>JAVKLA010000053.1:1807136-1819164 GCA_034782735.1 Sagittarius serpentarius | reverse complement strand
CAATGGGGAGAGGAATTGGGGAAAAAAAGTAAAACTCATAGGTTGAGATAAAGACAGTTTAATAGGCAAAGCAAAAGCCACGCACACAAGCAAAGCAAAACAAGGAATTAATTCACCCCTTCCTGTGGGCAGGCAGGTGCTCAGCCATCTCCAGGACAGCCGGGCTCCATCACGCCTAACGGTGACTTGGGAAGACAAACACCATCACTCCAAACATCCCCCTCTTCCTTCTTTTTCCCCTACCTTTATATGCTGAGCATGATGTCATATGGTATGGGATATCCCTTTGGTCAGCTGGGGTCAGCCGCCCCAGCTGTGCCCCTTCAGCCTCCTCTATGGTGGGGTGGGGTGAGAGGCAGAAAAGGCCTTGACGCTGTGCAAGCGCTGCTCAGCAGAAAGTAAAACGTCCCTGAATTATCAACGCTGTTTTCAGCACAAATCCAAAGCATAGCCCCATACCAGCTACTACTACGAAGATTAACCTTATCCCAGCCAAAACCAGCACTAGTCACAGAATATTCATCTCCTAGTATACCATCAGATTAGGACATAGCACAGTTCACATTGTTAGACTCACGGTGGTTTAGACACGGGTAGTTGAAATGGCAGTTAACTAGTTTTAGGACATGCTTTGTGTTTACTGGGAAGATTCATCGATCCTTCTATCTGATACAGACTGCTGTGTGTGGACTAGTCAAGGAGGACAACTAATCAAGCCTGCCCAGGGTCAGCACAGTTTGATATAGATTCTTCTGTTCCAAAATATTGGTAACTTATTAATGAGTCACTTTATGAATATTCATTTTTCAGAATTTTAAACATTCTCTGACTGTGCCTTACTTCAGGCACCCTCTTTAGAAAGCAGGCTCTCTGATGCATAAGTTTCTGAAACTTAGTGGCATGTAAAATTCTGCTGAACTTCTGTGAAGCTTTGGCCATGAAAAATACTTGGCATTCCAGAGGAGAAAAAACAGCATCCGAGACCTTGTGAAGCCAGGAGCTTTATGGGGTGTATTCCCTCAAAAGTAGAATTTTCGTATGTTTCGTTTTATCATGATGTACACTGAGGAACTTTGACATTTTTCAACTTATCATCAATGTCCTTATACAGTCACGCTGGCCAAAATTACTCAGGCTGTATACAAAAAAAACCCCACAAAACAACAAAACCACCTTAAGATCTGTTTTGTCTTCCATTTTTAGACCTTTGCTCTGAATCAGCTGGAGAAGAAATAGTAGGCTTATGTGACTCAGTACATAGTGGGTGACCCAATATACAGAAGCAGCTTTATTGCTTCCCTTAAAAGGCACTCTGACCCAATTCCAGCTTGGTTTCAATAAGGTTTCAGTTGGGCAGAAAAAATATTTCTCTTTCTGTACTTTGCCTGCTTCATTTTCTGTTCTTTTCCTTTAGCAGCTGACTTGTCAAAGAGACTAAGCCATCAGCAGTTTGAATTGTAAGCATTTTCAAAAGGATCCAGTTTTGAAATACTAGTTCTTGAAAGAAGCAGACAATTAGAAAACTAGGTAAGACAATGCTCCTGGTCCTTGGGTAGGAGGGGAATACACAATTTTGGGAGTTTTGGACTTCTTCATAACATTCATTAAGAAAGGAGGGAGGAGTAGCATTAGTCAAATGAATTGAACAAGTCAGTTGAGCCCCTCAGGCTGGAAGGGACCCCTGGATCTATCAAGCAAGGTATCTGCTACTGCACATAGCCACAGTGCATTTTCCTAATCACAAAGTTAGTAAGATCCTTTTAAAACAAATTAAGTTGCTTTTTCCTAGTACTTGATGGAATTTACTAGTTAAAATTTTATTCTCAATTTTCACTATCTTTCTCTTTTCCTGGACATTTTGTGTATGATCTTGTCCCAAACTACACTAAACTCAGTTTCACTTTTATTATTCTAGCCCTCAAGGTTATCTAGATTTTCCTATATAACAGTCTCATCTTCTCCTTTATTGCTGATGACTCTCAAAATGTCATTAGTATGTACTTACTTTTGCGCCAAGATCACTAACATAATACTCAATAGCATTTTTCCCCAAGACCAATGCTTGACCAGCCTCTACAAGAGCTGAATTTTACACATTGAAGATAGATTTCTTTAAAAAAAAAAAAGGAACATATATCTAAATTATAATCTGAAATAGTGCATAGTCCCTAAAGACATAAGTATGTTTCTTGGTCCGTTTGATTGAGTACAGTCAGAAGTTCAAGAACGGAGCTGAAGGAAAAACAAAATACGAAATAACTCATGACAATAATGAAAAGTGCTTCTAAATACAGGTCCATATGCAGATGGCATTCCTTTTCTTTCATCATAATATTTAATATGGGATATGGCTTAACTTTTTTCTCCGTACCGAGCCTCAAGAGACTAGAGGAAATTTTTCAGACGGAAATTTGAATTAGCTTGTGCTAGGAATAATGTTTTGACTGACACGAGGCTGACCAAAGACTGATGTAGTGCTGCGTTATTAATCACAAAAACTAGGTAAACTTAGCTGAGGCCCCTTTCCCTTCTTGAGAATTTTTTCCCATTGTCTTCGGCACTGACATAATAAACCCATTACCAAATAGATAAGTGCAGTCTTTCTGAAAATTAGGTAGTATAGATGTGCCTCTATAACTATATTTATGCAATTATGTTTGCTAAACCTACCATGAAAACCATTCATAGCAGTAAAAGCATGCTTTTTACATGCTGCCTGTGAGCATCTCCTCCAAAACATGCTTCCCCACTATGATTTTAGGGCAATTGTCAAGAAGGTATTCAAACAAGGGTGCTTAAGCAGACTTTAAAGTGCAGACACATAAACATGGTCAACAACTGTGTATTAAAAGCTGTTGGACCCCCCAGCTAAGCAAGAGCTGTTGCAAAATACAGAAGAATCTTTCTCATAAAAGCATGAGATGTTGGTTGCAAAACAGATTGGTGTTCATAGTGAAGACAGGTCCTTAGCTGACCTAAGACAGCAATTACATGATAACAGATATGAGCAGGGTGGTTGACTCACGCACAACGGCAGGTCCATCTTCACTCAAAACCAGACATAAGCCATGCTCAGAAAACTCTTTAAACAGTGTGAGATTTTTTCCGCCCTTTTTCATCAATAAAATTTGTGCTTCTTCACAAGATGTAAGAGTACGTGTCATTGTTATTTATGGAAACTGTCAGGCTCTTGAACTCCGCTGAGAAACATGAAGAGTGAATGACAGATGGGGACTGCTATCTTGGCAAGGAAGCTCTCTGCTAGCAGAATGCCATGGTATGAGACCTGAAAGAAAGAAGAGATGGCAATTTAACTTGTTCTTATATGTAAACATCATCTGAAAAGAGGCATTTCATTGTGAAGTAGCCTGAGATGCCATGATACTAACTCCTATGTATATAGGCTGATACTGTCTTCACCCTTACCCTTAGACGCCAAATGGTCTTGAAAAGCTTGAAACATATAAATTAGGCTTAATACCACTAATGCAAACTGCTCTGGTGGCTTCCCAAAGGCTGGAAAGCATGTAACTCAGGTGTGTTTTCTTGGGAACGTGAGCTTGACGATTTTACGAGAAACTTCTATTGCTGAGGTGTTCAAACTGCAGTGACCCTTTATCTTGGTAAGCACTTTGTGTGATACATTTTCACATGCCTATTATATGCTCTTCAGGTCAGGAACATTCATCGGAGTAATTAGCTCCAATATCATACAACTACATTCATGATGTGCCAATGTCCTCAATGCCAGGTCATTTAAAGCATGGGAAGGATGCAAGTGAAAAACACTGCTCAGCTAAGCATGTGTGTGTGGGAACACAGGTGGGGAGGAGGAGGAGGCTGATGGGCTTTCTGATGGCTGAAAGGAAAAACTGAAAAAGAAAATTCATTTTGGGCTAAACAAAAGCCCTCACATACATTGAAATGGAGCACTTTCTTTGAACTTTGTTTAAAAAGGTCTTAGGGGGTTTTGCTGTTTCAAATTTTAAAAGTTTCCTTTACAGTGTTCATGTTTTACTTTTTTTTTTTTTTTAGGTTTTTTTTGTCATTGTTGTTTAGTTTTTAACTAATCCATTTGCTTCCACATCAATTCAAATTCTGATTTTTATCAGTGAGTAGAATCGGTAATTACAGCAGAAAGCTTCTTCCTCATTTTTTTCTCTCTCATCTAGTATATATAAAATTGCAGATGCATGTACCTGGAAAAAGTTCTAGAGAATTTGGGATTTACTACTCGACAGACTTCATTAATCACTTCATAAAGAGCTCTTAACATTAGCTGTTCTTAAATTTATTATTAACTTCAGGATGAAAGTTTTTTGAAAATCCATTTGGCTCTATTCTTAGCTATTTTTTATCCTTGAGCATGGAATGATCCACTTGATATCATATTAAGTGACTAAAATTAGCTCACCAAGGTGTGGAAGGCCCTCTGTATCCTAGTTATAAAAAAATGTTTCTTCTAAATAATGAGAGGAGGGGGAAATTCTAAGTTAGATTTGCTAGGATTGGGCATTACCATGGAACAACGTTTCTGTTGCAGAATGTTACCTTTTTTTATAAAGTAAGTGTGTCAAGCCACAGGAACGAGTACTGTTGTATTGCCTGTAGCCTGATTCACCTCTCATTTACTCTGCACTGCTGTAGCTAAAATGAAGCTGTTCTTGTTCTCACTTTAAGGAAAAACTTCAAGCCAGATACATGTGTTCAAGAGCTCTAACTCTGAAGTGAAAGTACAGGACAGAATGCTTATTGATTCACATTACAGCAGCAGATGATGTTATTGGCTTTCCCCGAGTGCATTTCGGTGTTGTCTAAGGACTATCAGCTCTCAAGTTAAGTTACTGCAGTTCCAGCATCTGGTGCTGCTTCTGACTATCTGGAGGCAAAACAAGATTTAGAAATATACAGTGACCTGGGTGTTTCAAAACGATGGATTCGTGGATAATTTAACACCAGAAGTTGCCAGCTCTCATGGATAAAAGGATAAACATATGCTCATGGAGATGTCCACACATTTGTTAGAATTGTCCCTGCCCTCAGTTTTCTGAGAGTTATTATCTTGTCTTTTATTCAGGGTATGAGGAGAAAAAAAAAAAAATCCCAAAACTAAACCAAATGGAAAAAACCCTCAGCTTTACATTCAGGGTAATTTAGGTTGATGGAATATTTTTTTACTTCTGAGAGCCATTAATACTTTATTTTCTCACCTTTGTGCTAATATGAAACTCATTGCAATTATAGGTTTTAGCTCAATTTTTTCGACACATTTTTTATGAAACTCTTTGGTTAGTTCTTTCTTTATTTCCTTCATAATTTTTGGTGATGTCTGTATTTCTTACGTTTGATCCTATAATGTATTCTGAGTCCTACTACGGTTAAATATCCTGTGAGCCTGAATGAAGTCTGAGACTGAAAAGACAACTTGTGATCTTGGAACTGTAATAGCCAAAAAAAAAGTCTTCCAGATCTCATGATGGCTTTTTTGAAATGTGGATAACAACTTCCATGGAAAATACTAAATATCTGGTTAGTAAGACTGTAGGTCAACCTGACAGTAACTATTGGTTATTCAATAAGCATTTTTCTGAGTGGCCTTCTAGTCCTTTATGTTTTATCTTTGGTTGGCTCATCTCTAGTCTTCAATATTTGCATGTAAAATGTCAAATATATTAATCACTAAAAAGCAGAAAAAACTCTTACCAACACTCCTTAGAAAAAATACTGTCTAATATGAAGTATTTATCTTGAGCCTTGTTTCTTACTTGAATATGGTGGAATCGATATTGCAAATCACATTCAGACAGCTCATCAGAAATCACGGGATTTGGTGATTATGATTTTAAATAAAATGACATTTTGTCCTTAATGATGGAGCAATTCATAGTCATTAGAATCCAGGTCATGTAATTGCTGGGTTGCACCCCAGAATATATAAAACTATCATCTTGCCTTCTACAGCATCTATGATGCCTTTCTACAGTACATTATGGAATTCCGTGCAGTAATGCAGTATAAATGTTCTGCTTTTTACTTGCTTCATGTTTTTATATATATTTATACTAGAAACTTGCACTGATGGAACTGGAGCTGTCAGCGTTATGATCTTCATGTAAATTCTCTTTGACAGTTTCCTCGTCTTCAAATTTGAAGAAAGTATCTATATAGCATTTGTTGTCCTAGGTATACTTCACAGAAATTTGTAGTCAGCTGTTGGTGAGTTAGGGAAACACTGCATGTTATTTGCATTGAACTGTTAGTAGCAAACCAACGCATTAGTTTGCTCGCTTTTCAAGCTGGTATCTTGATCTCTGACACGACGGGGACAGGAAAAGGTGCAAGCCATTACAGTGTCGGAGGTGACATGAGGTCTCTGCGCAAGCTAAAAGAGTGGCTTTCCTCAAACCACGAGGATGTGCAACGTACCCCAAGGAACGGCAGGCAGGCACGGTGAGGGTTTGGGCATGTGGTGCTCAGCTGGCTGGGAGTGCATGGAGGACGACAGAGATACAGCCTGATGCCATCTCATCCATTCATCCTTTTAATACGGTTAAGTGAAATAAATGATTCTCAGTGCTGGACCTGGGCTTAGTCTTGGAAAGAACTGTTTGGAACGGTCCAAAACAAAACTGGAGGCAAATGAGCGACTAAATAATGTGGAGCTCCCTCTAGGACATTCTCCTCCCCTCTTTATCTGTGTAGGCATCTCCAAAGTTTGTTGGCGATGCCTCTAGCGAGGAAATCAGATCTGATAGTGACATCTGCTACCTTTTGATATATTCTGCACATTTTACAAATTCGGTGAGATAAGACTTTCAATCTTGTTAAGGGAGCTTTGCAGAATGTACTGCTTTGTTTCCAGTAATATAATGTTATTTTAGATCCAACCTGGATCAGGTTGCATGACAAAAGTGTGAAGGCCCTATGTACTATCAGAGTAAGGAAACTCTTGGATGTGAAAAGAGTAACGTTGATCTGAGGCCTTACTAGGTACTTGGAAAATATATAGTGAGCTTTCTGAAATGGGCCAGAGAGAAGACCTAAAAGGAGGACTGGTCTTTAAAAAAGCTGAACGCTTTTCCTAGCTAACAGAGTTGAGTTTGTTCTGTTCTTGTAAAGCTAATACATGCCCTCTGTTGAAAAAGATGATCTAAAAGAAGATAACTTTTTTCATCCAGCTTCCTGCGAATGCCATGTTCCTGTACCATATTTAGGTCCAAATTAGTGTGGATTTTTGTGAAATGAAGAATGAGCAACTATTTTTCCTGACATCAGTGTTTTATGATTACTGAGCTATTTAGAAATATTTGACATTGTACTGATTTTGTCTCTCAAAATAAACTTTTCTGATTACCCTTACATTTCAGTGATTTCTTTTGTGCAGAAGTGAATCTGCAGCTTGTGAGGTAACTGGCAAAAAGTCTCATCCATCAGCATTTTAGTTTGCTTTCTTGAGTTTGTAGTGGCACAGCAACAATGAAGAAGCAATCATCCATCATCCAGCTAGTCAAAAAGAATAAAGATTTGAAAGTGGAAATAATGCATGGCGTTAGCTTTATTCATTTAAGTTCCGTGTGACTTTTGCTGGAGTGATAGTTTTTCTCTGGAATTTAAATCAAATTTTATAATTCTGGAATAGGAATGACATTATTTTCTAAATGCCAAAGATTGGGGGGGGGGGACACGACTCCCTCAGAAAACTTTTTATATGATTTAGTTCTTTTCACTGCTATTAAACTTTTTATTTAAGGTAATGGACCTATAAGTGTACTACGACCAGAAAAATCTCCACCGGTTAAAAAGGGGAGGTCTTCAGATTTATAACTCCTTCAATTTTAATGAATGTTTCTACTATACTTCTCAAGTAAATTTTCTGACTCTACACAATATTGCTAAACCTAATAGCTTAAAAAAGTCAGGATCCAAAAATCTTGAGAAAAGGAACTTCTGTTGAGTTTCTTTCTGGGGAGTGAATTTCTGTATTTCCTATATGAGTAGGAGGGCTCCTAGCTTTCCCTTTCAGCTGAAATTCTCAGTTAACTTTGAGAACAAGAGTTTGATTTTAAGAAAAACCCAATGAATTAGATTTGCAAAAAATATTTCCACAGTTAGCAGCAGTACAAATATGTGATGATGATTTTGATACTTGATGACAAAACTGAAGACAGAGGAAGCCAAAATGACTTAGAAAAGGAAGGTCAATAAAAACCTGTTACATGTATTGTTATTTATAGCCAGAGTCTATATATAAATGAGCATTTCATTTTTTGAGGTGAATACGTTGAAACTTCTCTCTGCAGAATACATTGAAAATATATGTTCTCTGTGGGAGTTTGGAGGATCTTGGATTTTGAACTTTTGTAAAAGAGTACTTTCTTATCACATTGAATTTCCGTTTCTATTTCTAGTATGCTACCAGCATCATGCCTTTCCCTTGAGGTTTTGGTCGCTTTTAAGACAAGTGATACAGAGAGAGGGTGCGGGGTGCTGTGAGGGACCCTTGAAGGTCTGAGGATGAAAACAAGTCATGATAAAAGCCTGTCCGTCCCCTAAACACCAGAATTGCCAATTGTTTGCCACTCTGTTTCAGATCTGGGTTCCACTAGTAGAAAAACAGATCCCTTTGCCCCTCTTCCTGCCTTTGAGAGTGGCTTGCAACACCACGTGTTGTCTCTAGCTAAGCAAACCGAAGCAAAACATGGTCACTTTACATCCTGAGTTACCTGGAGGTAAATACTGTGATCAAAGCAAACTCCCATTCCATTACCTTTATTCACTCTTTTATATGGCAATATTATGGATGGTTAATTACCATTTTACTAGATTCATTCTCTGTTCAGAGCACATCAACCTCTGCTGTTTGTAACAGTGAACACAAAGGTGGGTACTTTAACTTTCATGTGAGTGCAGAGTTTGGCTCCTGCGATACATGCGGTGGATAGTGGCTTCCCTGCATGAAGGGTATTGATTAGACATGAGCTGAAGTCTCTTGAGTAATTCTATAAGTGAAGCTGCGATCTCAAAAAATTCACCTTGCAGGCTGAGTTCAGCTTCTAGGTTTGAAATGCATGGCTGAACAGCTTCTCGTAGTCACCTCACTTGGTAGCTCTCATCCCTGCTAGGGTGTGTTACACTCGTCTCTGATTTTCTGTCCTAGGTCATATCAGAAATCTTGGTGGAACTTTTGGCTTAGGAGGACACGTGGGAGCAGAAATGAAAATATGTCCCCAGTATACTAAATTGTGGTTCCAAGGTATGCACAGTCTCAGAATGCACCTCTTTCATTCTTTTTCATATATAGCTTGAGATTTCAAACAGCAAAGCCTTGAAGGTTTGAATGTATTCTCACTGAAGAAACTGTGTATTCTGCAGCTCCACTACAAGTTCTTCTAGGGCAAGCATACGTTATTTCCACATGCCTCGATGTGTGCTTGCAGCTTTTAACTCACTGAACAGTGATGTTTTAGGTTTGGGTAGTTTTTTTTTTTCTTCTTCCTTCCTTTAAACTAGCTTAGCCTCTTAAAAATTCAGCAATTCTTATCAGGGCTAGGTGGCTCATGATTGTGTGAAAAAAATTATTTGCTGGAAAATGTGCCTTTATTCTTTACAAAGCAGACCTGAATTTGCCAGTTGTGGACTACGACCCTTACTACAAAATCATTCTCAGGATTCAGGAAATTAAATTGAATTCCACCTCCTGAGAGTGAATATCTGCATTCACTTTGACCTCCAGAGAGGGACTTAACCAGCATGCTGTGGAATTCCACTATGCAACATCTCCTAAATCTTTCCTGCCAGTAGTCCTACTTTTTCTCTACAATTATTATATGATCTCATAGCAATCATTTCTATACTTAGGATGGTTCTTGCTATTATGCTTCTCGCACTGAGTGGAAGAACGTCAGGGCTGAATCCCTTCAGACAAAAAGGCAGCTGAATCAAAATCTTCTATATGATAGGTAAGTTTCCTAACTCTGGATGACAAGCTAAAAAAGTAAGTGGAATTTCTGACAAGAAGATCAATGCCCTTTGGTTTTGTGAATACTTCTAATCTTTTGGTGGGTTCAGCTCCTGAATACAACCCCAAATTTTTAAAATTTGGTTGAACTGAATGCCTTCTTGGTTAGCTGCAGCAATCAAAAATTGTCACTGCTTGCATAGTCTTTTTGGTGATCTTCCGTGACATCCTTATAGCCTGACAGGGGTGAAAAGAAAACAATGAAGTATATCCTTTGTCACTAAGACAACAGAGCGAAGCCTTGTACACGACACTCTTCTAAGCGAGATTAGTTTATGTAGGTCTTGCAACTATCAGGGTGAATGCAAAATTGTCTGGAAACTACAGAGAGAATGAAGTATCAGCGACTCACTCTCAAGTGTGGGAGGATACATTTTGCAGAGCTCCACAAGGATCTGTCCTGCATCTGAACACGCTGAAGTTCTTGCTAACAGTCTGGATCACAGAATAGAAATTGTTTATTAAATTTGTATATGACAGTGGAAGATAGGCTTAAATTCAAAATGATTTTGACAAACTGGATAAATATTCTGGAGTAAAAAAAAAAAGATATTATATTCATTAGAGACAGTGCAAAATGGAGAAGTATTCCGCCATAGAGACACAAATAGGAACAATGAATTAGGTGGTAGTTAATTCCAGGGAAACGAAACCAACTAGAGCTTAAATTGAATCACAAAATGGTCATAAGTTAACAGCCTACTGCTGCTACAACCAAAGCTTGCATTCCACATGGGGGCATGGAAAAAGAGTATACACTGTGACACATGCACAATTATCCATCTTTTCTTATAAACACTTACAAGGTCCCAAGTAGCATATTACCTCCAGCTTTGGACACTGCACTTCAAGAAAGATACAAATCACTTGAAGAGAGTCCTGCAGTAGGAGACATCAGCTGTTGAGGTGTCCTGGAGTGCCTGTGGAACAGTATCTGGAAGTGGGCTTTAACTATGTAAAGACTGAGGGGAATATGCTGCTTGCTGCCTCTTTGGTGGCTAATGTAATACTCTGAAATCACAGCAAGGAAGATTCAAGTTAAACATTAAGGGAAAGTTTGTAACTGCAAGTCAGAACAGATTGCCTGAGGAGGCTGTAGTAGTGGTGCTATCGCTGGAGGACTTCAGAATGGGTTAGACAAACACTTGTCAAGAATGACATAGATGTAGCTGATCGTGCCTTGGGGCAGAGCCACGGAGCAGATGACCTCGCAAGGTCCCTTCCAGTCCTGCTTTTCTGTGAAGAGCATTATGCTGCTTCCTCCCACCCCACCTTCAGCGTTCAGAGTTCTTCTGTTCCTCCCACAAGCTTTCCTTTATCTCCAGCTACTCTCCTAAAAATAACCTTTAACTGCCTCTTTTACTGTTTTATGCGTGTGTAGGAAACTCTTTCTGCACAAGACAGTTCTGTGGAGGGACAAGATCGATCTCACCTGTGAAAAAGGACAGGACGACTTCTCAGCGTTTGCAGAGATGCACGTCGGTTACAGAAAGAGGATTCTCATTGCAGGGTTTAGACCTAGACGTTCAGACATACTTTAGCCACCGATAGAAATATGGACTCTAGTTAAAGCGATAGCTTTTTATATGCAGGGCAGAAAAAAAGGAAGTCAGATATACCTTTATTTTTCAGTATTCATTCTAGACACATTAACATTATGAGTCTAATATGCGTTTTCCCACCGTTTGATGTGAAAAGCTGAAAGGGCATTAGGTCCTAGTAAGCTTAACCTAAGTGTCCTCCCGTTTTGCTGAGAGGAGTTAGTTTGAGAAGAAAAGGTAATTGCACCACGTACTCAGAACGAGCAGCTGAACTCAGACCAGAAGCCCAGGCGGGTCTGATGCAACAAGCAGGGTAGAGCCGACAACCGGAGCGACACCGCTTTCAGCACCTCCTTCCCTCGGTGGTGCTCCTGAAGCGGGGGGCGACCTCAGCCCCCGCCGTGGCGGGGAGGACAGGGGCTGCATGGCCGGGCGGCCGGCCGGGCGGGCTCGGGAAAGGCGGCGCTGC
>JAVKLA010000053.1:1773287-1790551 GCA_034782735.1 Sagittarius serpentarius | reverse complement strand
CACCAGTGCCGAGTACAGGGGGACGATCACTTCCCTAGTCCTGCTGGCCACACTATTTCTGATACAAGCCAGGATGCCATTGGCCTTCTTGGCCGCCTGGGCACACTGCCGGCTCATATTCAGCCAGCTGTTGACTAAGACCCACAGGTCTTTCCCTGCTGGGCAGCTTTCCAGCCACTCTTCCCCAAGCCTGTAGTATTGCATGGGGTTGTTGTGACCCAACTGCAGGACCCAGCACTCTCCTGGAATGTAGTTTTAGAATCATAGAATGGGTTGGGCTGGAATGGATCTTAAAGGTTATCTAGTCCAACCCCCCAGCCACAGGCAGGGACGTCTTTCACTAGATCAGGTTGCTCAAAGCCCCACCCAGCTTGACCTTGAACGCTTCCAGTGATAGGGCATCCACAGCTTCACTGGGCAACTTGTTCCAGTATGTCAGTACACTCATAATAAAAAAATTTCTCCCTTATGTCCAATCTAAGTCTACCCTTTTTCAGTTTAAAACTGTTGCCCCTTGTCCTGACACTATAGGCCTTGGTAAAAAGTCTCTCTCCATCTTTCTTATAAGCCTCTTTTATATATTGAAAAGCTGCAGTAAGGTCTTCCTGGATCATAGCATACTTATTTGCTAAAACCTGCTTCTGCACTGCACTTTCATGTATGATGTAGAAATTTGTTCTGTTTCTCTCCTTAAATATGTGCCTGCTATATAGTCCTAGCTTTTATATACAAATTGCAGTCTGATACTGTCAACTGTACTGTCAACCAGGTGTCAGGGCTTGAATTTTAGAATTATACAAGTCCTTGCAGAGTAGTTCGTAGCAAAACAACAGGATTTAAAAAAAAAAAAAAAAAAAAGGCTTCATTGCCATCATCCTCATTACTGAAGTAACGCTCCCATTGCCTTTAATGGCAACTGAGTTTTGTAATCAGTGCTGTCAGTCACCATCTGGACTGACTTTCTCTTTCGTATCCGAATCTTACGATAGAGTCCTTCCTTTCTGGGATGCCATCTGTCAGGCAGTTTCTTTTGACTTGTTTCCAGCATCAACCTTTGTACCTTCTTTCACATCCTCTTTTGTGCGCCAAGCAACCTCTCAAAACTTCATTCTCCCCGCTGTTTTCGAAATACGTTTTGAACATTGGTGTACACAATGAAGTACCATAGCAATAATAGCTATTACCAAACCCTAGGCAACATCACAGTCATCTGAAGAAAATCTGTCAGGAGGCTGAGGCTTGGAAGGCGTTGACCCCAAACCCTTTTCTCATCCCTACAAGTGATATTTCAAAGCAGTGGCTGAGGGAGAAGTTTGAACCACTGATGACTTTGAGTCTTTTCTGTGGATAAAAGAAATCCGTTAGTATGGCAGTTAACCTAATAATAGCTTACAAAAGTATCAGCTCTTATAGGTTTGAAATTAAGATCAAGTAGCATTAATCTAACAGTATAACTGCTTTTGAAGGACTTTTATTCAGTAAAGCCATACTTATAAAGACTTAAAAAACCTGTAGTTTTGAGCCAATGGTTGCTAACAGTCCTGCATACAGTATTTTCACCCTGACATAGTTAACGTTAAATGCCAACAATTTATTTGGCACTTTATAAGCAAATAGAATGAAAAATGTGAACCCAAAACCTTCCAGTCTGAAAGAAAACAAAACATGAGGATGTATTAGAAATATATAACTTTGAAAAAAATGTAATTTGAAAGTAAATCCAAGATAAGCTTAAAAAGGGATGCATCTTCTTAATGAAATAAAGATCAGTAGTTAGCATGTGGTTTAATTAATGGGTTTTAAGTATAATTCAGACATGATACTCACTGTAACTCATGCAAGGAGGAGATTTGTATGTATCTGAACAGTAGCCTTTCTTCCGAGTGGTTTCAGGGATGTGATTTTTTTCCCAAACAAAATTTGAGTGAACTCTTGCTGGTTTATGAATTTGATTTGAACTATAAACAAGGATGATTTAGACTTTCAAAGAGACAGAAAATGCAGTAATTTTTATAGCACTAGGCTTTTTTAGTGTATATATTAAAAAAACCCCAAACTCTCTCACATTTTGACTAGATAGCCTACAGGTAGAAACGAACCAATTACTGTGTTCATATTGTATTCATTCTCAAAGGAAAATATTATCTAGTATGAAAAGCCCTGCTTATTTCAAAGGTTAGAAAATGTGGCAACAGACAATTGTGTAACAGAAAATTGAACTAGAGATTTTATAGGATCGAGTCTTGCCAACACCTTGCCGTGCTATATTTGCTCATGGTTATTTTGCATGAATAGTAGAAGACTGTATTGAGAAGTATAACGACATTGCAGAAGGATTAAAAACTGCCATGCAATATCTGTAGATAATTTCATTTAAATGTATTGAAATGAGAATAAGCAATATTCTTCCCGACAATCTAAGATGGCATAAGACACATGCCTTTTTCCAAATATGAAATCCATTTCTTGCTGGAAAGTGGTGTGAATGACCAAGTACTGGCTTGTCCTTCTGCAATGTCTAGCTTATCAGTTTGTCTCTCTCAGATTAGCTTCCCTTACAGATCAGCTCTCCCTTACAATGGTTTCTTGAAGACTCTTTGATAGAGCTGGCTACTTATGTGTCTTTTTTCCTAGGATAAGATAGTTGTGATTATCTTACACCTCCAACTGCATGGTGTCATTCTTACATTAAATCTTCAAGGTTCCCCAAGCAATCAATCTGAACTATTTCTGTTATGCAAAACTGTCCTTTTCCCTCTTCCTTCTAAGCAGCCAAACAGATACGAAAAAAAATCATTTGAACTTTGCCATCAAATTTACTTGTGGTGTCTTTCTGCAGAGTAATAATAGGTGTGAGCAAGGCTGAGGAATCTGCCTGTAGTATATCAGCTTTCAGCAGCTCTGATAGTTTTGGGAAAACTTTGCCAGCTCCTAATTTGGCTTTTGTTTCTGTCTATCTTGGAATTTTTCTGATTCAGTTAATGCACTCTTAGCTGAAATGGAGGGGAAAAAAAAAAAAAGTCTGAGGAACAACCACTGTCCTGTTGTCACCTAATGGCTTCCCTCTCCCAGTCAAATTCCATAGGATGGTACCAGCCCTCACTCTAGGGGCCAGTGAGCTTGTGATGTCATAACCTTTATAGAAAGATCACGTGTGTGATTAGGTTTTCTTTCCAGGCAGCGAATTATATGCAGTTGAGATGCTGCTTGAAATTGTAATGGAGCAATGCATGGGAGTTTTTCATATGTATCAGAAAAATTTGTTGTTGCTACAGACTTGTTGCATGCCTCTGCCTTGAGTGATCTTTTCAAGTGTATTTTGTCAGTATGGGGGCTTTCACTTTACTAATTTGTGGGCACAGTTCCATCATTTTATCACTTTTTTTTAGACCAGGCCCTGAGCTGTTATAAGCCGTGAATCAGTCTCGTTCCTGCAAAAGCAGCTAATTTCAAACACCTTCTATGATACGGTAATCAATTATACATGCAGTCATCAGGGAATTGTAAAAAGACAAGGCATTTAATAGTGGGGGATCATATGTAGAGCAAAAGGATTTTGCAATTAGGAAAGGTGCTCTAGTGGGCCCGGTGTACTTCTGTTTCTTGCTTAAGTCCTTTGATGGTACCTGGTCTGACTGAGCTTCTTCAGATAGCTTAGCAACACGCCTGTGTCTTAGAATTCTTCTGAAGCAGTAGTTTCCCAAGGAAAGTTCCCGTCTTTTTATAAAGAGTCGCTTTAAAAATCTGGGCATTATTAAGACCTAGGTAAAAATTACTCCTACTTAATTTTACTATGTAAAATTTTTTTTAATAAACACTTGTTAGCTTTGGTTTGTAACTATTAACTTTTGTTGTAACTATTTGCCTTTTTCACTGTATTTGCAATGAATAATCAGAGTATATTTGCAAAATATGAACTTCTGTGTTGGATAGATCTGGTTTTGTATCAGTTACATCAGCCCTTCTCCAGCCCTGGCTAGTAAGAGGTGTTACAGAGGATTTTTTTTTTTTTTTGAGTTCCTGTGATGGGTGATTATGGAAAAACATGCCCACAGGGAAAATTATTTCTTCCTAATCCTTGTCAGTTAGTGGTTGGCTTATGTCCTGTAGTCGGAAGACTTATATCCCATATACTTTACAGCAAAGTTCATACAGTACTTCATTTTAGCTGACTTCAAATTTTGTTCATTACTGACTTCCAGCTTGGGAATATTATTATTCCTTATTGTTCTGCACTTCCACAAAATCAGTCAAGAGGCCATCATTCTAACAGAAAGCTGTGACCGATTGCTTTAAAAATAAATGATACTTGTACTGACACAAGAGAGAAAAACGGTTCATTAAAACTCATGTTGGAGAACTCTCATCACTCTTTTTCCATTGCATTTGACACTGCCTGAGAGACTGTTATATATTATGTTTATTTTTAGAGACTATTGTTCTCTTTAAATCTACTCTGCAACTGGAGGAAAGCAATAACGCTTTCAAACAGAACTTAAATTTACAGAAGCAAGACAGTGCATGTTTCTGTTATAGTAAGGGGCTATCTCATGAAAAATCTCTTAAAAATAAGTTTGACTTTGGCAGAGAGGGGAAAAAAAAACCCATAAGGAGACTCACAGACTGCTTTAGGGCACACAGATTGAAAAACCTGTGCACCTTTTATCAAGAATGTAATGACATTTATAAGTGTGACCTTCAGCACTTCATGCTTATTTTAATACTTTCTTTTGAAGTGCTGAAAAA
Source organism: Sagittarius serpentarius (assembly GCA_034782735.1). Classification (NCBI taxonomy): domain Eukaryota; kingdom Metazoa; phylum Chordata; class Aves; order Accipitriformes; family Sagittariidae; genus Sagittarius; species Sagittarius serpentarius. The sequence goes on along the minus strand of JAVKLA010000053.1, from coordinate 1,785,805 downwards.
GTAAACTAGTTTCATTTAGTTTACTTTTTTCTCCCAAGATTGACCTGCTCTGCTTCTCAATGTCCTGCTCATGTACAGAGCTCATAAAAAACTAACGTGTTCTATAATCATACAATTGGAAAGACAAAATATCCTGTCAGAGCTAAATGGTTAGAGTAAATGAATTGGAGTATGTTTCAGTTCCTTTCTTAATGAATCTAATCCAAACCAATAAGAAAATGAGAATTTATTTTGTTTTTAGCATAGACCAAAGCTAAAATAACAGCTAGTTTCAATTAGAACATACTTAAATACACAGGAAAAGTGTATGGTTTAACCAGACAAATTGTAACACAACAAACTTCCTGTATTTTGCAAACAGATTTTGCAGATTCAGAGAAAGCCACACATTATTTTGTTTGCCTTTTTTTCTTTGTCCTCCTCTGTTTCATTTCCTAGTGTTGTGGTTTACCCCAGCCAGCAACCAAGCACCATGCAGCTGCTCGCTCGCTCCCCGCCCCCGCAGTGCGGTGGGGAGAGAATTGGGGAAAAAAAAGTAAAACCCGTGGGCTGAGATAAAGACGGCTTAATAGGACAGAAAAGAAAGGGAAAATAACAATAATAATAGAATATACAAAACAATGATGGACAGTACAGTTGCTCACCACCCGCTGACCGATGCCCAGCCAGTCCCCGAGTCCGCAGTACCCCCTGGCCAACTGCCCCCAGTTTATATACTGGGTGTGATGTAATATGGTATGGAATATCCCTTTGGCTCGTTTGGGTCAGCTGTCCTGGCTGTGTCCTCTCCTGACTTCTTGTGCATTCCCAATCTCTGCTGGCAGGGCAGCATGAAAAGCTGAAAAGTCCTTGACTCAGTCTAAACACGACTTAGCAACAACTGAGACCATCAGAGTGTCATCAACATTCTTCTGATACAAAACTCAAAACACAGCGCTGTACCAGCTACTACGAAGACAACTCTGTCCCAGCCGAAACCAGGACACCTAGTTACCTTGCAGGGATAAAATACTAGTTATTGCAGGGACCTTCTTTCTCCTTGTAGGTACCTTATGGGTTTATCTCATACACCTAACATCACATGGACAACAGGATCGTGGTTTCCAGGGGCTGTGACTTCAAACCACCTTTGCAAACCCCTAATTTCAGCCCTCAAGACTGACTTTCGGTCAGGTGACCCAGACTGCATCATCCTATTTACTTGTAAAACATGTCATGCTTCTCTTTCCCGTTATTACCAGAGCATTGTGACTTGCTTTCACCTGAACTGGATGTTTGTGGGGAGAAGGAGATTTGTGACTAAATAAAAATTCAGAAAGTAAAGCTGTCATTATATATGCTACGTTGCTGAAGCAGCTAACACATTATAACAGCTGCCAAATTACCTGTAATCAGCATCCACACAATAGAAGGCACTCTGCATACTGATGAAGTTGTGATTAACACCTATTAACAACATGGAATTTGTCAATGAAAAAGTAAAGATGATTCAGTGCAATATTCAGAAAGAATTATTGTCTATGAAGTTTCCTGACTTTGGACATAGTAATTTTAGATTGCTGTCAGAAATTTGCTAACAGTTTAAAAACATGCCTTGGAAAAACTGTGTTCATAACTGCTAAGAAAAGGAAATGTGTTGCAAAATGAAGCTTTAATGGAAAAAGTAGTGGGTCTGTCCTCCTGACTCTTCCCCTCCCCCTTCCGACTATATTAAACCATAAATTTTTCTTTTAGGCACGTCAGGTCTCTAATTTCCTTGGAATTGTCTGTCTAGATTTTTTTTTTTTCCTTTCTCTCTTTCCTTATTTGATTCTGTATCCAGGCTCTATAAAACTTGCTGTAGTAACCTGTGCTAGAAGGATGCACTAATTACTGTAATACCACCCTTGTTAATCCCTCTGGAATAATGTAGAGAACACATGGGCTTCTCTGTAGAAGACTTACTAGAAGCAGCGTGTCAAGAAAATGTGATTTTGCTTATGCTCTTTTTTTTTTTTCTTTTAATGTCCCCAAAATCTCACCAGATAAGTAGGGACACTGAATAGAGTATTCTGATTATTTCTCATGTTGAGTTTTCAGTCTAGGACTTGTCTTGGGACTTCACGATACAAAAGTCAGCTTAGAAACCTGCTTATGGGTTTTAACCAGCTTGGAGCCCTAGGGTAGTGTCTCGACTCTGGTAAAGTCATAGAAATCCGCCTTTGGAATTTGTGAGTTGGTGCTTTGATTTGATCGTCTTCAGGCTGGGTCTGAAAAGAGGCCTGGATGTTAGAGGTGCTGAGCTTTTCAACACTTAGCACTTCGTACAGCTGCAAAGTGTTCCAGAAGCCTGTTGGACCCTGAGGATTCGGTGTCTCGATCGTATGCTTACTTGTGACCTGCTTAACTTAAGGACAGGGGGAATGGGCCTGCATGGAAGTAGCTGCTCAAAATGTGATTCCTTCATTGCATCCTTCTTAAGAAGCCAAGCTGAGGTGAGATGTAGACAGCTTTCATTGATAGTAACCCTGGAGCCGTATTTTAACATCCTTTCTGTGAAGGAGATGCAGTGGTGTTGGTTTTTTCTCTCAGCATTTTTCTCTCGGACATTAACATAGTGATGAGAGCATGTGTAGACTCCGGTTCAGTTCCCTTCTTTGCGTGTAGGGAGATAAGGGTCAGTTTTCATCTCTCTGGAGAAAGAAACTACCAATTTTCAGGCAGTTTTAAGACAAGAATGCTCTCCTTGCTCCCTGTTGAAGATATGCCTGAAGAGAATTCAGGACTTGTTGGTTACCGTCCAGGGAAATGATGTATTCTGGTGTGCGTCTCTCTAGTGGCTTAACTTTTGGGTATGCTTAGTATCCACAGCGCCTAAGTGGTTGAAGAAACAGGGGATACCGGGCAACTTCCGCACTGTGCTTGGAGTAAGAGGTTCAGTGCCACTGGGTTAGCTGATGACTAGCGGAGAGGTAGGTGGATTTCTGAACTAAGTAAGCCTGCAGATGGGTCGGCCTATTTAGCATGAGTTCTGGAAATACAGTATCAAATACCTTCGCTTAGTTTGGCAACAAAAAAAATTAGGTTCCTTACAGGGATCTGTGAAAAGAGGTATCAACAAAGCCTGTCTTAAAACACCCTCACTGCATTCTACTGAGACTTCTCATTATGTCAGAGTTCCTGGTTTGTTCTCTTTCTGCAGTGTATTTTTTTGTCAGGTATCTTAGACTGATCCATTAACAAAATGGGCTTGTCAAATCTCCTCATCATGGTTTAGAAAAAGAATAAATTTAGTAATTGTTAAGTTATTTGAAGATTAGTCAGTCTCTGTGGTAGTCTAGCATGTTTTGCCAACATGTAGCATCATTAGCCAAATTTAGGGTCTTTGTTTCATTTGTGTAATCCTCAATGGTGCTAACAGAGGCACACAGCTGTAGCTAAGAAGAATAACTTGAGCCAGGATGTGTAAAACCAGAAGTCTTATGCAGGCAACTCTAATGGCAATGCTTTTTTTATCATTAAAGACTATGTAAATTTTAAACAGTTGTGGGGTTTTTGGTTGATTTAAGGATGCAGTAGTTGAGATGGAAAATTTGCAGTGCTGTGCATTTTTTTTTTTCTAGTGACATGACAACTGGCAGAACTCGTGCTGCTCTGATAAGACTTATCAGGGATAATTAACTTGGGGGTTTGGGCTTATTTTGTGCATACATCTGTCACTAACATTGAAGCTCAGAAACTGGAAAAATGTGGTTTATTAGGTTAGAAATATCTGAGATATTTACAAGGGACAGGGAAGAGCTGGGTTCTGATGTGAAGTTATTAGACAAATTTGTATCAATATAGGACTTCTATTTTTTTTATAGACAGACATTTTAATGGTACAAAGAAAAATTATTCGCTAAAGTCAATAGGCACCCATGTTAAAGGAAGACAAGTTGAACTATTTGTATGTCCAGAGTTGTTCTATGAAAATGAAAGCTGATGTTTTTTGGACTAGAATAATTCTTTAAACCTTGGAGGTCTGTGTTTTGTATGTGCAAAACCCCTTAAAAAGTGAAAGAGCGTGATGGTGTAGGGTACTTAACAGTACCTAGTGCTGCAACTCAGCGATTCTCAATGCTACGAGGAAATAACACTGCTTCTCTAAAATGTGTTATTGTCTGAACTGTGTGGAATTTGCTGCCTCTTGTCTCTGTATGTTTGCTTCCCTTGGAGCTGGAGCAAGGTCCTGTCACTGGACTCTGGTGACCCCTAAGACCTGGGTAACTTGAACCCAGAGATCATTGTGAGATGACGTCGTGAGAAAATTAGAAGGGCACTGGTGAGGCCGCACCTCGAGTACTGTGTTCGGTTTTGGGCCCCTCACCACAAGAAGGACACCGAGGTGCTGGAGCGTGTCCAGAGACGGGCAACGAGGCTGGTGAGGGGTCTGGAGCACAAGTCTTAGGAGGAGCGGCTGAGGGGGCTGGGGTTGTTTAGCCTGGAGAAGAGGAGGCTGAGGGGAGACCTTATCTCTCTCTACAACTACCTGAAAGGAGGTTGTAGCGAGGTGGGGGTCAGTCTCTTTTCCCAAGTAACAAGTGATAGGATGAGAGGAAACAGCCTCAAGTTGTGCCAGGGGAGGTTTAGATTGGATATTTGGAAAAAATATCTTCACTGAAAGGGCTGTCAAGCATTGGACCAGGCTGTCCAGGGAATTGGTTGAGTCACCATCCCTGGAGGCCTTTAAAAGATGTGTAGATGTGGCACTAAGGGACATGGTTTAGTGGTGGACTTGGCAGTGCTAAGTTAATGGTTGGTCTCGGTGATCTTTATAGTCTTTTCCAACCTAAATGATTTTATGGTTCTCTGATTGTGTCTGTGGAGAGTGAGGGTAGACGTGCATGGGAGAGAGGGTGTACAAGCAAAGTCCTTTAGACTCTGGGATATGAGTGTGGGTGTGCTGCCACACGTGAAGTGCCATCTGGGGAGTGCCAGCACTCTTCTGCTAGCTAAAGGCAATCAAGGGCTGTGACAGGGAGGGAAGTGCTGCGTAAAAGCCTGACATTTCAGTTGCAGTTTTGCACAGCGATTCGAAGAATCATTAGTAAAGTATCACGAATGAAGCATCACAAATCATTGGTAACCAGAAGAGCATTGGTCTTGGACATCTCCAGTTATGCTGGGGAAAAAAAAGAGTAATTTTATCTTCTTCTTGTTAGTAGACCCACCATTAAGCTGCTTGTTTTCTGAGCATTTTTTTTTAAAGGGAGGAAAAATGGTAATAATGCTGAATGGTGTCTTGCCAAGAGCACAGACCTATACAGCCACGTCTACATGGTCGTGCAATTAGTTTTCACAGAGTTTCACACAGTTCAGAGGAGTAATAAGCATGCAGAATAAATTATGAGAGGGCAGCAAAAGCAATAAGCTTCAGTGGATTCAACAGTAAATGAACAAAGTTGTAAAGAGAATATAGCAAATGTAAGTAAAACCCAGAGGTTCAGAGAGATGTGTCCTGTTGTGTCGCCCCCCTCCCCCCACTAGAGATTCTTAGAACAAAATTTCATCAAAAGGCAATGTTAAAAATCTGTTAAAAATAGCTATATTTTAAAAATAGCCTTCAAAAAAATGTGGTATAGAGGAAAATTACAACAGCAGGCTACGCAGGTACGATGTTTTCTGACTGCTTCCACAGAAGTGTCTAGCTGGCAAAATGTCTACTTTGAATTAGACATGTCTACATGAAGAGTCATGGCCATGGACTTCAATGCTGGTGCTCTCGGCAGAATTCTCCTGGGCAGTCTCCCGTTCCAGTTTTGTATGTGTGGTACTGCAAATATGTGAATAGTCTAGACTTCCCACCAGCCTGGTCATCTGTCAGGGGGTTATTCCTGTGATTCACCAAGCAACCAAGAACGATGAAGTTCCGTTTACTCATCCCTCACTTGCTTTCCTCTACTCCCTAAAACAAACAGGATCTCCAGTTCTTCTTTACATGCATAAGATTGGTCTTGGAGGATGAATTTTCCACTGAGAATAGATAGAAAAAAAATTTACCATGGTTTCCTGCAAGCAATAAAGAAAGGAGAGAGGGATTAAAATCTTGAATTAATGGCAAATAGCCAGACCTGTTTGACTGTATGATTAAAATTTTGTGAAGACAACAATTGAAAAATGTATCTGGATGATCAAATTTTCACAATAAAGTAAAAAACCTAACTCAAATATAGTCACAGGCCTTGAAATCTCTGTCCAAAATATTTTAAAGGCTTCTATTTGTCCTGCCTTTTTTTTTTTGTGACGACAGAAAAACCAAACTGTTCATTTGTAAATTATTCATTTGCAATGTGCAGTATGATTCAAAAAGTTTGGTCCTAAAACACAAGGTCCTTTCCTTCCTCAGAATCTTGGAAGCAGTGTGCGGGGAAAAAACACCCCACAACTTACCATCAAAATTTCGTGTGTTTCCTGTTCACTTTTAGATGAAGAAAAGAGTGGGTGAGGCTGATGGTGGGCATGGTGACCACCTGCAGAGCTGCAAGGCTCCTGACTGTAGCTGAGGCTGCCTGCTCCCCTCAGAGGCAAATTAATCTCTGGGCAGTGTCCTGTGCTTCAGTTGCTATGCTTGTGAACATTTTCGGGAATGGAATAGCGTGATTTGTGTCTTTTATATAACTATTATGGTAGTACTTGAAGGAATAACCTTAAAGTGTCATAATTTCTACAAATATATATGCCGAAATGTAATAAAGTTTCAGACCTAGCGTGGAAAGCTGAAGTCTCATCAAGGTTACTGTTTAAGTTTACTATTTTCTGCTCAGCATCTGAATAACATGTAATAAAGCAATGCAGTTGTTTGGAAAATAATGTATAACAATGAAAGATGAGATTCATCCAGCAAATGGAGGTGTGTTGCAAAGAAGGTGATTGATTTGGGGTTTTTTTTAGTGCTTCCAAGTTCTGCTTTCAAGGTGGTTTTACATTATTGAAATTTCTCTACCTATTTCTCAAGGACTAAAGGACTCAATACTTTTGTGCTGTGGCTGTTTTTGAGATTTTTTTGTTGTTTTTTTCATTTTTGTTTTAACCTGCATTTTAAATGTAAAGGACCAATTTTCCTGTGTGTTGTTTGGCTTTTGTTTTAGTTTTGTTTTTAAACCATGTGTTGTCACCTGTGTGCTTTTAAAGAGGGAATAAAATGCTATCAAAACAGAATAGCAGTGTTTCACATCTGCTTTGCACCTGGTTCAGAAGGTATAAATCTTAACACACAGTACACAACATGCTCTTCATTCTTGACCAGAATTTTTTTTCTTTTTTATGGAAAATAAAGCAACTTAAAATGTTTTTTTGGTTGTTGCTGTAGGTGATTGCCAGATAAATCTTTACTTGTTTATAGCTATACTGGCAAACCTTTTTAAGACAAACCTTTGCTTTTGCTCACATGGAAGTTGATATACTTTTAAAATAAATAAAATACAATCTGATCTAAGCATAGTTTCTCATGTTTGTTTTTGTAACAAAATAAACATGACTTGGAAGTACACACAATCTTAACTGGTGCTCCATCTTTATGCTGTGATCTGATACGGACAGATTGTCTGGTTGCACTGCGTGCTAATAACACCAGAGCTGTTAAAGGTAAATGTTTCTTTCACGGAGATGTACAGACTGAACACCCAGGGATTTTATCAAATTTGAGGAATTTGATAAATACAGATATTGCTATCTGAACCCGAACTATTTGGGTTCAGATTGCCATAGTGTTACTTTTAATTTTTTTGATCCTTTTGTAAGGATAATACGGGAGGACTATAATCCTACATTCTTCTTGTAGCATCTGACTATCTAGATACACTAACCCTGAAATGTTACTCACAGCATTACCTTTCGGGAGACAGCAGCTGGTATTTTCTTCTCTCCTACAGGCTATGACAGTCTCTTGCCAGATTGGGGTATTGTGCCTCTTGCTTTCAGACAGATTTGGCTAGTTCGTGAGTTTTCAGCTCTAGTGTCTGTCACCTTTGTGTGGTGGTAATCCGTCTACATCCATCTGTGCAGAAGTAAGAGGTTATTCAGGTATTGAAGTGGAAAGGAAACAAAATAGCAAGTTGGATTAAGTGGAATTCACAAATGAATGTTAAATGAAAAAAACCTACCTGATAAAGAAACCTCTCTGGTGGAGAAGAGCAGGAGGGAAATGAAGTTGCACGGGAGGGGAGGTAACTGCTAAGAGTAGAGATAGGTAGATGAGCCTTTGGGTAGATTTTAATTTTTGTCCTTACCATGTTGATAGTTTGCAAAAAAAAAAAAAAAGGGGGGGGGGAGAGGGGGGAGGAGGAATGCCATCTCAGTGTCTACAGCCAAATATACTCCTTGTTTAAAAAAGAAAAAAAAAGTATGATCCCATAGACCTCCTTCACATAGAGCTAGAACAAAATATAATAATCCATTTCTGCTTTGGAGGGCAGCTTCTGAGCTGTATGCAAGTCCATGGCTTGCAGAAAACTTAAACAAAATTCACGTATTTCAGGAATCCTAAGTGAATTCACTGTCGCTATTGCTGATTGACCAGAAATAGTGTGAAGGACACAGAAACCTCATTATTTTAGGCTTCTTATATCACCATGCAATGCAAGACAGTAAATTAATCAAAATAATCCCAAGGAAAGTCTGAGACCTACATTTACTCTTTTTGGAATGTATTTTCTCATGTAAATTTGCGCTGCCAAAGCACCTTATTATACTGGATTCTCACATAAAAAAATAAGTCAATGTTTGTTGAGCTGTGTATGATATTAAATAAAACCCCCCACATATTAGTTTCACTAATTTCATAACTTCATGTTTGAATATAAAGTCAGAATTTATGCAATTGAAGTCAGTAACTGAAGTTTTGCTTATCCGTAGTCATTTTCTGTGCTTGTGTTTGTGTTTTTTTTTTCTCTTCGACTTTTGTAATGAACTTGGCATCTTTAAAGAAAGGTACGCCATTATTTAGCACACATGCTTTTTGTGTCTTTTAAATGAAGTTCCTTTAACTTCTGTTTTTATATTATTGTGATTGTTACTGTGTAATACTTCAAGAATTTAGTGTGCTTTATCTTGGCAACTCTAGTTTAATTAAGATTGAGATACGAAAAGTATTTTGTCTTGCAGATTAACTTATTTGTAGGACTACTTTGGTGTATTCCATGTCCTCCTCCTCATAGAATATTTAATTATAGCAATATTTCAAAGGTAAAAATATTTTTTTCTTTTATGCAGCGGCATACTACAGTGGGAGAGTGGTCAGCATCATAGCTACTTGTCTTCTACTCCTTTGACTTTGCTCTCAGATATATATGCATCAATTCCTATTGAAAATGGGAATGCAGTGGCTCTGTACAAACATTTGACCATATGCATGGCTTTCCTTGTCATCAGTCTAAAGGACTTCTTATGCTGAATCTGTGACTTGAATGAAAAATTGGTCAGAAGGAGTATAAAGGCCCATAAACCTGGCTGAAATTCAGTTCCAACACAACTGTTCAGAGCCATTTTGTTTCATATTTCCTCAGAGTTTGAAATAATAATAATAAAAAAGCAATTAAGAGGTCTGTCTCTCCCTCCCTTCAGTCTAGCCCAAATTTCTGAACTTGAGGTCTGTTTGCTCAGCTTGGCTCACTGGTCATTAAAGCTCCATGAAACATGAAGAACATTTGGGAAAGGTCTCAGGAGGGCAATTTGAAATTAACCTAGGCCAACTACAGTTTGCTTATTCTGTATTGTAGAGTTTGGGGGTTTTACTGATTATGGGGTTGCAGACTCGTTGCATTTACAGTTCTGAGTTAATACATACTTTGCAAAATAACTGGAGTTAAAATAATGCTGATATATAATGATTAACTGATTAAAATTGATTATCAATTTATATCACTTATACAAATGTTTTATTGCTTTAGTGTTGAATGTTTCATTTTTCCTCTCTTCCCCTTGTTTTTAATATATTCTGCTTGCCTCAGAATAAAAAATTATTTCCGGTTGCACACACATCGGGCAGGGGAAAAAGGCATTTTTAAAAAGTTTTTCAGAGGACTTCACAGTTGCTTCTAGAAAAAAATCTAAACCACTTTAGATTAATTTTCAGTGGTGATGTTTTGCTGAGTTTGTGAGAAAAGAAATGAGTTTCATAGGATCTGCACAGATGGATCCCTGCACCATTTCAACAATCCCTCCTGTACTTTTTGTATCTGTCCGTGTTTCAACAAAATGACTCACCAGTGTTGAAACCTAGATTTAATAGTCCGAGCTTCTAGTGTTTAGCTGGGAACGAATTAATCTGGTCGGTGTCTGACAACTCATGTAATCACTGAGATTTTTAGGTATTAGTCTTCTTTTTTCTTCTGTACTTCAATTTCGTACGCTGGAAGAGAAACAATTTGAGGTATTACATGGTTAACAGAATGTTAACATCATTTTGGCTTAGTTTAGGAGTGAAAGCAGTGACGTTTGCAGGCCATGGGAGAGGGGGGGTTGTGTGGAGGACAGAGCTGTGGCTGAGGTAGCCCCGCGGTGGTGCTGGGCTGCAGTCCTCTGCTGGAAACGCAGCACGCGCCGAGGGGAATTTTCCTGTGGCAGATCCAGGTTCGCCTTTATAATAACAGGACCCAAGTCAGCCGGAGCACTGCTGCGTCCGCCTACACCCAAGAGTCCGATAGCGCCGCGATGCTAGTTTTGAGGGTGTGGGAAAGGAGGAAGGATGATGTGTTTCTGGGGATAATTTTCTATGCTGTTCTAGTGGAAACAGTCGTGCTGACGATGTTTCAGGGCAAGCCTAAGTCAATCCTGGAGCTGTGGGCTGCGCAGAAGATAGGAAGTGTGTTTTACAAGCAGAAAGTCAGCTGTCAGGAACACGGCTTTGGTGAGAAAGTGCTGACCGAATAACTTAGGCATGGCTGTTGGCCAGCTCCTGGGGAAACCCAGAGGGAGCACGTGTCCTGTGCCCTCCCCGTCACACCACACCGGCTGGTTGCGGTGACGTGGAGGGCAGGTGTTAAGGGGTGTTAATCCGCAGCATGCCACCAACTGTGCAAAACTGGTAGAAAGCAGGATCTGTGCCTGATGCTATCCACGAAGCTCTTTGGACTACGTGCGATGGTGCGCCCGGCAAGGCAAACATCTGAAGTTATGCACACACAGATCGACCAAGGTCATTTAAATCAGGTCTGAAATATCAAAACCAGCTTGAATAATCAGCAAGTTGCAGATTGCCTTTCTGCAGGCACTTGGTGATACGTAAAACCTATTTCAAATAAAACAAACTCTTTTTCGAAATTGCAAAAACTTGACTTAGTCTGTAAGTGCACTTCTGTTAAAAGGCAATCATTACTCATATAGAAGTATTTCATTAAAAGAACAGTGTATTGAACGGCTTAAATTTGCAGTGGTTCTTCACACTTTTTACACGTTTCTCCTGTTTTAAGTATGACAGCAATGAATGCATTTTGCATAGCTAATGACGTGCTGTCACTGCACGTTTACTTTTTGAATGGAACCTTTTTCCCTGAAGTTCTCAACATTGTGGACGAAGTATTTAACTCTGCTCTATTGCTTGGAATCATCCTGGCACTACAAAGTAGTTTTTAAATTGTCTTAACTGGACCCTTGGGATTTTCTTTGCTGTGATTCTACATCACTGTTTAAGAGCTCATCATTGGTGTGGTCCTCACCGGCTGAAGAGTGGCAATTTGATCACTGACAATAGAATAATGCACTTTAATTTGAAGATGCAAATGCAGTTAGGGTAGAATAATGAGTCAGTTCCTCGATCGCATAGATGGTAGCAGCACCACTGACTTGAACAGACCTGTGCTGTTATACATCAAGTGAAAATTTGACTCAAAGTCTGACTAATGAACTCATTTAACTCCTGTGACTCAGAAATACGACTTTTTCTTACTGTAGTGTAAAGGGTGAGGTGTATTTAAACAGATTTAATTAACCTGTCTAAATTTGATTATCTAACTAATGGGTGTTCCTGTTCATTTAGGGATGAGGCAGAATCATTGTGTTTTCTAATTAAGAACTAAACTTAAGGCTGTGTGCCCATTTGAAATATGTAGTGTTTGGATTGGAAGGGGAGATTTGCAAAGAAGAAGAAAGCCATCTGAACACTTAATAGAAAGGAACTTGGCCAGCAAGGAAACATAAGCATTGCTGATCATTACTCCAAAATAGCATCAAATAGATTACAGACTATGCTTCTATTTCATGTATTTTGCAGTGGACCTGTGTGAGGGTTTGCACACCTGGTGTTTTACTTCTCTTTCAAATTTACTTCTCATTCGATTTCCTTCTTTCTTTTCTCTATTGTTTTCCTTCCCTGTTCTCCCCAGTCCCTGGTGCCTGACAGCTCAGGGTCTCCTTGTCTCCTTTACTGAACTTACCACCTGCTTGCATGCTCTTGTGTTCTGATTTTGGCTGGGACAGAGTTAGTTGTCTTCCTAGTAGCTGGTACAGCGCTGTGTTTTGGGTTGAGGATGAGAAGAATGTTGATAACACCCTGATGGTTT
>JAVKLA010000053.1:1739700-1773187 GCA_034782735.1 Sagittarius serpentarius | reverse complement strand
GGACTTTTCAGCTTCTCCTGCCCAGCCAGCAAGAAGGCTGGAGGGGCACAGGAAAGTTGGGAGGGGAGACAGCCAGGGCAGCTGCCCCAAACTGGCCAAAGGGGTATTCCATACCATGGGACGTCATGCCCAGTATATAGACTGGGGGAGTTGGCCTGGGGAGGAGCGCTGCTCGGGCATCAGTCATTGAGTGGTGAGCAATTGCATTGTGCATCACTTGTTTTGTGTATTCCAATCTTTTTATTGTTGTTTCCCTTTATTGTTGTTATTATTGTCATTGTTAGTTTCTTTCTTTCTGTTCTATTAAACTGTTCTTATCTCAGCCCACGAGCTTTACTTTTTTTTCCCCCAGTTCTCTCCCCCATCCCACTGGGGGTGGCTGGGAAGTGAGTGAGCGGCTGCGTGGTGCTGAGTTGCTGGCTGGGGTTAAACCACAGCACCTTGTTATGTGTTTTACCAGTTCCAGTTCTTCTGTGGCATTTCTCTGAATCGTGGGGTAATTATCTCTTATTTCCCTCCCCTAGGGTAACTTTGTTCTCCCTTCAACTCAATGTGAACTACTGTTGTCTCTCTCTTCCTCCCCCTGCCCCCAAAACCATAATCTCCTTCTTTGTGAGCTGAAGTGACATTGCAAATGCTGTCTCTGCCTCGCTCCTGGTTGTTCCTGGGTCATTTCTTTGCTTTTAGTTCCCTCTGCATGATCTGACCTTGTTACAGCTACTCTTCTTCCTACTGTCCATCCTCTTCTCTCTGGGATGTTCTGGAACTACTGGGAGGGATAATTAGGGCAGCACAAATTAGGCACATGAGCAAATCTTTATGATACTCTTCCTTTACAAGCTGATCCTGACCACCCTGATCAGAAAAATATAGTGTCTCTGGCCTCTACTGTCGTTATTTCTTGTGCTTTGCCTTTTTGTTATATAAAGCTGATCTTAATTTCTGCTTTTTAGAGCCACTTTTGCTCTGGATCCCTGTTTGCCATGCAACAGTGGGACGACTTTTCTGTTCTCTTTATTTCTCTCAGTTGGTGCGATTGGTCTTATTTTACTGAAATTTGCTGTATTGAGGGCTTTGTAGAGAATGGATTTTTTCAGTTTGCTAGTAACTGAAAAAGTAGAAATTGAAATGAGTTTTAAAATATATAGTGAATAATCATTTACCCTTCTCATTCACCCTATCATTAATGATTTTTAGAGATTTTTCAGACGTCTAGCCTGTTTTCTCCTTGGTCATCTTCCCAAGCTAGAGAATCCCAGTCTATTTAATCTTGCCTCATAAGAAGGCAGGTTGTGTGCTTGTGATCACCCATTCCCAGCGCTACTGAAGCTTATGAAATTAGGAAGGACCAAACTTTCATGTATCCTTCAAAATGTAGATACACCTTGACTTACACAGCAGCACAGTAATGTTCTTTTATTACCCTTCTAGTAATTCTTGGCATTCTGACTATGTTCTTGGATACCTGCTGAGCACTGTCTCTAGTACGTACTTTACTCTTCTGTAGCACATATGATTTGTAATTCCGGCCAGTAACTGAAGAGAATGTTTGTTTTGGTTCACTGACAATTTCAGGTGGGCAAAAATGCAAACCGTGGAATTTGGGTAAAATACTGCAATTAGTAGACTGGTGTAACTGAGTTTAAGTATATGTATCAGCTAAGGAATTAGATATCACTGTGATGGGAGTTTTTAGAAGACTGACGTATCAGGCCAGTTCTAAACTTCAAAACTAAACTTTAAGCTAGGCAATTACTAACACCACACCTCCTGCTAATAATTTTTTGTACATTATTAATCTTTGTCACTGTGTATTCAAAGCAGTCAGTCCTTAAAACTTGCATTCTGCCTAAGTTGTGAATATATAATAGCACAGAGCTGATGCAGTAGGAGATGACAAATGCTGGTAACACAAACATTGTTCGCATGAGCCGAGACAGCTTGAGGTTTTCCCACCTTCCCATTCTAATCTTAGACTTTTCACAGCAGGTCTGGGGAATTTTTCTGTTCTCACTCTGAATCATAACCAGGTGCTTGTCAGAGGAAAATGCTGGGAGGAGCTGGATGGTTCAGAAGAGGACTCAGGAATTCAGATACCGTTGATCTTCCATCCTTGTGACCTGACCCTACTCTTGGCAGCATGGGTAGTGCTGATTCCCCTTTGCTTTGGTGCCAGGTGGGTCCCTACAGAGCTCTGCTGTTTTAATGGTAGATCGTATGAATCATCGCACCCAAAAACACAGACAGAAGTTTTGTCTGTGTTGGGAACTGCAAATCTCAACTCAGACAGCACTCATTCAAGGCCAGCAGGCTCTGGCGGTACAGCTCAAGGAGGCCAATATTAACTCTGGGCGATAATGGCTGTCAACTCCAGAAAACTAATTTTTTAGAAAATTTCAAGTTTGTGAGATTTAACAACATAAAAAAAACCCATTGAACTACTGGTACGTCACTAATGTCAGAAGAATTTTGGCTGAGGTTAAGGACCAAAAGGCAAAGAACACATGCTGTGACTGATCTTCAGTTACTGTAACTTGTTGTAGTTTGTAATTTCAAGCCAATGGAGCTATAAAAGTTTGCACTGGCCGAGAAACTCCTTAGTTTTTAAAAGTACATCAACACAATTAGATTCTGTATATATGGCATTTCAGCAGCCAGGAATAAGAACAGTGTTAGCTGATTCTCTGTACTAAACAAGTGAAACATTTTTGGTGGGAATTTTGGATGTGATGAGCACTTCAGAATAAAAACCATATTTAGGCACTTTAGGCATTAAATTCAAATGCTTTGGCTGTGTTTCTTAACTTACACACACACATATGTGTATGTTAAGGGTCTATATTTCTTTCTCTGTCTCTCTCTCATTAAATTCAGTTGTATCAGTCAAAGTGCAGTATTTTACCTAAGTTACACAGTTTGCATTTTGCAAACTTAAAACTGTCAGAATATATTTGTAAAGAATATATCCAGATATATGCAGAAATAGATGTTTTCAAGCAAACACAGAAAGCTGTGTTATAAATTCTTTCTAAATTCTTACCAGAACACTGGAATTACTGTATACAGAATTTGACATATGGCCTTGAGAAATGAAGCTTTCAAAGTTTAAAAAAAAAAAAAAATGAAGAGGGGAAGAAAAAGAAAGTGGCAGCAGCTTATCAACAATACTTAACAAAGTACTTAACAAAATTTTCATGAATTTTGTATTGGGAAAAATGATACTTTTTTTCATTTCAGGTTGTTTGTTGATCTAAAATACTTGGGTTTAGTTCAAAACAACTCTTAAAAAAAAATTCTAAATTTTCTGCTTTCTACAACATCACCCTGAAATTTTCCCCAAAGGGGAAAAAAAAAAAATCAGCTTCTTGGAAAGCATTTTGAAAATTCCCAATGAGATTAAATTATAGTTTTTAATTTAATTTTTTTCTGTCTCTGCTTCATTATAAAGGTTTATGAAACCATTTTTTATACAGATATGCAGCCATTTACAAACTTCTTTAATACTGTCAAACCGATGTTGAGGGATTTGCCTTGTGTATAGAACTAATCTATAGTTTATTCTGATTATACTCTAAATTTTGTTGTTGGCCTCAGAATTGTTGTTGGGAGGGAGAGTTTTCTGATTTCTACAGATATTGTTATAATTTTCCACTTTTTTTTTTCTTTAGTCACACCACACAAGCTCCATAGCATCTGTACATTGCAATCACAAATGTTTGCAAAATTGATAATGTGGAAGTACATCTGAAAATTACATGCACAAATTTTGTACTCATGAGACCCATAAGCCACTAGGACGGTATCATACTAATAATTTCATTGCAAAGTTGGGTTGGTTCATCACTACAAAGAACTGAATTTTCTCAAAGTAAGGGGCTAGGAATTGAAATGAAATCATATACAAAAATACATGAGGTGTTTTATCTAGAGCTTAAGAATTTCTTCTCTAAAAAGGGAGCGCATCACCTGGAAGTCACAGCTGAAAAAATCTACCTAGTCTCATCAGATCATTAAATAATTGCAATCCACTAATGTGATTCAGGAAGAAAAAGATGTATGACTGTAATTTTATGAGGAAAGAGAAAGGGAAGTGCTCGCACAACCCCACACACTGCTGACGGTGCTGTGCCCTGGTCCCCCCCTTCCAGAATGATGAATGTAAACAGATGTGCAGACAGACCTTTTGGGTAACCAGAGGAGGGGAGATGGAGCATGCAGGAGGAGATTAAAAGATCCTGTTGTGTTTTGCTAATCAGAAAAAAAAAAAAACAAAACCAACAGCCCACCTTCAAACATCCAGCACAACAGCAGAAAGGAACGCCCAAAATTACAAACTGGTCAGGAACACATCAAGTTGGAAATGTGAAGGAGGTCCTTAAATGTAAAAATCATGTAGAAGTAGCCCATCAGAGCAGTAATAAAAGGGTAAAGAATCCTTGAAGACTATGTTTGACTAGTTTATGAAGTAGACTAAGCAGTTTTTGAGGTAGTAGGCAGCTGCAGTCAGTGTCTTGGGGGTTCCCTTGCAGTTTCTACCCTACAAAATACTAAATTATATTGAAGGCACACTCAAAATATACTCCAAAAAGTAGAGATGCCACAGAAATGCTCAAGGGGTAAACTGTTTAATATTAAAGATTTTAGCTGGATAACGTAATTAAAAATGTAAACAAGAGTTATGTTTTTAGAAGACTGTCTAAATCAGTATTTTGGAGCTTGGTACTGTAGTATGCTGGATGCTTCTAGCACCACAGTTTTGTGAAAGTTCAGGGTGTCAGCCCCTTCACGGTTGTACTTTCTTTCATTTCTGATTTGGTTTGATTTAACTATGTTAGGTTTCTTTGAAACTGCCAAGTTACTCTATGTGATAATACAGGTCTCTTATGCATAGGGGGTTGCAGACTTTGCATAAATATTCAGAAAGGGAATTTTAATAAGCAGGTTTACTATGCGTACCAGGAACAATAATTTACAACTTAATACCAACCAACTGTGTTTCAGGACACAATTAGTGAATTAGATGTCAGTACTTACATATTTCAGTGATGGTTATGTACTTTTTGAAAGTCTTCTAAGCTCCTACATGCTACTTAGATGCCTAATTATTATAGGAAATCTGCCACCTGATTTTTAAATCTATTCGGTATCATTAAAAAAGTCAAAAAAGAGGAGGGCAGGTTGCTAGCAGTATAAATCACAGAAATTAATTTATAAGAAATAGTCTAAGTTGTTTTTATGGTAAAAGATTCAACTGGGATCTGTGCCTATTTTCTGAAGATCACGATGCCATTCTGACAGAACCCCCTCATTAAGGTATTTCCACCTCTGTTCTACGAAAAGATACCTAGTACAAGTTTCAGGTCTCTTCAACGGTGCCAGAAAGCCTCTGAAGCAGGATGTTTCTGGTTTTGAGTGGAAGGTGGAACCAATTACAGCCGCTATGCGACAGCTTTGGCAGCAGACATGGAAACCTGGTGAAGGTGTGGGCATTTCCCCGCGGGTGAGGCTCGGGCTCCCGAGGAGCCGTAAGTACCTGCCAGGGTACTTCTTGCAATAGCAGCCGGCGCTGCTCTACCTCTGCGACTTCATCGGGGGCTGCCTTTCACCTTGCAACTCAAGCAGAGGCCTACTTGACCCTAAACGGAGGTATACTTACATGCTATAATGGTTGAAGTGTTTTTGTACCCAGTAAAAACGATGTTGTCATTGCTAATAACCTTAAGCTCGCTGTGCCTCATGAGAACAGGCATTACGCTACCAGGCGTTACGCTAACGGTGCGGGGCCCAGTCCTGGCCTTCCATTAGGCTCATTATCAACTAATTCTGAGGACTTGCTGTGCAAACAGTGTCGTGGTGCTGGGTGCTGCGATGATTTTGTTCAGCCTAAGGGTAGGGGTTCCTTGAAAGCGTGGGCGCAAGGTGCAAGGAGAGGCCCCACAGCCACCGTGCCCCACTGACGGGCGAAGAAAAGGGCAGACCAGAGATCAGGGAAAAGGCTGGGTTTGTTTTAAGAAAATTAGCCAAGCAACAGGATGAGGCGGCTGCTCTGGCCTGGGAAAGAGCCAGCCGGCAAGCAGGTGGTGCAGGCTTGATGGAATCAGAAGATCTGAACCAAAAAAAAAAACCAAACCCATCCCAAAAAATTTCTTCTGTGGTGTTAAAATGAATGTGTAATTTCGTATCTCATCATTGACAGTGTCACGTTTGCATAATCTCCATAATACATGTGTGTTGAACCCTACTGACAGAATATCCTTAGCTCATATTTTGTGAGTTACGGTTGGCAGATTTCTGTTTATGTCAAGCCCTGGATTGCAAAGTCGGAGACTGGGGAGGGCATAGCTCCACCTATTAGAGCAACCTACGCTTTAGTAGGCTGTAGAAGGTATACTAGTATACTACACTAGTATGGTGAACTATGAGAAATGTGTAACTAAGGAATAGCATATACAAAATGCAATATACAGCTGAGCCATAGGATTGACTTTTAAATTTTGCAAAGTGCTTTGTTCTGGTCTAATACTACTAATTGCAATGTGGAGCCTTTTACATGTAGGACATGAGCTCAAATTGAGTACTGGTCTTTGCTTGCTGCCTGCTTGCTGCCTACTAGCTGCAGGAGGTGCCGGATCCGGTCCAACTTCCGACAGACAAAACCCTGTGTGTGTAGAGAGAATTGCAATCCTAGAGGTGGAGATGCTCAAAATAACAAAAAATTATTCAACGACTTCCTTTTTTTTTTTTTTTGGTTAAAACATAATTTGTTCTATCTTCAATCATTTCCCTGTGCTAGATTATAGAAGAGAGAGAGGCTTATTTTTCAGCATGACTAAGAACCAGTTCATATTACTTTAGGGAGTCTGACTAATAATTCACAAGCGAGAAGCTGGAGTGATCTGAAAGGTTCAAGAAAAGGGAGTACTTTTTCTTTATGAGTTACTGGATATAAAAGACTGATTATGTCTTTTGTTTTTGAGGGGGACAGAACTCATCATCGCAACACTACCATCACCATCAATCTGAACAACCCAACGATTTAAAAGTATTCTGTCGTAGCTTGTGGTGGCATAGTTATTCAGCTCCTTTCTCTAGAGTGAAATAATCTGATGTAGTATTGAAACTGCCACTAAGAATTGTTAATGTATAATTTATCCTTGCAATTAAAAAACATTTTTAACCAAGTGTCACAACACAGTGACAAGTAAATTAGGCTGTGATTTACATTACAGTGCTTTGCAACTTGATTTAGTGTCACTCTGGAGGAAGTGACAAACAGCCCCAGTGGGTAAGACAGTGCTTTCAGTAAAGAATGAATTAATTTCCCATGTGTTAGCAAGAACTGAAAGATAGTTGCTGCCTGGTACTGAAACAATGATTCATATTTTTTGTTTGTTTTCTAAAATGTTAAGCAATACAATAGCAAAACTTTCTAGACAGAAGGAATACTCGGGTCAGACAGTGATTGATAACTCAGTGTTTTTATAAAATAAAACTTAGTTTAATACCTTAAGGCTTTTTTTCTTGTTGCAGTAGGAAAGGAAGATGAATCTGGTTATTTTAGATTTTCCTTAGTCATTGTCTAAAATTGGGAGCTTTGGAATGTCGGAATATGAAAACCATGAAGAAGTCAGGTTAAATGCTGCTAAATGAAACTCACCAAAGGTAAGTTAGGTGAAACACTATTACCATTGGATTTTAAAAAAAAAAAATAACAGTCCCTTAAATATCATCAGTAATAGCAAATATTCATTGCATTAGTATTTTGGGGTATCATTCACTGTTGGTTTTGGATGCTTCCATTTTTCCTTGTCTTACCTTCTTTCCAATGAGTACAATAACATTATAGAAAATAAGTGTGAAACTATAAGGTAGGTGAGATTTTTGTTGAGGGGAAAAGGAGAAAAAATTCTCATACAATGAGCTAAATGAGTCATCCATTCTCCTCATTAGCTATAGTTAGCTGTTTCTAGGGAAACTATGCCAACAGTGATGGAGTGAGATTTACCAGTTTGTTCCATCTGTACTTGCTCTGCTCCGGTAACTGAAAGTAGCTGAATGAACTTTTCGGTGTCCTGGCAATGTGAGAAGTGTTCTTTTCGTCCGTGGGATGACTTGGTAGTTGCAGTCACTAGAGGTGGTTAAGCAAAGATCATTCCTGCAATGGGAAGGAATTTCCATTGTTGTGAGATACTCATAACATTCAAACCTTTAATCCACAGTTTTTTCCCTCTGCTTATGTTAAAAAAAAAAAAAAAGAAAAAAAAAGGGAGGGTGGCAAATTGAATTGTTGATTAATTATCTACATTTTACAGACACATTGTTCATCAGTCAAATAGTTGGAGGTGCAAGATCTTCAGGAAAGCATCTGTGCAGGTGGATGGCGTTCAGTAGTTCACTAACAGCTCAGTTCTTCATTGCTGTTCAGCTGCCTGTAGGGAAAGGACAAAGCAAGGAGGAAAAATACCATAAATAGTTAAGAGTCCAGCTATGACTGTTTCGTTATAACACAAGCCTTCACACTCCTTAAAATCAGCAAAACATTTTGTTTTACAAATACTTCTTGTTGGAAATGTAGCAGAAAAATGTATTACGATTTAACTGGGTCTTACTTTATTTTGCACTGCAAGAAAATTATCATTTGGAAAGAGCTGGTATTGCAGGGAGGAGGAATTGTGTGTGTATGTAGGTAGCATGTTAAGCATTTATGGGGGCCTTGGAGTGGGTTTAGCAGTATTCTTTTATACAAGGGATTATTATGATTATTATGATTACATGTAAACAGTTCATAGGTGAGATGGTAGGACTTTGGCATATTTTAATGGTTTGCCAGATAACAGAAAAATTACAGACCAGACCTTATGAAGTGTGTATAGTGTCAGTGAATTGGCAATGTACTTTTCTGTGTAACCAAAATGTTGCATAACAACATTTGGAAAGGTGTGTCCTGATTGGCATTATTGGAGGAGGTACCGAAAAGCCTGTGGCTGGAAACTCTTTTAAGATGGGATAAAATGAGGTTTGTGCTTTTGTATTGTCTTGGCTTATGTCCGCTATGTGAATTACATTCTGCCATATTCAGGTGAGTTTCTTGAAAACAAGGCAGGTATGTATTTCGGCTGCTTGTTTTTCTGCAGGTAATTCTGGTTTCACTTCGTGAAGAGTCGGAAAATATCCTGTGGTACAGGGGGTTTTCTCCCCGGCTTCCTTTAAAAACTCTTCAAGAAAGGCAATGAAGAACTGACAACAAATCAATCCTATCCAAATAGTTGCAGAAAAGTTAAAAAAGGTGACACTAATTCCAGTGTCTTTCACAGTAAATTATCACAGTGGATGTTCATACACAAATACACAACATCAGCTATAAACCAGTAAGTACGAGCTCTGCGGGGCATGCTGTGACCTGCTTGCTGTGAGGTTACAAACTCCCAAGAGCCTGCAAGGAGAGAAGTAAGGAAAGAAGTGTTTTTCACAGTTGGCAAAAGCTAGTTTCCCCACCGTTTTCAAATCGGAGACTGAGCAAATGATGTCAGTTTTGGCAAAATGTGTAATCCTTTATTTCACAAAGTGTTTTGGCAATACCATGACTTGGGCTCAAGTGCCAGCTATTGTTACACGAAACATAGATAATAAGCAGACAGGTCTAGTGCCCAGTGGTATTTCCAAGAACTTTTTCTTCATGAGGGGTTACTCCTGTTGTTCTCATTCATCTGCTGTAGCCTTAGCACGTTGATAAAGTGCCCTCAAAGGTCCTGAAACAAATTGACTACATTTGAAACAAATCACATGGCTTTTTTCCCCCAGGGAATATGAATTCAGCCCTAAATACAAATTCTTAGCTGGGACTTATTATACAACATCTTGTTAGACAATCGTCTTGCAAGACAGAAGAAGTATGGCAGCAAGGAGGCAAGATTATCTTTTGGTAAAGCTCAGGGGTACCAGCTTTGTTTCCTGATTTCTCAGGCTGATCGCTTGAGTACTTTGCATATATAAGGCGAGGTGCATCTTGGTGTCATCTCCTCCAGAAGACTGTAAGCCAGAAACGAAAACATCATAAAGTGATTTTTCCTTCTTGGGGCAATTTCCTTCTGTTCCTGCTCCTGCTGTCAGTGAAGTCAATAACAGGACTGACTTCAGAGCTCGAAGTTCAGTCAGCTGTGGTCTTTCCTGTGCAAAAGTCAGGGAGCGTAACAGTGACAAGACTGGAGCGAGAGGTGTTTATTATATACTGATAAGTCTTTATTAGGAGAGATATGCGTTCAGTCACAGTGAAGAAGGAAAACACTTCTGTGACCTGCCCAACAAGAACAACATTAATCTTCTGCCCATTTTGTATCTCTTAGAAGTTACTAATTTTCAAAAGGGTTTGGGAGGTTTTTTGGTTTGTGTTTTCCCCCCTTGTTTGAATTCTCATAGGATTCTTCTTTGTATGTTGATGATCTAATATGTTGAAAAGATACGTAGCATAAATGGAACAGTGCCCCTTCAGTGCCTTTTTTTTCTGGGTGGTCCAATTAAAGTAATAGAGGTATAAATCCAGATGTGTGGTGAGCTTTGTGAAGAGAGAGCTTCATACTGGGTGGACCATTGCCTGTTCTTTCCCAATTTTGGTATTAGAAAGATGTATTTTGTATTAAGAAAAAAGTAGATAAGTCCTCCTTTCAAAAGCCATGAAAAACTGTTGAGAGCACAGGAGCCAAGTTCGATACTGCTGATTCTTATAGATGTGACTTGAAAGGGAGCCAGACTTTTGGATTTTCTGGGCCTAAATTAATGAGATAGGGTTATTTGTACTGCGTTCTCCTTGGTAACTTGCACTCATCTTGACTTGTGCCCTCCTTTATTTCTCTCCATGGCATAGGTCAGCATTACAGAAAACCTCTCTTATGTCTGTCTAAAGTGATTGTATTGTGGTATTGATTATGCATGAAATATGTCTGTGTTTATGTCCAATGTAAGCTAGGTTGTATAAGGGACGTTACCTGAATGTATATTGTTTTCTCAAGGTATATGGTGATATCTTTACAGTGCTAATACCAGAACATGTGAAAAAGCAAAATATGGGTAGCAATAAATAGAGAGAAAAGGAAAATCTTGTAGTGTGTCTGAAGTATTGAATCGAGGAGCTGCTGGCAAACCATGCTGAGGGGAGGGACTGATTTGTTTCTCTTTTTTGTGTGTGACAGAGAGACAGAGAGATTGGTGGACTTAATTTAACACTGTACTTATAAAAACAAAATATAAGAAATATTAAAAGATAATCTAGTTCAAACTAACTAGCTGGAGGCAAAAATTGGTGTCTCCATCCCTTTATTCCTGTCTTTCTCCAAAGATCTGAGAACTGTCTGGCATTTAGTAAGAATTAACTGCTTGGAGCTGGGCTTCATTCTTTCCATAAGATTGTGTGTGGTTTATATGTTTATATACAAAAATAACCTGGTTATCTACTGTGATTTATTTTATAGGTTTAAACTCATTTTCTGGTGCAGTTAGAGTGGATTAGAAACAGAAAAGAAGCAGTGGGAAGGGAAGAAAAAGCAGAAGTGGTAGAACAGGAGACTTCAGGAGAAAGGTGATATGACAATATCAAGAAAGAATCCTTCCATAAAACAGAAAACATGTTTATTACCAATGGAAAGCTAAAGGTGCCTGGGGCTGATAAAGAGTGTAAAAGAAAGAAAATCACAGTGCCTTTGAGTTTTCTGCTACAAAGGAGGTTACAAGAACCTTCATCGCAGGGCATGGACGAAGAAGAAGAAAGCAAAAGGAAGGTGAAGCCATTTTCTCTCAGGATTGCTTGGCTTGTTTCTATTTAGTGTTTTAAAATACACACTAAATAGACTAATTGCACTGTTACAAGTATTGTTATAAACAACAAAAATCAAGAGGCAGCTTTCTGTGATGCGTTTCTTCCACACCAACGATTTGGGAAGGTGATGGAGGAAACAGACATTTAAGAATTAATAAACAAAATATTTTACAAAATATATTAAAGCAGGTATAATTTCCAAGCCAGTTTAACTTTATTTTTAATTGAACATATCACTTGTTGATAACTTTTACTTAACCTCAGCTCAAGCAAACTAGAGTGCATGATCTTTCCTAAAATTGTTAGATCATTCTTAAATTATAGGAATATTTGCAATACTGTTTGCATGATAGGAACTTTACTTATAGAAGATGCACTGTGAATACCTTGTTGCTTTATGTAATTATATATCCTTAAAGCTGTTTCCTGTGTGGTTAATAATAAGGAGTTTGAAGGCATTTAAGTTTGTACAATGCAAAGATAGACGAAAGAAGGAAAGGGTTTGCATTACTAATATTTGTATTTTAGTAGGTCTTGGAAACAGTATAATAGCACTGATTTGGAGGGGATAAAAACTTGACATTTGGGATAAATTGTGGGATGAATTGTTTAACTAAGAGATTGGTATTCAGTTGGATGAAATCGTGCTTCCGTACTCTCAAATTCGCCAGTTTGTTTCTACATGCTGGTCTTTCACTCTTACCTAAGTAAGCATCTTTTGTCCTAAAATTCCTCCGCATACCCTTATGGCACGCTATAGAAGTCCTCAGTGCTGTGTTATAAATGTACTGAGAAGTTGCCCCACAGCCTTCACAGTGCTTCAAGTACATTGAAGTGAAAACCACAAGATTATGTCTCGGTCCACAGAAGGCTCCCAGCTGGGGCCAAGTACCATGCCACGAAGGTCCTTCTGTGAGCAGCGTGCACGTGAGCCACTCTGGCCTGAGAAGCCACTCAGTTCTGGTACCAGAGGTTGTTGCCGAGTGGGGAAACATGTGACAAGGTAGATACACGTCAGAAAAATCTGTGATGTAAGCTATTTGAGTTTACACTGAAGCACAGCAGAAAATCGTTCTCAAAACCACCAGCTGGTATTCAGCTTGGAGTTGGAAACTACCAGCACAGCAGAGAACAAGTGAAATGTCCGCTGGCTCTCGGCTGATAGCAGTGCCTGTCTGGACGAGCTTTTTTTCGCCGCCTTCCACGCAGCTCAGAAAAGTGCTGCAGACAGTGCAAGTTAAAACAATTTTGACATTTCGTAGAGCAGAGGAGAACTGAAAGAGGCAGGCAGTGGTCTCTGCTGGGAGGCCGCATGCTGAGGGTGCTGCCCAGCTCAGCTCTTTGCCACCAGTGCTTCTCCGAGGCTCATCTCCCTGCTCGCCGTCGTAGGTGTCGAGCTCCACCCCGAGTGTCGGAGGAAGCTTTCTTGCCCGTGAAGTAGGGGTCGGGCTGCGGATGACTGTGGGCCGAAATAACAATTGAATATGCAACCTGTGCCTTTGATGTTTTGCCACAAGGAGGTAACTCCCAGGCTGATGTAGGGAAAAATAAGAGTCACTTTTTGTAGCAAAATACAAAAGTATACAAATGTGCATTCAGGCAGACGTCTTACTGAGAAACTAAACGACAAGTAATAACATATGGAAAAATGTTTACGTGTGTGAAAGAGCAATAGTGTGTATTTCCAGGACTTAAGCTTACAATTACATTTGTTATGCAGTCAAAATCATGCTTTTTTACTGGCATTCTTTCTAATTGTAGAAAAATTATTGTTTTGTTAGGTTCTCGTAGTGTATCTGAAGTCTCAGAGTGGTACGTTGAGCATTTGCCAGTTAATATTAAGAGAAGTAACTGCAGTTTTTCATTCCCTTTTTCACCCCCCTTTCTCCATTTCCATTTTCTCCATTTATCTTTCTGGGGAAAGCCATGGTAGATGTTGTATTTATGTACTAAGTATTGTTCAGCACTGAGCATAACATCCCAACCCAAAGAGTCCATAATATTTAATGCTAGAGAGGAGAAATGAGTCAGGGATGGTTCTAGCTGTTGTGGAACTGAAACCCAAAAGATAGAACCATTTAATGTATAGGATGTCTGTGATAGATATTAAAGTTTGGTATTTCTAAGTCTAGTAATTATTTTATTTATAAATGCATTTTATGTTAGCTGAGAGAGAAATAAGTGGTAATAGGAAGCATGTCATAAATCTATCTGATCTTGAATTCTTAGTTTTTTAATTCACTCCAATAATCTACTGGTTGTTAGCTTGGTTGCAGAGTTGCAAGTTCCGGACATTTAAAAAATTCTGGCAGCCTTAACAATTTTACACTAT
The DNA here is from genome assembly GCA_034782735.1 of Sagittarius serpentarius. Classification (NCBI taxonomy): domain Eukaryota; kingdom Metazoa; phylum Chordata; class Aves; order Accipitriformes; family Sagittariidae; genus Sagittarius; species Sagittarius serpentarius. The sequence goes on along the minus strand of JAVKLA010000053.1, from coordinate 1,759,046 downwards.
TAACTTTCAATTTAAAAAAAAATATTCCAAAGACATCCAAAATTGCAGGTAAACACTTAAAACACCTGTACCAGATTTTAAGTGGTATAAAGTGCTGTAATTTTACTGACTTCAGAATTAATTCTAACGTGTTGAGAAACTGTCTCTTCACTTTTGAGCCTTCAATATTTTATCACAGTAGCTGAGCTCAGGGAAAATTGCTGTTAGATTCCACAAACCTGAAAGAAAATGCAAAAATTGTAGGGGAAAAAAATATTCAAATGAATGTTTACAGTAATTGATGTTTGACATCCTGTTCATGAGCAAAAATGTTTATTGATGCAGTTTATATAATGGAAAAAGCATTCTATTTAAAAATTTGGAAGGACTTCAGAAATTGCTTAAGGAGACACTGAACAGTTTATGGTGAATCTTCTTAGGAGAAGAAATTCTTCAATGTTTGATCTTTCAGTAGCAGCTTCTTTAATGATTTATCTGCTGTGCAATATAATTTTTGATACACCTTATTAAAAAAGCTGGGGTTGTAAGTTCTATCGCTGAAGCAAATAATTAGCGTGAATACCATTGTAAAACTTCTCTTTCCGTTCCCTCGAATTCAAAATAAGTGACATACGTGATGCTGATTACTGCCTGTTGGACTTAGAGCACATGTATTTGTAGCATTGGAATCTTTTGCGTGAATCCTTCTACGCTGAAAGCAGAGCTGATGAGAAGGTGTTTTCTCACATGAACCAGTGATGCTGCGTGGTAGAAGATGCTATGTGTAGAGGACTCGGTAAAGAAAGCCGGGCGTAAAAAAGGTCAGTGAAGTATGGAGAACTTTCAGGCTGGAAAGAGGACTACATCAGTAAGAATAAAGGTTTTTGCTTTCATAGAAGAAGAAAAAAAAACCAAAATAAATTTATAGGTGAAAACACTCAAATAGAAGTCCGGCATAAACACAAAATTCTGTATCTGTACATGAAGAGCTCTTCATGTAATTTTGTCATTTTTATAGTCAGTGGCTAAGCAATATAGTGCCTGGAGATTTAACTTATCCTAAGAAGGATTAGGTCAGTCAACAGAGGAAAGAAAGAAACAAGCAGATTAATGCATTTGTAATTTGTAATCTGGATTATGTAGAAACTCCAGTGAGGAAATATGTTCTTTACAGACACTTAGAAGTGAATCTACAGTACTCATAGTAAAATCTTGTGAACTACAGAAGTATATAAAAATTGTCAGAAGAAGAATTAAAAAAAAAAAAAGGACTCTGCAGATAAGGCAGTTATTTTGGATGCTGTGATAATAAAACATGATCTGCAGGAGAGGAGTAATGGCAGTGCATTAATGAGTTCTGAAGCAGAGAATATGGCAAAAAAAAGTGTTAACTTACAATTGCCACAGATGTAGGACTTTTAATTGGGGCCGCATTCACTGCTCTTAAGGAGAATGTGTAAGGGTTTAGTTCTGGGTTTTATGAAGACATGAGCTGGGATGCCTCAACAGTTTTATTTTGAATATCATCCCTGCAGTTTTGTGCAATTCATAGCATTCTGTCATTTCTCTCTTCATCTTTTCATGGTCATGTCACTTCTTTCAGAGAGTAGAAAGATGACTGAGGGAGACAGGCACCTGGTGTAATGAAACTATCATTAGCAAAGACACAAATATTGAAAGGTTACAAGCTAATACTTAATATTTAGGTGTTTATGCAGTGTGATTTCCCTTTTTTCCACCCCCAACCCTGCCACACCCTGAGTGGAAGTACTTAACTGAAGCCTATTCAGTAAGTAAAGGTGATTTATTTTTTTTTTAAGTGAAATTATATTTTTCAGTTTGAAATGGGCTGTGCTTTCTATACCTCTTTTAGAAGGCTCATTGATACACAGGCACACAAGCAGGTGCTTTTTTCTGCGTACAGATACCGTAGCAGTTCTGTGGGCATGAACTCTACATTTTTTGAATTAGAGATACCCATAATGCTGCTTTTTTATTGCACAGATTGCAAAACCAAACAAATAAAAAAAACCAAGCCAGACAATAGCCTACATGTTTATAGTAAAGGAATAGAGTTCTGAAACTGTAATCCATAGATTTGATCTGCTCATTGCCAAAAATGTCTTGAAACTTCTAATTTGACTTGAGGGTCGGTGAGAGATCTGGATGGGAATCCCAACAAGAATTGGGTTCCTTGTTTCTAGTGGGTAACATTTTATATGTTTTTAGAGAAAATCAGCAGAGGCACAATTTCACAGTGCTTTCACTAAAAATTAAAGATGTAACCTTCATATCTGGAGCGGGGGGGGGGGGACAAAATCTCTGCAAACTGTAATCTGTATGCCAGAGGAGTATGAGAGTTTTGCATGCTGTGAATACATTAACTACGCATGCTAATGCAACACTATCACTACAGTGATCTCCAGCAGTATTGAAGTACATTCCACATATTGGGCTTATCTAAATTTGTTAATTAAATACTGCATTTTATATTTGAAAAAATGTTTTCTGTGCATTAAAGGCTAGCAGGTGTGACACAGTGCATATCTTCTAGTCATCAACAATTTGTTTTCAATCAAATTGTAATGGAAGCCGCTGCTCTTTCCTGTATACTTCAAAAGGGGACTTCAAAAATAGAAGCTGTAGTGAGAGCAATTGTTAAAAGCAGCGAGGAACACCTGAAGAAGTTTTGTCAAATGTAGTGTTTTAAAGTAGTTCATATTTGTCATCATAGTTATGAATGCTAGATCTTTAACTTTTCTTAATAGCTGCAGAGACTTGGACTAGTAACAGTGCATTTTTCTTTCATAACAGGCTTCTATAGATGGGCATACTTTTTTCACTGGAACAAAATCCCAGTGACATCCACTAGTATACAACTGGTCCCTCTGTGTGCCATTTAGAAGCAGGAGCTCTTTGAGATTCATATCTGACGAAGCGTTTCAAAACCTACTTACCCCCAAGCACAGGATTTTAACCAGGTGATTTCAAAGTGAGACAATGTGTCACTTTTGATAAAACGAGGCCTGAAAAATTTCAAGTTAAAAAAAAAAAAAGAAAACATTAAGAATTTCATCTACTCTTAAGATTCTGAAAGCGGCTCCTTTCAGAGCGTTGGTCCAGAGATGAGCGCTGCACCCTTGCTGCAGCTGAGAAAGATCCAAACTTTAATTTCCTCTGTATTGCAATGAAAACAAAAAATCTTCTGCATGTTGTTTGTAAAATGCCACAATCCTTCTCCAATGTTTTCATTTTAGCCTGGTGATAAGGGCGAATCTGTAGCACAGGAGCATTACAACTTGTTCAAGTTCAAGGGAATGTCCTACCTGATTAAGATAAGAATTGTTTACCTCAGCAACCCGCCTAAAATGTCAGATATACTTGAGTTGATACTGCCCAAGTAACTAAATGTAACTGACATCAGTAATGATGATTAGAGATTAGTAATGATGTTTAGTAGCAACTGCTTCTGGGTTTGAGACTGCATCTACCTTGCTTCTGTGTGGTCTCATTTGGAGTCATCAGGTCATGTAGCTCTAACTCTGATATTTCGGGACCATACCGTGTGAACCTCACCTGAGTGGGAAGAGCAAAGACCAAAGTCTTCCCCAGACACGTGACCGCGACCATCTGACCTTAAGGAAAGAAAGCCCTGTTTCAGGCACAGCACGGAATAACTGCATGAGGCATCATGACCATAACCTATCATTTTGTAGCAGGATGCGCATACTGTGTGTGTTTTCCAGGGTAGCTGGAGAGAACACCATTGCACAAAATCTGTGACAGAGGGAACACTTGCTGAGTACCACCGAGTGCGATGGATGTTTTCCATGAATGGAGTTCCTATCTGTGTATCTTAATGAAGTTACCCTGCCAACACTGAAATACGTACCTGAGTACTCCAAAGTGACCATCAATATGCCTTGTTCATTCAAGTCAATGGAGAGACACAAAAGAATGAAGTTCTTCATGTATGGGTTTGCATATCAAATATCTAACAGAAGGGTTGTTTTTTTCAGAAAAAAAAATGTTTATCCAAGCTTGACATCTACTGAAGAAGGTTTCTGAAGTCTGACAAAGAATGAGCCACAAAGAAAATAAATCATCATTGGCATATTTTCAGGAGAGAGATGAAAGCGTAATGTAAACATATTTTGCATAGTGAGGCACTGCCTACACTCAGATTCTAACTATATTAAAATATAGACGGATAGCAAAATTTCGCTGGCATAGGTGTACTTTAAAAGAAAGAAAAAAGTGACTATGCAAAGTCTGGTGAAGGTTTTTTGGTACTAAAGTATCACAGTAAAATCTGATCTAATCAGACGAAGTAATTGATGGCATAAGGCATTTTGTCTAGACAAAAACAAATTTTCTCCAGCGGCGTTACTAGCTTAAGTATAATTTAAAAAGAAAACCCATACACATCACAGTTGCCTAGTAAAATTTTAGAACTATAAAGCCGACCTCTCATAAACTTTTCAGTATCAGTCCAGTTTCTCTGATGTTATAATGTGTCTGCATGCCGAACGGCCAGTGGTTACCCAGACAGATGCATGCAGCTGCTCTCTTTGTAGGAAGCAACCTTCCGCGGAGAGGTATTTCATGTCCTCAAAGATGTACATTTCACGACCATGCTGTGTGAATATAAAGTCCAAAAGGCAGACCTCTGAGAAGAAAGTACCATCACAACCTTACAGAGTTCAAGAGTAAACATTGGAAGTCATTGCTCCACCATTTTAAACCATTGTTTAATTCTTTCATTAATTCAGTTAATTGAATTTATATTTAATTAATTACTTAATAAATTTCTTTAATTCAATTTAGTGGAAAAAATACGGTGTGGAGAAAGCACATGTAATTAATAGTGAATGCCTAGTACTGCAGTTAAAATCCTCTCTTCAAATAGAATATGCTGTATGTATTAAAATACATTTTAATCTGAAGAGAATTACCCCCTCCTGACATAGGATGGAGTTGTTCTTGTCATTTCTTAGATCTGTCATTTTTATCACTAGGTAACTTTAATGGACTTTATCAGTTTACAACAAAAAATGTTACATATGCATATCAGCTATCTTCCTAAAATGTCTGAAGCGTCAAGAACATCAGCTTTGATATATCAGGGACAGATTAATGTATTAAGTATGAATCTTTACAGTCCTTTCTAACGTAGGCTTTAAAATTATTCATAACACTTCTTTTATATTATGAAATATTGACTGGAAAAGCGTAACTCGGGGAAAGTTTTTAGAAAGTTTTAAAAAAGTTTTTATGAATCACCCTGTTCTGTGTACGCTCATCTTTCTGTATGTACCTTCAGTGGTAAAAATATTTGGTGTTTTCTACCCTCTTCTGAAACTGGAATTAAGAGTAGGTGTTTGTCGGGGTTTGAGCCCAGCCGGTAACACAGCACCGAGCGGCCGCTCGCTCCCTCCTCCCCCCAGCCCCGCTCCGGAGCAAGCAGCGGGGAGGAGAATCAGGGAGCGGACGAAGAAGGTGGAACCTCGGGGCTTGAGGTAAGGACAGTTTGCTGGGACAACACGGAGACAGAAATTACAATAGCAGCAAGAGTACAAATAAACGGAAATACAAAACGAGTGACACGCAATACAACTGCTCGCCACCCGGAACCTAATGCTCCACCACCAAAGAAAGAGAGCCTGCCACGCTACCTCCCCCAGTATATATACTGGGCATGACGTCACATGGTATGGAATACCCCCTTGGCTAGTTTGGGTCAGCTGTCCCGGCTGTGCCCCCCTCCCAGTTTTCCTGTGAAAATTAACTCTGTCCCGGCTGAACCCAGGACAGTGTTGCACTACGGTATTGCTTTGGGGCACAAGAAAGTTACATTTAAGAAGGGCTACCCGTGCTTAAATGGAAGTAACTTGTATCCCTTCTTCAGAGGTGATTTAAACACGTAAGACCCACATCCTTAGAGAACTAAATCTTGATTTTTAAGTTCAACTTGGTAGCCTAACTGCTATAAGGATCTGAACAAGAGAAAACATGATCTTATGTAAATCGGTAGGATGTACCATTTCAAGTGCTTCATTTTAATTTATAAGTGTATTTTTTCTGCATTTTATATAAATAATATAAATTTATTTTTATCTTAAAATTTACTGAAAGATTGAGTTGGTTTGGTAGCTCATAAATAATGAAAGCTTTGCAAATCTGAAATCATGTTAATAACTCATTGTCTGAAGTTATTTTTTTTGCAGACATTTTTAATAAATGGTTAATAAAGTATGTTAAAAGATCTCATCATTCTCTACTAGCTAACTGTGTAAAACAGTGCGGTGCAATTTGCAGCATGAAAATTTAAATTATGAATTCCATCAGTTGATTACCAATTATTGCTAAAATGATTCTTTGTAGCCATTTATTTCTTACATTTCTAGTCTTCTCAAATCGCTGGGTTCTTGCAGTAAATCTCATAGGAGCCTTAAATGCCACTTGGAACAGCTGTTCTTCTGGAGTACTGACACTCCTTCTTCTAAGTTGAGTTTGTTTTGGTCTCTGCTTAAACTTGTGTATGGCCCAGTCCCTGCAAACAGGGCAACTTTAAAATTGGAGTTTCCAAATGTGCTTATTTTTTGAGAAACGAATGGAGAAATGAGATTATAATGTCTCTAACTGGTTTTATGTTAGATAAGCAGAAGAAGAACTGCGATAAAGGTTTCATACTGCTGCCAACTTTTTTCACTAGGACAAGATCGGTGTAGTTGATATCTTGTATGCAGATGTACAAGACTTGTTATCTAAGAAGCATCATTGCCAAATGAGGGCTAAGATACAGTGAGGGCTTTACCAATGTTGTTGTTCATTTCCAATTACAGGATGTTGTGTTCAATGTTAATTGACAGTACTTTAAATTAAACCTGAGATTTGGTTGCGTAAGTGGCAAAATCTTCACTAGGCAGAGACATCAAGTGGAGAAGGATATTCTGTTCTGTGTTCACATGCTTGTTTCTCATGTGCAGTTCTCTTAATTTTCAGTGGTAATAATCATCGAGAGAGAAAACGGGGCCATTTTAGTTATCTGTAATGTGGATATGTGTAAATATGTATATTAGAAGTATGTATGTGCGCATGCTATTTAGTGTATTTATAATGTATAATGCTCATATACTTTCATATATATAGGTGTAAATTCTTTCCTTATTGATCAGTCATATCTCTGCACTACCCCCACACAGTATGGTTGATAGTATAATGTTTTCATAAAAAGGTAATTCAGTATAACGGATACATAAGAAAATATGGTAATCAAAATGATTGAGTTTATGAATTAAAGTAACTACACTTTACATTTTACTTTTTATTATAATATACATTTTATGATTATTACAAAGGTTGCAGCTTCAGAAATAATTTAAATGTTGTTTTGATACTGGTACTAAATTGCTTCGTACTTTTAGCTGATACAGCTGTAGTTTTTACCTGCTCTATTGCCTAGTGGAAACAGAATAAATTAAAAATAATGGGAACAAAGTTTCTCAGGCCCCTACTAAGTTTTGTGTGTTCGGACTGTGGTTCCAGTGAAGTCAAAGAGAGTAACAGTTGTCTGGCAGCATAATAGCAACATGGATATAGTTTAGTGGAGACCCTGAAACAAAGAAATCCAAAGATCTGAAGTGCCACATTACCTAGTAGGTAGCGTAGCGAAGGGTCACAAACTCATTGCTTAAAAGCCGTCTGTGACTGAAGTTGAGTGCCAATATAGGAGAAAGTGTGGTACTCTTCATTATTTGGTTTGAGGACAACTATATCTGATGAGTGTTTTCTGTTAACAGGACACTGGGCTGTTGCATACTGTCAGTTTTCAAGCAAGGATACCGTTGCAGGTGTTTGTAAGTGAGGGGATGAACTCAGAATTTCTGTGAAAAGAACTAATGTTTTCTACTGTTTTGAAATATGTTTGTATAGCTTTATGTTTTCAGCAGAGACAGGATGTCTCCAGTCATACACTGTCTGCTTAATGAAATGCTCTCTGATGACTTCTCTCTTCTGTGAGGATGATACGAGTTCGTATTTTTAAGAATATACTTAAATTTTGGGGGTCTTGATAAACAGTCTTCCCTTTCTCTCGCTGACTTCCATAGGAGTATTGCCACTGATCTATCGCCAGCAAAGTTCCAACAAATACTTACATTTGCTACTTGACGCAAGGCTGTTCAAGAATTTTAAATTTAGATGAAATAACGCGGGATGAAAACCAAGGAGCAAGCAGGGATGGAGCTTCTACTCCTTAAACTATTTAACAAGCAGGGCAGAAATTTGCTCTGGTGAAGTGTGAGTCTGCTTTAATCCCAGCTGTGCCCACTGGCTTTCATGTCTTCATTAATACGGCATAGGATTCTCACATTTCTAATCGGTGCAGCATTTGTACGGTGATCCTGATGCTGCTGGCTTATTGCGAGCGTGTTGGCACATAGCTGCTAGTTCAGCGTGGTCTGGGTTTGCAGGTTGAGCCTGCTAAGTCTAAGGAGTTGCGATGGTGCTGGATTCAATATGCAGGTGTCAATTTTACTGGACAGTGCAGTCATCGTGGATATGTTGGACTCACTAGTAGCACACAGCCAGTCCTGTGCTTATGCTTCTGTAAGTTGTGGTTTTATCTTCTTTACTCTGGACAAATTTCTGAAGGGAATAAAAGCAGACTGCATATTGCAGTTCTGACTTCAAACCCTTTGAGTAGTTGCATATGTTCTTGTATTGTGAGCAAAATGTTCCTTTGTTGCAAAAATGAGTTGGTATTTGTAGAATATCAAAGGAAAGTTGAGATGGCTTGTTGCAAACTTTTCCTTTCAAAATAAAACTGAACTTTTTCAGTCTTCACTCATGTCAAAATATAGTTGAATGGGTTGCTTTATGACCCTAAGGATTGCTTGGCAATCCATGACTCTCGGTGTTTCTGATAAGGAAATAAAGTCTTACAGACTTTTCCCACAAGAGGAAAATGTTTCTCATGCTGTCTCTAAATTTATAGGTAAGTTTATTTCCAGGTAGATTGCATAACAAAAAAAGCATAACAAAACAGGTTTTTGGAAGGTTTTTTTTTAGTGTATGCCAAGCATTAATACATAAAGAGCTAATGGGCAGGCATATCTGAATTTTCTAGAACCAGGAATATATTTGAAAGGAAATGATCGCGAGTGTGATACAGCTTAGTGTCATCAGCATAACAGTGAAAGAGGAAAATGTAACACAGCATAATTTGCCTGTGGGTTGGGATGTAAAAAAAGCTGGAGGGGAGACATGCTCTAGTTCTTTGGGCCTATCCAGATGTCAGAGAAAAGAAAAAGAAACAGTTAGGCAATAGATTGATTTCTCCAGACACCCCCATGAGTAAGTTCAGTGGGGACTGATTGTGGAACTGATAAATCTGGAGAGGAATTTCTGATATTTTTATAAAGTTAGGCTCACTAGTTAATTTTATTTAAATTGTACATTTGACATGATTTCTCTCTCATCTGATAACTCTAATTAGCATTACTGTACTACACAAAAGTGTGTATCCTTAAAAAACCCCTTGAGGTTCTAGTCAGAGTTGACAGTCACTGGATGGTTTTTTGGATTATACAGTCTTTTAAATTTAAATGTCACCTCTGAGGGGTATTGAGCAGGGAAATAGCTTGTGCTTGACTTGGCATATCTGTGATTGTGCTGTGTATCCTCAGATGGTATTCCTTGGAGCTGAACAACTGTACCACTCTGTTTCTGAAAAGGGTAGAAATTTTGGCCATTTCTGACATCAGAATTAGTTCTTTCTCTTCATTTTAAAACATGCCTTTCTAATTCACAAATGGAAAATATGAGGGAACATAGCATTAAAACGTCAGGATCTCTTCCTGACTTGGATAATGACTTGCTGAACAGAACTCCCTAGCCTGACCACGTTACACTGTTACATCTCTAGAAGAATGTGACAATCAGAATTTTAGATATTTCAGGATTACTTCAAATAGTTTCTTTCATCGGATTGGAAAGGGCCAAAGAACCTGCTTAAGAAGTGTATTCATTTTGAGTTGTCATGCCTGTGAATTCCCTCTTGAAAATAACAAAGGAGAGGCGTTCTTATTCTGTTTTATATTTTAACTTACAGTGATCTTTTGAAAGGAGTTTACAGTCTTTCACTTTTGTGCCAGGAGAAAACTATTTAGGGGAAAAAACACACCTTCGAAAAAGTTCTGTTGACTAGAATTCTATCATCTGTCATTGGACAAATGAAAAAAAGACTTTTCAGCCTTCATGGATAAAGTAATGTAGAAGAAAACAACACCATACTAGCTGCAAATTCAATGTTTAATTGCAATAGGATCCTTTATTATTATTTTACCCATGACAATTTTTATGATAAAAACCCCAGAAGCACAGAATAGACAGTTTTCTGCATCTCTTTTACCTAATTGTCAATTAAGATTTAATTTAATTGAAAGTGTTAAAAGTTTTTGCTAACTTTTTGTCCTGTTATCATAAAAAATGGTTTAGTACTTAACTTTGGTCTTGATAGCTTACGTAACTTTTTTTTCTTTTTTTTTTTTTTTTTCCTTTCCCTGTTTCCCCCCCCCCGAGATGCTACACTAGCTGCTGGTTTTGTTACCTTTCACAGGATGCTCTGGAAAAGCCAGAAACATTCCAGCTTTGCTTTGATCTCACTTCACATTGCATGAAGGAGGTAGTTCAGTTCCAAGAAGTAGCACCTTTCTTCGATCTTTTTGTCTAGCAACCATTTCTTGGGTTCAAAATTTTGCAGCAAGGAGGTTTAGAGACTGAACCAGCTAGAAAGAAGGAATAACTGGGATAACTGAGTTGGAGGCAGACTATCATTTCTGCTTTTTTCCCCTCTCCATACTCCTGTAGAACAAAGCTCCAAGCGGTATAATTTTTTTTTTTTCCTTTAGAATCTCTGTGTCTATCCCCTTGTTTCAGTAGTTTATCTGAGTCCTTTTCCACAGGCTCAGTTAGTGGAAATGAGAATATTGAATAACCTTTGAAAGAGAAATGATGGTGATGTCTTACATCACCTGGCAGATGAAAAAGGAACAATGGAAAAATGGAATATTCCCCTGCTTCTCTTCTTGCATCCTTACAGAAGAGCCAAGCAGAAATCAGTCCTATGCTAGTATTTAATTTCTCTTTATGTTGTAGTGGATAGCAACAGATGTTTCTCGACTGAATACAGGTGGAAGGAAAAAATACTTTTTTTTTTCATACGCTTGCAGTAAATACTGCCTTAATCTGCATTCAGACTGCTGAAATTAAAGAAATGTCTTTTGCTATCGTGTATCAGCTGTGACAAAGTGTGCTGGAATCTGTCCCAGAGATTCCCGTGAACAAAAGCCTTTCATACTCAGTTATTTTAAAGAATATAGATCTCTAAAGCTAGTAGTAATAAAATTAGAAAACCCTTTTATTTCCCATTCCATCTTACAGAATGTTTCTCCACTAAAGTTGGAAGATAAAGTGCTTATAAAAATGAGTTACTGTATTTTGTACAAGCAATAATGTGTAATTCTAGGTATATGTGTAGTGGATGCTACAAAGAGATCACGTGTGGGTTAATAGAGGACTAGCAGGGAAACATGCCTTACCTTCCAAAGGGGCATGGGGTTTTTTTCCTGAAAATCCTCGGTAAAGATCTTAGTTCCTCAAATAAAAATAAAAGGGAGTTTTATGCCCAGTAAACTTTGCTATAAGATCAGAGGAGGACAAGAGTACAGAAATTATAGCATGCTTAATAACCAAAGAGAAACATAATGAATTGATAGCAAGGAAGCAAACACAGATAGTATGAATAAATTTTAATTGTTTTAAAACATAGGCCTAAAATGCTGTAAGTTGCTTTATCTGTCTTTGGACCTAACTTCTTCAAACTTAAATCTTGTTTTCTTTATACTTCAATACTAATGATACAGCAAGGTGTAAAATTTCAGCTTTGTTAATACGGTTGGATGATTAATTAGATATGGAAAGTGAATGATGATAAGTGTACTTTATTACTCTCCAGTTATCTTTTCTACTATTATAATGCATTGGCTTTGCCTCATAGTATGCCTAAACAATAAAGGGGTATTAATACATCCTCAGTGAACAGAGTTGAACGATCAGTCATATGCTTTTTATTTTGCTGTCGAATCCTTGTTTCCAAACCAGTCTGCTGCAGAAAGACAATCGCTATGAATCAGCAGCTGCTGTTATCACTAAACAGAGGCTGGTGGTTGCTCTGAAGATGGAGTTTTCTAGTCTTTGTAAGATTTACGTAAGTGCTTTTCTGAACGGAATGAAGAGTTATAACCTGGGCATTTGGTGTTTTCATTCGGATCTTCCGGTCACTTTCTCTTCTACTAGACCTATCATAATGCAGATGAAATCCATACAAATAATGAAATAAGAACAAGTCTTTTTCTTCAGCGGCTTGCATGTAAGATCTGATCTCTCTCATCAGAGTCACTAGCTAAGCTTAGAGTTAACAGAAACAGATACGGAATTTAAAATTCATGTCTTTTGTTGTTGTTGTTTTAGTGAGTTTATTTCCCCAAAAGATGCATGCTCTGTGCTCTCAGGTGGTGACAGCATTCATAAAGAAGCATTCATAATTAGAGCTTCTACAAGAGAATTTGCGTTTCTTTTGGTGTGGCAACCCCACAATAACTAGTAGCAGGTAGAGAGCGCCCTGGGAAGGTTCATGATCAATGGAGAGCAGCTGAACAAGGCAGCCCAAAGCCAGCAAGCTTGCTAAAACCTTTCAAAGGCAAAATCTGTCCTGGATGGGAAACAGCTGGTAGATGGGATGTCGTTTGTATGTAGGTCTCCTGTGGTATGGCCCTTCAAAGAGAGGGAAATGCTTCAGAGGCAGAAAGGTCGTGGAGAATTTTTTGGCACTATTTATGAGTTAGTACTCATGAAAAGCTGGAGAAAATGAAATTAATAGTAAAAAGAAATAAGATTTAAGGAATATTTTAGTAATACGAGATAGATAAAGGTAATACATCAAATATGATTTAATGATTCTTGAATCTAATGTGTAATAAAGCATGGATATTTTTAAATAATTAAATTTATCATGTTTATTACAGTAATACTTAAGTATTAGAGGTATATTGTTCCATAGCTCTGTAGTCCCCATCTCACCGTGATTGTAAACTCAGTATTATGTACAGAGAAAGATGAGGGGTATAAGCTATATAATGTGCAATAGTGTGATTATTGCACATTTGAGGACTGTTGGCTCCCCAAGGAGACCAGAAAAGCTCATTATAAAATGTCACACAGAGATTTTTAGCATAAGAGGCTGTGATCCATACCAGTGATAAGGGAGCAAAATATCTCTTCCCTTATCTTCAAAGTACTTCCATGACAGATGTCAACAATACGGATGATTACTTTGTCATTTAAAAGGGAAAACAGAATGCTAAATAATTGTATGGCACAACTGAATATATTCAGTGATTGTATTTTGAATAAAATTGTTTGATATTGTCAATATTAGCCTCAGTTTTAGCCTTGTCCCCTGTTGGTTAGCTGAGTCATATTATTTCTGGTCCTTGAAAGAATGCGTGCGTTCACAAACAGCTCAGGAAGGAATCATGAGACTTTTTTGTAATTTGCTGTCTGCAGAATTTGGACTGCTACATTTTCATAGCTTGTTCACTGAGAACGTACGTTATTTTATGGAATGTATGCGCATTATGTATTTTACGTGTACGTACACACATTAATTCCCCCTTAATTCTTGCATCTCTAAATGCAGTGCTTTCTCTGTTCACTTGACTGATCTTTTCGCAAAGCCAAGCCTGTAATTCTGGTAAAGGCTAATGTTATAATGTAAGGTACAGTTTTTTGTTGTTGATTGGTTTTGTTAGTGTTGTTCCCCACCTCCCAAATGCAGAAAACGAAGAGCTGTAGATATTGTCTTTCTTGCTTGCTTTTTTCTTTCTTTTCCCTTTTCCATTTCCTTAGCACTTCAGTCTCTATTACTTGTAGAATCAAAACTTGAGTTAATAATTGACTGAAATTGGTTTATCTTTTCTAAGAAAATAAGAATTACATTTTTTTCTTTTTTTTTTCTTTTTTTTTTTTTTTTACTGCTTCAACTTTCAGTGACACTTCGGTAGGTCAGCATTTCACAGTCCTGTCATCCCTAAGCTCAAAGAAAAAGTTTTCTGAGCAAATTTTTTTTCACAAAAGCAATGAAGTAAAAGAAAAAACCAAACAAACCCTACAATATACAGTAGATGATACATACTTTGCAACTTTTATCTTCTTTTGAATATGATTCTTTGTGTGGGTTTCTGTGTATATACTTGCAAATGTGATGCAAATAAATGCTACATACATACTGTGAAAAATACAATAATATTGGTATAGTGATTGTAAACGTTATTCTGAGAACAGCAGGGAAGAATTAGCTATCTCCTTTTACCTCAACACTCCCAAACTTTTTTTCATTACTTTGAATAACCAAAAATTCAATGAAACCATTCTGACAAGCTGAAATAAATGATGCTTGCTTTCTCTGCCTGTTTTTTTGTTGTATCTCAAAACTTCTACCTAACTAGGTCAGAAATTTCTGTCATTTTCACTGTGATTTCTCCACGCAGTACACTTTCTTTGTAGTCGGAGAGAATTTGAAAAAAGAGCAGCAGTAAGGTCAGCCTCCCTCTGTAGAAAGATTTTGCATCACTGAAGCAAGATAGCTGAGGATGGGGCTTACAGTGATTTAGAGGTTTTGCTGTTTTTTTCGTCTCGGGCAGCTCCACCAGACTGTTTAATATAAACGAACATGCATGTTTAGTAGTAATAAAACAGATGGATGTAGAACTGTTATCAAAACGGACTGTATCAAAATAGAAGCTGTGCAGAACACCTTAGGCTAAGTACCTTTTTGTTCTTTTGTAACTGCATATGCAAATATATATCTTGTCAATATGTTTCTCTTCCTGCAGCGGGCTTTTTTTTCTTTATCTACAAATCATTAACCAAGCAAATGTCAAAATCCTGGGAAGAAAGGGTTGTGTGGAAGAAATACTGTGTGTTGTAAACATGTATGCTGACGTGATTAATGTATACTCACTGTGGGAAATTTTCTTTGTATTTTTGAAGGAATAGCTTTTAAGCAATTTGTTTACCTACAGCAATAAATCAATAAATGTGTCACATCTATGGCTAGATTTTGAAGTGTCCGCCTGAACATAAAAAAATCTCATGGGTATTAAAAGCTATTATGTTCTGAAACTATAACATACCTCGAGCTTCTTAGACAGGACATTCTTAATATAATCAGAGATGGTCACTATAGTTACTAAAAATATTCTTGATGCTGAGGTGGGATTTAATTAAATTTAATAATTTTAAGTTAAAAATTTATTAATTTTTCCACAGAATGTCTGTAAATGGTTGAGGTTGCATTTATGATTGTATAAAGTTTTTGGAAGGAGGTTTGTTGTTTGTTTAACTTTGGCTGAATTTTGTGCATGTGTAAGTCGTATTCTTTAAAACACGGAGCTGTACTTTGTATTCTATGCATGGTTAGTGCTTGCTCTTCTCTTCCCCCCACCCCCACGTGTCTCTATGCTGTTAACCTATGATTACAAATCAAATACAAAGCATACTGCACTATAATCAATTTGAAGAGGGAAACCAGTATCAAGAGCTGTTGTAATTCAGAACCCCCACCCCCACCATGTGAAAAGTGTCTTGTTTTCTTCCATCTAAGAATGCAAAATTAAACATTTTGATGTGACAAAACAAAAGCAGTTCTCTTTTAATACCCTGTGAATTCAGAAGCACCCTGTTACTGATTAGTTGTGACTGACCTGTTCGACTTCCCGCTAGTCACAAGCGGCAGAAGCAGCGGCTGTCCTGGGCACGTCTGCTGCGCACACAGGCAGGGGTGCAGGCGCACACCTGATTCTGCGGAGGGATTGCACTTTCGCTCTGGTGAAAAAAGTTATCCAGATTGCTATCCTAAATTCATTGCTCGACTATCGTACCTTACCCCTTCCCAGACTGCTTCCAAGAATGCTATAGAAATGCTTACGGGATTATTTACCAGCCAGCTACGTGACATTGGATTGCCGTTCTCTTAGCACGAGTCTCGCTTCAAGTGTCAGGCTTACATATTTCGTTGTCATCGTTTTGTTGACTGTCTGTGACTGTCAGTATTTTAATGGGGGTTGCTGGAATATTTTAATGTACAGTTCATTAATACAAAGTGGTTATAAGAGGAGTAGTACCTGGTGTAGAAATATGTAAAAATTACTTCATTTGCTTTATTTATTTATTTATTTTTAATCCTTACATGTAAAAGCTATGCTGTTCCACACATATATGTCCTAGGCTATAATATGCCTTTCTCTACTCAGAAGATTCCTTGAATTATTCTTGTGGAACTAATTTATTGGAAAAAGAAAAATCAAGCTTCAAATTTATTGTTGTTCCTGGTGAAATGGTATGCATTTGACGAAGACCATAATATTTGAGGATCCGAATTATATTTCTTTTTTCTTTTCCCTAAGACCTTGTAGTAGTCTGGTTTCCAAATCACAGATGACGGTCTTTTTATCACTAGCATTAGTTCTTTATTCCAAAAGACATTACACAAGGTGAAGCAGAGTCATTATAGTAACTGTAAGTCCCTACATAGTAACAAAATCTACTTTCATCTTGGGTATGATCTCATCTGGTAGACAAGATAGAGGAAGGAAAAAGACTCCTATGTGATGCTGAGCTGTGTTAACAAATGCCAGCTTGGAGTTAAAAGAAATTGTAAATGTGTGCATTCATAAATGTCTTATGTATACTTTAGAAAGTGATTTAGGAACAAGTAACCTCCAAAATACAGTGCCATCTGCACGCTCTACTAACATTAAAATGAAGAATCTCGTAAACATTTTAAAAACAACAATACGCGCAGATTTCAACCTGTATTTAAGCTACACCAAATCTTTTTGCATAAATTTGCCAAATTAAAAGAAAAACCTTGCACAACTTTTGAGAAAGTAGTGAGCTGGTCACTAATCCCCCTGTTCCCTGTTGTGAACATCAAAGATGCGACGTTTTATTTTGAATGTTCTTCCCCTTTTTGCAATCTGGCAATTCTCCACAAGAACAATTTTCCAGAGTTGCATAAATATGAGCAGGTAGGTGTATTTTCCTTTAATCGCTCTGTAAAAAGTCTTTCCTCTAAAGCATTGTGCAGAGCACTGGGTAGAAAGCCAGGGAACTGATTACAAAGATATCCATAAAAGAAAAATACCAGTCTCATAATTCTGTATTGATTACCTAAGCGTTAGTGACTGCTGCACACTGTGTCTCACGAAATTGCTGGATATGAAGTGTGAATACTCTTTAAAGAATTTTATTGACTTCAATCTGACAGTTTTATTCTCACATTAGTAAATCGTCTCAAGAGTGCTGCCTTTTTCATGTGATGTGTCCAGAAATTCAGTTACCATTAACAGAACAAAGGCTACGTTGCAGGCACACTCTTACCAATAACTAAAAAAACCATTATCTCCAGGTGCCTAACACTGCGGAGGAGCCTGTGTACCTAGCTACTGAATAACTGAAAATGCCTTCTTGTAAATATTTCAGTATTGTTTATGTTCATTCTGCACACCTACAGACCCCACCCCCACCCCCCCTCAGGATCCTGTGGTATGTGGTTTCCGAATGACAAATAAGGGTATTTTTTCATTGTTAGCATCAATTTGTGGCTTCAAACCAGGTTTCCTCATCTAATTCCTGTTGTTTTCATTCTTGACCTTTGTTTGCTTCTGTGGCTGCTGGCTGGGTATCTAAGCTCTGGTTCTTTCTGATGAACCAAATGCCCTAAAGTACATCCCTCTTTTTATGATGAAGGCTTAGCTCTTTTAAAAGTAGGGCCATTTGGGTTGTAGCCTCTTTCTTAACATGTATGCCATGGAAAGGTGTCCAGAAATGACAAAAATACTGTTCCTGTTTTCCTTCCTCCCCTTTTTTTGTGGGTACCAGTCTCTCCCAGTTGACGGCAGAGTACCACCCGCACTGTTGCTACTGGAGGAGGTAGAGCTTTCACCACCCGGCTTCCTACTATCTCCCAAAAGGTTTGTATTTCAATGTCAAGATAAAACTCAGTTCTTCTGTACCACAGCGACAGGTCCAAGTGAAACGTAAGATTTATTTTTATTGGTGGTGGCTGTTACTACAACACAGGTCAAGAGGGTTATAGTACGGTTCCTTTTACGCTAAATCAAAACCAATACTGCAACCATTCTTAGTGTTTGTCGAGGTTTTGGTCTAGACACGGCCAGTACAAATGCAGAAACCTAGTGAACAGTTAAAACCCAACATCTCTAAAATCTGTGAAACTATGTAGCCAAACTTGAGCCTTGTCGTTTGTATCAGTTTTTAAGTACCACTGTTTTTTCTTTTTTTGTGTATGTGGTTGGGGGTGGGGGGCAGTTGTTGGGTTTTCTTTGTTTAGTTTTGTGTTTATTTAGTGAGGTTTTTTTGTGAAGCTGGGGAGAGAAGTTTCTCCATGGGGAAGAAATAATAGAAGAATATTTCCTTTTTCTCATCTTGTTTGTGAAGGCATTACAAGGAAAGTAAGTTTAAAAATAAAATATAATTTCCTGTGAAAGTGACAGTAAATGGGAAAGATATTTTGTTTATTTCTTTTGAACCAGTAGGAGACATAAACAAAAAAGTAAATGTTGCTTTGAGTCAGCCTGTGGTACTTGTCTTATGAAATAAAACTTTTGCATAAAGTCTTTTTATTTGTCCTGACATTACAGTATTCTTCAATTTGAAACTAAAGTAAGTAGCATATATAGTAATTTGTATATGCCAGTGGCTTCAGTGTTGAAGTATTGAAAAATTATGACTGAGGTCAGAAAATGTACGGTAGATTTGGCAATGGTTAGACTCTGACAGAATAGATATAATTAAGAATAGACTGATTTCTTGGATGTATTTGAAAGCCTTTACAAAAAACCTAATCATCTTCCTTTTTCTTTTTGTAATGTGTTTACGTGGCAAGGTTTTGGTAGTGGGGGGGCCACAGGGGTGGCTTCTTTAAAAGCTGCTAGAAGCTTCCCCTGGGTCCGATATAGCCAGTGCCAGCTGGCTTTAAGATGGACCTGCTGCTGGCCAAGGCCGAGCCCAGCAGCAACAGTGGTAGCGCCTCTGGGATAACAGATTTGAAAAGGAAAAATAGTGCTGGGGTGCAGAAGCCGCAGCCGGAGAGGAGTGAGAACGTATAAGAGAAACGTCTCCGCAGCCCCCCAGGTCAGTGCAGAAGGAGGGGGAGGAGGTGCTCCAGGCGCCGGAGCAGAGATGCCCCTGCGGCCCGTGGGGAAGACCACGGTGAGGCA
>JAVKLA010000053.1:1700193-1738825 GCA_034782735.1 Sagittarius serpentarius | reverse complement strand
TCCCTCTCCTGTTCAATCAAGGAGGGGGAGTGATAGAGCGGCTTTGGTGGGTACCTGGCGTCCAGCCAGGGTCAACCTGTCACACTTTTGCAAGTAAAACAACTCTAAATGCTTTGTTACTACTGTGTTTTGTTGGCAGAGGTGCTGTGGAGCAGATGTCTCCACATCAGTGTCAAGTCCTGCTGTAGAGGCTGCAGTCTGCAGATTTCTTTTACAAATGGAAGTATGCAAGGCTGTAGGTCAAAACTTTTCTTCTTCAGAGTCAGCTTATTTAATGCCATCGTTGTTATGGTTAAATCTACCACTATTTCAAAATATTGTCAAACAGTATTGGTTACTTGGTAGCTTGAATTAATCCTTTGTCAAAGCAATGTTTGGTTTGGAGATAGAAATTTTCAGAGGTTTCATAATTTCTTTATCATAGCCCAAATACCTTTTTTTTTTTTTTGGGGGGGGGGGGGGAGCAAACCCTGAATGCAGCAGAGCAGCAGCTATTCAGTTATGATGCTAACTGAAATGTGCCATACAAGATGACCCTGATGATATACAGTTGACTTCTTATTTACAAAATATAGTGATAAATGTGTTGGATTTTTTTTCCCCCTAAAAGTGAATAATTGCTAACATGAAAAGATAAATTCACTTAATTTATTGGATTTTCTTTTTTTTTTTTTTTTTGTAAATAATTAATTTTTCTCCTTCCAATTTAGTGTTCAGGTATTTTTGCATTCCCTTCTACTCACTTCACTGCTTTATGTGGATCATCTTTTATCCTCTAAACATTGAGATGCCCATATTAAAAGTAAGATAAATTTTTATGAGAAATTATTCATTTTTCTTTGAAAAAAATGTATCTGGTAGAAACACTTGGAAGTAGAAGGTATAGTCAAATTTCTTGTGTGGGAGTGTTGCATCTGGAGGGAATTTTTAGCCCTAGAGTTAACTTCTGTAACCTGAAAGCTTTCCTTTTGTTTTCTAGAATATCTGGAAAAATAGAATTTTCTACAAAACATAAGATTTCTGCCTTCTAATAAATTTTTACCACTATCTGATCTTTAATAGCCCTCTAATATTCCTGGCTTCCACAGCATCCTACATTGGCTGCTTGGAATATAAACTGCCATTGATGTATGGCATGTGTTGGAAGAGGGCCTTCCTAGGAATCCTTCCTCCAAAATAAACTTGTTAAGAACAGGCACCATCCTTGTCTTTAGCGAAGGGGCAAAAAGGAAATAATATTCACCTTCTTTACTGGGAGGTCCTTTAACTGTAACATTCATTGATAAATGTCTGTTCAGTGATCCTTCTGCTGAGATTTCCAGAAACACTTTGAATCTACAAAATATAATGGATTTGACAGTTCCTGTGATGTCAGAGAAAGTATTTTGTTGTTGTTGTTGCTGTTGTTTTCTTCCTATTACTTTTAAGGGTGCTCGCTTACAGCTTGCATTATGAGAAACAATAAGTAACGTTTCCTTACGCAACTTTTTTATACCATTCATGATTCTATAGCCCACTAAGCTGAACAGTCTTGGAGCTGTTCTTGGAAGCTTTTCATGTCTTTGATCATCTTTGTTGCCGTTCTTTGTACATGGTTTTTAGCTTAATTTTATTTTAGTTATATGTTTTTAAGATAGGGTGAACACTGTGCAATACTCAAGGTGCTCAACTACCATACAGTTATGTAGTGAGTGGCCTGATAATTTATTCACTATTCCTTTATAATAATTCCAGAAGTTTTGTTATCCTTTTGGCTTCTACTGAAAAGAGATTCCATTTTCTGGTTTATCCTAAGAGATACCAAGTGTACAACTTCTCATAGAAATTATCAAAAGTGATCTAGTTAAGGTGTCCCTGCTCACCGCAGGGGGGTTGGACTAGATGACCTTTGATGGTCCCTTCCAGCCCAAGACAATTCTGTGAGTCTATGAGTCTATGATTTTGTTATCGACAGTTGGTTTCATTTTTCATCAATTTGCTCCTCTTTTCCATTTATCTTTACTTTTCATTATTCTGAATATTTTCAAATCACTGTTAAACTTTGATATGACATTATACGTTCCCTCTTCCATATCATTTTTGAACATACTGAAAAATACAGAGCTCAAGACAGATACTATAAAACTTGTAAATATTGCTTACTGTGGAAATGACCACAGGTTCTTCTCTTTGGTTTCCCATCTTCAACACATAATCTTCCAAAAGAATGCTTTTGATCTTATAACGTGACAGGTTAATTTCTCTAAGAAATTTTTAAAAACTATGAAAGCATTTTGAGAATTCAGGTAGGCATAAGATCAGCCTATTCTTTCCATACTAATTGACTTTTACGAATCCAAATATATTTGTGAAATACAACCTTGTTCAGGTTGATTCTTACTATACACCATTACATGGAATGCCATCTGAAGCGCTGTTCTGGTGGATGAAATTTACTCTTATGAGTCCTTTAAGTTAGTGATTTTGTTTAGAAGATATATAATCAATTGGTTTATGATGTTACATAAAATATGCATGGGGTAATGATTAATAGAGATGGTACTGCATGTCCTCTTTATAGATGTTTCTGTCTGCTGGCCACGTATTTGCTTAACAAGGCCAAGAACCAACATTATGACTTGACAATTCTAAATAAATGCTGCGGTGAGGTCTCTTATTCCATCAGTGTCTCCCATGCATTATGCCAATACCAATATAATCATTCCGATCTGCAGTAGTTTAATGAGGACAAATAGGCTCAGAGCTAATCTGCAAAAATATATGTCATGTACGTTCTCTGTGTGGCTATTCAAGTGTGTTCCATGGTCCTGGTGCTACATTGTTAAAATAATATCTGAACTCAGTTGGGGCTATATGGTTGTCATATTATTGGGTGTAAAAGGCCAGTGATTATAACCAGTCATTGCAACAAAACCCTACAGCCGCAACGCCGGATGTAAAAGAGTGTGAACGGTAAAGAAATGCTCTTTTAAAAATGCAAATGCTTTAACAGAATGTAAATAAGGAATTGTCAGCTCATAGTTAGATTTGTCAGCAGGAATAAACTCTTTTAACCTAATCAAACATTAATATCTCCTTCTCACTGACATTAAAGTAATGCTGTGAATAATTGAAAACTGTAGATTGTCATCATACTGTAACAAGAAAACATTTTCTATGTATCTTCTTTGTTAGTAAATAGCAGTACAATAGTTTTTCTAAAATCTTTTTGTCTCTCTCCATCCGAGATACTCAGCATAGTTCTCTCCTGTCTCCGTGTTGTATTTTTGCTTTGATGGCTAAATAGAAGCTGTAAACTGGTGTGACTAAGGCCATAACTCTAAGCTTACCAGTTCTGTAGCTCGTTACTATTCTTCAGCAGCAAACATGCATGTGATGTACAGCAGGTGTATTTCCTGTTTCACTGCAGCTCTGCTTTTACCTGGTGTTCTACTGCTAAGGACAGCTTCATAGAAAAGACCATTTAGTGGATATATTTGGAAATTTATCTTTTAAATTATTGTTCTGGATACTATGAGTATGTAAATCAGAAAAATAATTTTCCCATATGATGTATTTGTGAGAGAGTGTTTTACATACAGATGGTCTGATATCTTAATCACTTAGAGCCACATTCAGCCAGAAATACAGACAGACGGTGCCATAAGCTGGACAGCAGATTAAGGCAGGCTTCTCAACTCGTTCAGGTGGCTATAGCAAGAGAGAGGGTGAAGCACTGTGCCTTACATGGAAAAGAGCAAAGTAGAGAAATTTTCTGTGTTTGCCAGAATTTGTGAGAATCGTCTTTAATCTTTTAATTCATAACAATATTGCTCATCATCTGGAATATCTGGAGCCATTGTATATGGAGTTGTTAAAAGCTCAGTCTGTGGAAATGTCACATAGACACTGAATTTCTGGTTTTTTTTAATAAGCAAAGTCATGTCACGTAATTAAAATCGCAAACTCTTTTTAGTGCTGTTGTTCTAGTTCAGCATTTTTCACTGCTAAGAGTATTTGCTGTCTGCATAACTTTCACTTTTTGGCTTACTTCAACAAATGTTGCATGAGTCTCAGCAAACTATAGCAAATGTATAAATCATTACCAGCTAGAAATCCTTTAACTCAACTTCCGTGCAGTGTACTCAGGTCTTCATACAGAGCTTTCCGCTTTTTGTTGCCTGTTGTATGGGATAGGATACATTGGGTCAAATGCCACCGGGGGATGTACAGAGGGATACAGTAAAGTCTTAACCCAGGAGGAAGCTCTCTCCCGCGCACACGGTATGGATGGTGCTTCAGGATCCCAGGTCCTACCTGAGGAGTCAGAAAATACTGCTCACGGTGATCCCGGAAATCTCCAGGTTCGCACCACTGCGATGTGTACAGAAATTCAGGCACTGCAACAGAAATCTTGAGGTCACGGAGGATCACACAGTATTTGGGAATGACGGGAAGATCCAAGGTAGTTTGGGGGATGCAACGAAAGTCTCTTTATATTTTTGAGAGATGTAGCAGTAGTAACATTCTGTGTGTGACTAATTTGCTGAGGTTAGCAGACTTCCTCAAAATCACAGGACTGAGTGAATTTTCCGAAGTGTTACACTAAACCTGTGGCAAGAGGGGAAACAAAGCAAAAATAACTCTTTTTTTTCTTTTTTATTTTTAAATAATTATTTTAAAATTATTTTGTTCCTGTTTCAAGACCTGGAATGGCTAGTAATTCTGATGATTATGTCTTGACATTTTAAATACATGCTGTAAGTGCTGATGCAGAAGTAGCAGGGCTTTTGCTTTGGTTTTTTTTTTTTTATTCCTTCTTCAGAAGAAGCTACAATACTGTTGATAATATTTGATACTTGAGGGGTTTTGGAAGAAGAGCAGAAGGAAGACTGGTACTCTTGCTACTAATAATTAACAGTGAATAAAATAATGTGACTGAGTAAAACACATGGCAGAAGCAGGATGAGAGGATTAGCATAGGATACAGCGTGCTTGCAGTTTTTGCCAGCCCAAATGGTACAAGATGGAAATCCTGCTGCCTGAAATGAACTGTGAGAGAGAAAGAGAGTAAAAAGGTATAAATGCATATAAATATCACCTTTGCCCCGTGAGATAGGTTGTCTGCGTATAATGGAGGCCAGAGAAACAAGTATTATATAGAACAGTTCTTTACCTTGCTGAAAATTGAGTGATTGGTAGAATAATAACCTAGCAAAAGGGCAGTGAAATGAACACTGAGCAAACAGATGTTATAGCAGTAATCTGTTAGGAGTTCAGAAGCTCTTAAGAGTGTGAGCAATAATCCATTGGAAATGGTTGAGAAAAAACTGTAAATATATTACAGCACTTGCTACAGAACTACACACAGATTTCCCAGTTATTCTCTCAAGTGTTGTCAAAATTTAGCAGTAGAATATCTTTCGTATAAGGTGTATTTCAATTTGGCAAAGAGCTGCTAATTTATGTAGATGACCCCAATAGAGAATGTTGTGCTTGAGTGTCAGTAGGTGAACTAGTTTCACGGTTTGGCATAGCAACGTGTGATGCTCTAGATCACAGCTGTAAATAAGGAAAAAAACCCCAGCATATAGATTGTGCGTGAGGGGGTATTTTATTTTGAATTTTTCAGGGCTTGTTTTCCTATTGAATATTTGAGCTTTTGCTCCTCTGTAACTAGGACAACTAATTTCAGTTGCAAAAATTTAGAACAACTTAAAATTTTGCTTTGAAATTATTTCATGATTGTATCAGGTCTGGAGACCTAGGCTTCAAAGTGAATATCTTGTAGAAGCTTAAACTGAACCCAAATGTGCTGCGATACTGGATTGTCATCTGTTTTAGCTGAACTACTGTTTAGCAGTAATAATAACTTTAAAAAATATTTTTTCTTCTTGACATGACAATAATCCAAAATAATTGTTGCTTGGTTAGTTCTGATCTGTTGCTCAGTCTAAGTGTTCTCCTGCTTTTTACCATGCTCAGTAATTACTCAAATCCAGTCTGAAGCAGATTAACTGGTCTGTGTTATGTGCAATAAGCTTCCACATTCTTGACAGAAACAGTCCTGTGTGGCTTCTTTTCCCAGTTAAACAGATTTATAATTGATAATGACCAATATTTGTATGTCGAAGTTTTCAATGCTTAGTTTGAAACATCGGTGCCTGCAACAGGAGATGAACTTTCAGGACTCCCCTAAACATTAGTTCCTGTTGGCAAGTGCCAGTTAGTCTAGTAGTTTTCCTTGATGTCTTATAGCTGTTGCTAATCTGAAGGAGGTTAGTTGAAAAACAGCCAGTTTGTTGGTTTCTTTCTTTGCCTGTTTAAGGAACTAGGGAATTGTGTCCTACTTCTTCATGGTGGGTGTCTATGACACCTCTGCCATTTACAGCCATGGTATTGGATTGGGACAGTGCCATATTTTTAGCAGTTGGTAGCAATTACTGGCACCTTAATTTATATAAATAAAATACAAAACGATAAAAAAATTTCTCGTTCTCCCTCTGTCGTGTTCAGCACCTTGATGACGGAAATTACATGGGTTTGAGCCCAGTAATGACTTTTCCGTTCTCTTACAAAGCTTGCCTTTTTCCATTTTTTGAATGTATCTTTTGTTTCAAGTGAATTTAAAATCACTATCATTGGTTCTTAACACTTGAGCTTGGCCATGGCTGTTCACTCACTGTTAATATTGCTGCTCCTGGCACACATGGGACTCTGTCACTGTCAAACCTGAAACAAATAAACTCCTCATATCCATTCACACTGATAAGCTGATAATTCTCGGTTGCAATATTTGTCCAGTCCTCCTATGAGGAACTTCATTGAACTAATGTTACTTTTCTTATCCATTTTGGCAGTACTTCACTTGCTTTGCTGTGTTTTCACATTCAGTTTTTGATCCTTGCAAAAACTTGCAAAGTGGATAACGTTGCCATTTTTTTCAACTTCTTCCAAGTTTAGGCACTGCCTAAACTTGTATCACTTGCTGCAGTTTGTGTGGCTAGCAGTACGTGAGCTGTTTTTTGGATCATTTGTTGTTGTGTTGGTTTGGGGGGTTTTCCTGTGTGGAGTTAGATTTTTAGTCCTATTTGCTTTTCTTTCTCAGGCATATTTCTCACTGTACTTTGCATTATATGGCCATAGCATTGCCGAGAATGCCTTTTCTGTCAACATCTTCATACACATTATGCAAGCGGTAGTGGTTGTAAACTGTTGCAAAGGTGTGTAATGTGGCTTGTGTTTTTGTGTCATTTTCCAGACACAGTTTTGGACTTTGCCTGTCTTGTATGCTATTACTCCAGAACACATTTTTTTCAACTCTTTCATAAAGTTTTTGCCCATAGTCTCCTCTTTTCTCATAGGGTCTTAGGTTGCTTATAAGATTAGAAAATGTCAGCACACTTGGCTGGCACATCCTGAGTTTTTGCAAGAGTTATTTTGAGACGTAATGCCAGGATGTATCTTTCTGAGTGTTTTGGTCCAGACCAGTCTGGTCATGTTTCAGGTACTCGGTAGTCTGGAAGATTTTTAGGCAGATTGCAGTATTTCTGAAATTTGTCATGTTCTTAATGTGCTTGCTTTAAGTTATCTGATATTTTACCGCCTATTAAAAGAAGAAAAAGTGCGTAAGAACCAGTTCTCATCGTCATTGAGAAGAAGCAATATTTTTTAACTAAAGCTTAACAATAATTTGAAGTGCTGCATGAAATTCCTTTTTTTCCTACAAATTTCTGTTCTTTTAAAGAGTCTGTTTTAATATTCTTAGTGAATATTATTTCAACTTGCTTTCTGTTTTCAGGAATTGCATAGAGTCATGGGGCTCTACTTAATAGTGCCTATAATCTAATCTACATACCGTAATTCCTGCATGAAACAGGAACAAGTTCCAACAACTAGTTTAAACGGCTCAAGCCTTTTAATAGTACACTTCTTCACATATAATCTGAGTATAAATGATCACGGGGTCAAAAGCATAAATTGTTTTAGTTTGTAGAGAGTTTGTTGCTTAGACACATGCCAGTTTTTGCATGGTAGTGAGGCAATTTGTTATGGTATGTTAATCTGTTATTTTTCTATTTTCAAAGTATAATGAATGCTTGATAGGCTGAAATATATTTGCATAAACTATTATGGTCAAATTCATGCATCTTCTTTCTGAGTTTGTAAAGAGACATGAAAATACTCTAATTGAAAGAGGTTCTTAATATGGTACTAGAGGAATGTGACTGTGAAATGTGTCATGAGAAATGGAACAAAAAGAGAACAAGACAGTGTTTTCTCTGAAAGAGATTTTTAGAAAACAACAAACCAACCAACCTTCCTTATCAGGAGAGCTTCTTATACTGTTTCTTTTCTGACTTAACCCAAACTCTATTGAAGTGACCTTGGGAAAAAGACCAGCAATGGAGAAACCAATTAAGAATTTAGTAAAAATTTTATTCATTTATGATGTGAGACAAGGAAGACATGTACGTTATTTCAATCCATAGACAAAGGGATTTGCTGACTTATATGTAAGGCAATAGGGCCAAGGCCTGGCTCAGAGCACTAGCATCCAATTCACCATACTGCTATACAGTGAACAATATAAAGAATATAGTGTTGCTTATGCCAGCCATCACTCTTTTAAACAGTGCATCAACAAAATTCAGGGCTTGGGATGGCTCGTCACCACTCACTAAATTTGTTGGGAAGTGGCTGCACTTATGTGAGGGCCTGGAGAGTTTGGCACATGGTGTATTAGTTGCTTTTGGGGGCAGAGAATGGTGTCTGACCAGTTTCATTTACCAGCGTAGATACAGGTTAAATGAGTGACTGCAAATGAAGTTCAGCTTTGTTAGCTAATGATGAATTATGTACTGTCTATTCCAGTTTGGTACAGACAATGTAAATACTGGTTTCTTTGAGGTGAATTTAAAACTCTTGGCCAGGACTTGGACCTGTCTGTCAGTTTAGCTCATAGTTTCTGAAGGTTGTTGCTCAGCGTTAAGTACTTATGCAACCTATAGTAACAGAGAGATTAAGAAGAGCTAGGTATAGAATATTTTTTGAAGTGATGACCAATAGCATAAAAGATAATAATTTCTGTTATAAAAGAGCTATGCAGTTATAAGGTATCGATGAAATTCTATGTCATAAATATTGATGGATCAGTAATTTATTTTGAGAATAAGACAGTCTGAAAGATCATGCAAAATGAGTGAATAATATCAGAAAACTTGAGTTACTGGACAATTTTCCAGAAGCTCTCCTGAAAAAAGAATTGCTGGAGCCATGCTGTCTTCTCCTCTCGATGCCTGGTGTGCCAGCGCAGCCAAAAGAGTACATTTATCTCCCTACACCTCATTTGAATCTCTTATTAATGCTGACATCTGTTCAAATCTTAATTACCATATTACCACAAATAGTCCCTTGTCAAATCTAACCTAATTTAAAAATAGCTTAAAAGCAGAAGCGCAAAATGTGTCTCTATGTAATACAATGATGTTTTATTAATAAAGTAAATGGATAAATCATTTGCATAATATTAAAAGCATCAAGATTACAAAACTTTTTATTCAGTTTTTGGAGGTTTTTGGCATGGAAATCTATACTGTTGATAACTTTTGTATATATGAAAACTGACTCAAATGCATTATGCTTAGAAGGATGATCCATAATCTTCCTCGAGAAACTTTTTTATATGATGTACAGTCATTTCCTAGTCATGTGTCCCCAGGTGATACCTTTTACAGAACTGCAAAGATTGTTATTAAAAAAGAAAAAAAATTGAAACACCAAGACTGAAGTGTTTTTGTGCCATTTTTGGTACCTAAATATTAAGCACATTATCAAGTGTTTGAAATGAGTATTTGTGTAGCAGAACCGGAATGTTAGAATATTTCCTGTCATGCAACAAAATTAGAGTAAATCAATGGCCTTTCTTCTATGATGCACATGTTTTCAGAGGCATTGAAAGACCTTTAAAGGTCATTACCAGGTGTGTGCAGCTCCAGATGTGCCTGCCAAACATTATCACACTTTCTTAATGATAGTGTTCCAGGCTTTGCACAATCTTGTGGCCTTTAACTATCAGGTGAAGTGGCAAAATCTTGACGGTCAAAATCACAGCAGAAGTCAAAATTTGCCCCTTAGGGTTATGTAGGGCTTTCAGGTGCATCTAACCCTTGATCAGCCGTAAAAGAGATGTAAAGAATCTCGAAGACGTGTTATTCAGGCTAAGAATAAAAGGTGCCTTCTGGTATACTGCTCATCTACTTTTAGCTAAACAAAAAATAAAAAATGTGAAATGGACAGGGGAAAAGTGTATATGTATATCTGTACCTGTACCTTCCTGCCTGGGCATTTAAAGCTTGATTTACCAAGGCTAGTATCCAAAAAGTGATTGTTAAGTATCATCTCACCCCAGCTGTTGGTAAAATAGGAGCTCTATCTGAAACTTATAAATTTCCCTTACTACACGGGTCATTGCTTTTGGGGAAGGTTTTGAGGCAAAATCTACCAGATTGGATTTGAGACCTTGATAATCCTTAGGGTTTTCCTTCGGTACAGCTCATCTGTGCAGTGGGACTTCATTAATAGTTCTGTCAAACCTAAGAATACAAAAAAATCACTTTGTAGACCACAACTTTATAAAACATCAGCTCGTCATTCTTGTATTGAGTTGAATGAAACTGCTTCAGGGCAGGCCGTGAAGTTGGTTGGTTGTTTCTGAAGGGGTGTTCTGAGATGTTGAAGGCAGGCAGGCAGGCAGGAGGTTAAGCCTGAGAAGCGGTATCAGCAAGCACTTCTAGCCAGTGCACTGAGGGAGTACTTCGTAAGAGGCACGTCTTGAAACAGTCCAAAAATTGTCTGACCCAGCCAGAAACTGATTTGTGGTTCATATAGCTCTGGGTATAGAGAATGGAAGATGTAAAGTATTTGCTCGTTCCCTGTCCGAAAGATCCCTGTAATATAGAAAACCAATGGTCATCTATAAAACTAGCAATGTTGTTACTTTTATGCATCATCATGTCATTTTGTGCTTCTCCAGTTAAAACCCAGCTGTCTTATCCAGACAGCAGATTTCTGTGGTGATCTAGATGAGGTTCAGAGCGCTTCTAATGTAGGGATCTAAATGTTTGAGAGATGGGGGATTTCGTCTCTGTTCTTTGAGCTGCTTTCAATCTGTAAAAAGTAGTTACCATTTAGATACTTTTCTTCTATTCTTTTTGTTGAGTTATATGGCTGTGGTAGGCAAGAGGAAGACTGTGGTAAATCAATGTTAGTGACATAATCTAGGAGAATTGTTCTCTTAGTGTCTGTGCCTTAAGACCTCGGGCCACCACACTGTATAAACGTGTTTGATTTTAAGCACATGAACACTCCTACTGATTTTTTCTGATGATTTAATCTTTCCTTGTAAATACATTCAATCTCTGTATCTTGCCATTGGATAGGCTTCTAAATACATACTAAGATGATACACTTCTCTTGTGGGGATCCTTTTTGTGAAAATAGGGTACAGTAGACAACATGGTGCTAAGATACTGTAGAGAGGTAAATAGAGGTAACATTTATTGTGCAGTTCTAGACATAACATGCTGTACCAACATTAAAGATTGTGCCCTTTGATTGCATAAACTTTATTCCCCCAAAATGCAAGTTTTAATTGTTGTGCTTTAATTTAAATGTAAAGCACAAATAGAGTGTTACATTGCCTTTGATGTTTATGCATACACTTGTATTTAGATTGTAAGCTGAGAATATTCATACTTTCCTATAAAGACTTAAGTGGAAAATACCTTCAGGTAAGCTTGTAAAGAAAAGGAAAATCTAAACTTAGGTCTTACATTTGCAATTCTCTACAATATTTTTTAACTTCATCTACCACCTGACTGTTAGAAGTCTCAGATGATGATGTTTTCTTTGAAGGTTTTTAAAACTGAGATCATGTCTTTCAAGAGGTCTGATGAAAGTTGGTATTTGGATAATCTGTTGTGTATTGAGAATGAGTTTATCTGCTAGCTTGTCATATATCAATAACACTGAATTTTTTTTGGTAATGCCTTTTGTGAATAAAAACTCATAAGAATATTTGGAAGTTTTGAACGAGACAAATCAATGAGCTGAAAAATCAAATAATGCCTTCCTCCTAAAAATTATGTTCTCTTGAGGTATTAAGAATATGAAATTATGACTAAAGCAGACAGCTGAATTTGCTATTTTCTCATCTCTATACTACCAGTAAAAAAAGAACACATTCTGTTAATTTTCCCAAACTCTAGAGTGTATTGGGCATCAATGACTTTTAAAGAGCTTAAGGAGCGGGAATCTGCTGAACGTAAGGTGTTGTGTGTCAAACAGCTTTTTTTTATGCTAAAAGAACAGCAAACAAGCATTCGCTTTTATTTTTTCCTTTTTGTTATGCAGAAATTAACTTACATCTATGATCCAATGCACGCTAGATTCCTTCCTCCAAAA
The DNA here is from genome assembly GCA_034782735.1 of Sagittarius serpentarius. Lineage (NCBI taxonomy): Eukaryota > Metazoa > Chordata > Aves > Accipitriformes > Sagittariidae > Sagittarius > Sagittarius serpentarius. Next base: position 1,726,381 of record JAVKLA010000053.1, on the reverse strand, counting down.
ACGACATAAAACTTCCTTCTCTCCCCCTTCAAAGGACTGAAGGGTGGGGCATGCAAGAAAAACAAGTTACCCTTACCCTTGGGTGGCCTGATCTATGCTCAATTAAATACCATGTTCTTTGGCTCAACATTGCTCTGCTCTAGAGTACATGTGTAAAAATGATACCAGAGTTTTGAGTAGTTTCTGGTTTTGTGCATTTCATTACATCTGGTGGTGAATTTTATTTTATCGTTTGTTTATTCTACCACAGTTTAACACCATGATACATCATCGGCTGAGTTAGCTGAATTGTCTTCTAGTGCAGAATGGCTTACCCACAACTAACGAATTACCTGTGTGAGGGTCCAGCAAAAGCAGCTGATGCTTAAGGTCCATTTTGGATCACCAAAACTTTATTGTGTATAATCGCATGACAGCAAAAAGTCCACTGACCTCTCTAGCCCACAGCTGGGGGGAAATCATCTGTTTTCATATTTAAATGCAGCGGATTTTTGATAACCAGTGGAAGCAGAGTGTTCGGTGATGCATAGTTTGAGAGTTTTAATTTTCTAATAGATATCTAGGTAATGGCATGCTTTTGTCTGTTAGAAGTGAGTGAATGAGGCAAGAATCAGGGAATGCTGTTCTAAATTGTTTTCTAATTATGAGCCAACTGCCTCAAAATACACCCGCAGCTCTCAATCCCTTCTAATTTCTGTCACCTTGCATCTGCTTTCTCAGTCCCCTCAAGAGCATTTAAGAACAACAACGCTTTTTAACAGTCACAGCTTGCTGTCTATACCAGGAGTGCTAAGATCAATACCATGTACTCTACCTCCAGAGGTATTGTTATGCTTAAAACTTAGTATGTCATCAGCACTTCTGTTTTAGAAATGGTAATATAAGCCTGCAGCACTAAGGACCTTGCTGAAGGCTTACACACTTGAAACCAGCAGCAAGTCTGTTGCTGTAATTGTAGTGTTTTGTTGCTGATTGTTATGCCTGTTGGGGGGGTTGCTTTAAATGTGTGCTTCCTTTTCCATCTTTTCATGTGTCAGTCTCTCAGAATTTTGGAGGGGCTTTGAAAACAGAGTGGGATTCAGTAAATGCATAGATGACATTCAGTGTCTTTTGATGCATTAAAAAGGAGGTAAAGTTCTAAAATGGAAGACAAAGCTTTAGCTTTTCTTCCCCAGCAGTGAGATATTTTACTCTCCTGGTACTATTTACTCACTTTTACAAATACCATATGAAGTATCGTATCACTATATTGTGAAATACAATCTATACGTCTCAGCAAGTAATTGATTAATTATCTTTTCATCTGCAATGATCCAATTGCAAAAAGTGAAGATGTGTATAGTCAAGTTCTGGATATATCTGTTTTTAAGGATTGGCTATCCAATTGTTTACTGAAATGGGCAGGGCTGATCATTGCAGTCCCTTGGACAAGAGCAGGCTGTAGAGACTGCTTTCCTGAGGAGCAAGCACTTTCTCAGGAGCTTGTCTTGGATCCATCGCATTCTCCCACAGGTCTTAAAAATTAGAATGCCTAGGTGGTAAATAGTAAAGTTTGCAATTCCACTAACAAAATAGCACAGTAGTTGTATGGTCTGCACACGCCATGGGGAGATAAATTTACTATATTTGTGAGTATGATGCATCTCCTTGGTCACGACATTCCTGTAGAGGTGTCCTCAGTTGGTAGAAGTGCGTATGTGACTCGGTTTATTGATTTCTGAGACTGTATCTGTACAGGGGCATCAAATATATCTTGCTCCTCCTTCTCTGGTGATCTTCACCTCTATGTACCATACTGAAAAGACTGTCTGGTTTTAGTCCTGGCAATGATCTGCTTGCTGTAAATTTATGTTCCGCACTGGTATCTCAGGTAATGTAACAGCACATGCATTCCCATCTCAGTCTTCAACCGTGGAGCTTGTGTTACTGGAATTACATTTCTGAAATGGCTGCTCGCTCAGCATTGCATGCTGCAAAGATAAGAATAATTCAAACTAATTATTCTTTGTTATTTGACTGTTACTTTGACTTGATACCACTTGCCCATATTTATCATTACTGCATGTTGGGCTTCTTTTCTAGACGTATTCGTCACCTTTCTTTCCAATTCAGTGCTTACCCAGCACCGGTGAAGTAGTCAGATATTCTATCTCTTCATTCTCTTCTAATTCTCATTCTTTGCTGAAGGGGAATGTCTGTTCATTCATCACAGAAGCACGGTCCTCTTTGGCTTCTCAAGTGAGTATTGCTTTTCTTTGAATACAGAGAATGTGCATTCTAAATTCTCGTTCACTGATGGGATCATATTTTTTGCTTGAATATGTTCATTGGACCCCGTCTACTGTGCTTCAGATTTTCTGAGCATCTACCTACTGTGCACATGCATAATTGTAATTTATAGATGTACATACATAAATATCTGCACACACGTGTTTTTTTTTTTCCCAGTGCAAAACAGTGTCCTATGAATTCCATCTTTGCTTTGCCACTGTGTTTTGTTTGACTGCCTCTGATCTTGTCACCCTTGGCACTTCTTCTTAGCCTGTAAACAACGTCCTTGTTGCCCACACACAGATAGGGACAGAGATCTTCCATGAATTCAAGTTATATTTATCTAATGGAGCATCTGTTTGTTTTTGCTGTTCCTGAATTTTTTTGTCTGTCCTTAAAAGCAGGACTGTCTTTTCTTGTGTCTCTGAAAGATGTGCGTCTTTGACACTACAGTAAACAAATAACCTCAGGTTGGAAACCAGCACGAGATTCGTGTCTCGAGAAGAAATTTTCCATATCTTGTTCAGCATCAGATTCCTATTTGCTGCTTATCAAAGACAAAGTGCTGGCCTTCCATGCAGTTGTATATGTAAGCATATTTCTTAAAACAAAAGATGAGATTATATTTTTCAGAATATTCTTAGTAATGTAATAGTGACACTGTCATTTGCCCAGTTCTGGCAAAAGAATCAATTTTTAATGTCTCTTGGAGCTGGGGATAACTGGTTTTCAGTTTAGATGAAATGCAGCTTTGATTTTTTTAACCTCTGAGAAAAAAATCCTGCATTACATAACCAAAATCAATTTGCTTTATATTCTCTTTCCATATGTAGAACACCAGTTTTAAGTCATTATTATTAACACTAATCACTAAATATTTAAGTGTTACTATTCTTAAGTAAGTGTAAAAACTTTTAAAAAAAAGTGAGATGCCTTAGGTAAAAATAGGTACACAGAAGCATTCTTGCATGCAGTATTTTTCTCCCACCTATAACATACAGATATAATTTTTGATTACTAGAGTATCTATATTTTATTCCATGTGGCATATAGTAGAATTACTGGTAAGGGAAACATTTGTTGCAGTTAGCTTATTGTGATTACTGTTTAAATTTCTGTAGTTTTCAATGTGCAAACAGCACCGTCCAACTAATGTTCATTTCATTAGGAAAATGAGGAAATGTTATTTATGTTAAAATGTAAATAGTTTGCTACAACAGCATCACTATATGGGCAGAATAAACTTAATTATATGCAAACATTTTTGGGTTTCATACCTTTCTGAATGATAGGAAATCTCTGCGTTCTGTTTTATTTTAGAGGTTTACCTTTTTTTCATTTAAGGATCCAAGTGGTGGAGCTTTTGCTATGTTTCTGTATTCAGTTTGGCCGTGATTAAGCAGTTCTGCATCCTGTACAGCAGCTGTTAGTTGTCTGTGTGCTAAAAACTACTCCTTGCACTAGTCCTTATTGACTGTATCGATCCACAATGCCTGACACTCTACGTATTGAAAGTGGAAAGAAAATTTCTGTAATCGTCAGCATGGCATAAGCAAGTTCAAACAGTGTATCTTCCTCCTCCTGTGCCCAAGGTGTTCTCTCTCGTGGGAAGTGACAAAGTAATTTTCAGTGGTTTAGAATGGATGAAGAGAGTTTTTCTTTCCAGCCTGCAGGGAATACACACTCTTTTCAAGATAATTGTGATGCTTGTCTGTGTCCCTAAGCACATGGTCACTCTTATCTCCACTTCACTTGAAAAACTGTTTGTCCATCATAGCAAGCATTTCTCTTCCTCTGCCGAGAGTGACTTTGCTAAGTGTACTCCACTGAGCATAAATGCAGTAAATCCCAAATGAGTGTTAGGAACCTTTCCTTCTGATCTATAACTTCCGCTCATGCGTTTTCCTGGTGCTCAGAACATTGTTTCGTCGCAGTAGGTTATCCTTCATGCGAAGAAGTACTCGATTCTGGATGGAAACTTATGAGTTCAGGAAACAGCAACTCCTAACTTCTCCTGGAGTTTATATTTATGGAAAATTTACTTGTCATGACATAGACAAGTAGAGTGCCCGTGGCGCAGCGTGCGGTGGCCGTGGCTGTGTGGGTGCACAGCTTCCCATTTAGACCTGCACCCATTCTTTACAGTAAGCACATTTAATTCAGGTAGATTACGTCATCTATAGTTACAAGGGCTGAAACAATGCTTGAGATAAATTTCTCTAAGAAGGAAAGGATTGCAGTACTCTCGTATCTTTTGGGCAAATTCACTGATTTGTCTTTGCCTGCTTTGGTTTTCATCATTCTCTTAAAAAAGAAAAACCTTTTTTAGAGTATTTAAATGCAGCAGATGCTTCTTTTGGACTGTTGAAACTGTATTCTTAACCACACCTTACCCAATTAATCAGTGCAGTTCACAAAAATAGTATCTCAAGGCTTGAACAAGAAAAGCTACGATAACACTAAATAGTCAGTTTGTGTGGTCAGCTGCCTTAAGGTGTTGTTGGTTTTTGATACTTTTTATTATTTTTATTTCTTTTTCCTTAGAGCCTTAGATGAAAGGTATCCTATAAGGAAGTTTTAGTCTTTGTAAAAGAGCATTCTCCTTGGTGGAGGAGCACTATGTTTTTGAGCTCTCAGGAGGTCTGATTACCTGTCAATTGAATTAGTTCCTGAACAAAATCCCTAGTTTTCTTTAGTACAAAGGGCTTTGGCAGCTATTTTGGGGGTTTTCTTTTTAATTCCATGAGATTCATGAATGAACAGACACAGCAGTCATGCTGTAAGTGTATAAAGAAGGAAATGGCAGAAGGAAGAAAACCTGGGGTTCCTTTCTTACTTTGAAAGAGAACAACTTCATCGGTGTTGGAAGGAAAAAAAAGTCAATTAAAAAATCCATTATCATGTTTAAGTGTATCTATTAAGTATTTGAAAATTATGACCAAGAGTTATGATGAAGTGTATTCCTCTTCTTAAAGGAGACATTTTGTGTGTAAGTTTTTGTCTTTTAGCATTTGACATCAGACATCCCTAGTCTGAAAGCAAATTTTCATTGCAGTTCATTTTTCAGATAGCTGTCCAACAGAAGGCCATAAGTTGGCTGCTGATTAATGGTATATGATTTTTTGTTTTAAGTTCTCTCTTGGAATAATTCTATTAAACCTCACTTTTAGGTAAGCTGATACCTTGCTGAAAAAAACTGGTTTCTATTATTTCTCCTACTTGTTTTGATATAATAGCTTTACCATGCCATTATTTGTCCGCTCTTTTCTGGAGTTGAGTTACCCCAAGAAATCTTCAGTGTATTCAGACCCAAATAAGCCCCAGTCCTGCAAGTTGCCACCTGTCCATTCAACTCTGAGATCCTGAAGAACCCTGTTTCATGCAGAATTGCAATCTTTAAGTGTGTCAATCTGCTCAAACTCAGTATTTCCTTAGAGAGACGTTTGTATTTAAGAAGTTATGTACTGATGTGTCATTACTTTGATATTTCTTAAATATGTATTTAAGATCCTGGATTAGCACGGAGCTTGGGTTTCAAAGATTACAGCTTTCCTGTAAAATCTTTAACAATGGTGAGACCAGAACATGGGAACTTTGTTTAGGTAAGCAAGCATCGAATAAGTCTCTGAATTGTTAAAAGGTATTGAAGCTGATCTGAGATTCTGGGAGTTTTTAAATCTGGAGTTGTTGATTAGGGCCAGATTTCAGTATTAGCAAAAAGTTATCTGTCCCAGTTTTGGTCATCTTAGATTGTAGAGATCTGTAATATTTCAATTGACATAAATGGATTTACATCTATCACAAGTGTGGAAAATGGCTGCGAAAATGTTTGACTGCCTGTACTTTAAAAGAAAAAAATATAAAAGATGATATATGCTTTAGTATTCTTACCTTTTTATGACAGCCATTGCATTTGACATTATTACTGCACTGCCCAAAGAAAAAGAACCATCTCTGTTATGCTTTGCTTTCATTGCTTGAGTTATTTTAAAGAATAAATGTAAATTGTAGTTCTGTTGTTGGAGTGTGCCGCAGCTGACAGCGTTTAATTCTGCTCTCCTGTTTTTTTCATAGCATAAGCAGTAGTTGAATTACTTTGTTGACATTCTCTTTATATTACATTTATTTAAAAATCAATAAAAAAGCCATATTAAATAAATACATGTTTTTAAACTGTGTGGGGTTTTTTTCAGTAATTCTGTCTATGCTGACATTTTTCCTAGGAAAACAAACAAACCAACAACAAAAATGCTGTATGTCCCTTGTTACTTTGTAGTAATGTTGGTTAAGGTGTTGATTCATGAATTTGTTAGGAAGGCTTTCATGTAGGTTATAGAGTTGCTTATACGATAGAAGTCAGTTAAGTCTGAAGCCTTGCAAGTTGGAAAAACTTTTTGAACTTTTACGTAAGCTGTGCTCACAACTGTTTTGTAATAACTGTCTGGAACTGTATTGGGAAAGTATGAGAGAGATTTGTTTTTGAACTCTCCAACCTGATTAATATTTGTAGCTAACCCACAGCATACTGTCAAAAGAAGAGTTTTTTCTCTTGACAGTGACCTTATAATATATGTTTTAATTAAGCTTTTTCTTAAGTTAGTTTTCTTTTATAGAATAGCATTAAAATGTAATGATAACTTCTGTTTTCACTTACGCCGTTTTGATTCCATTAGCTGGCAAGAGAATGTGGTCACTGGTGTTTCAAAAACATATATCACAATTAAATACTTTGTCTTAGGGCAGTGTGCTTTCAGGAAATCGATTTTTGAGTTAAACACTGAACCTGGTAAATCTGGGAAGCCTTTATACGCTACTAATGCTATTTATCATCTGTCAGATAGGGAATGGACTTCCATGTTTTGGAATGAAGTCATCCTTTGCTTCCTGATTGACGGAAACCTGGACGCGGTGATTCGAAAGCATAGGAGTAGTCACACTGGGGTAAATCTTTCAAACTGGTGCATATGCTGGTATATCCCTGAGAAATGCCAGATGAAAATTGCTTTCTCTCTCCTTTTCTTCTTGATCAATAGGAATGGACTGAAAGAAAGAGCATTAACCTCCATTTTCATTATACCTAGGAAACAGCACAGACCATTACTGGTTGCTTTGGCAGCAGTTTTGTGTCTTTAACTCTGCATGGGGCTACAAATACCTACCTAGCCACCCCCCTCCAATTGCCAGTGTTTCAGGTGATAGATGGCATTTTATGAGCTCATTTTATTCTGTTTATTATATCAGATGTATCATGACAAGTAAGTAAGTGAGAGTAGAAAGACGGTAAAGTATGTTCAGTTGAATCAACTGGAGGATTTGGTCACCTCTTCAACTGCCAAAACCAGAGCTGACATCTTCCAGTTTGAAACATTTCTGACAATAGTTGCTCACGTATGGGAAAGAGAAAGACTTCAGATAACCACCATTTCAGTTGTTCAGGCAATGGTAAGTTTTCAAGGTGTTTAGGCAATGGTCCACTTGATTCTGGAAGTGGTAGCGAATAGGATACTTTATGCACAGGAACTATTTTAAATCTAGTGGAAGTCCTTGTTATGAGCAAGGGTGTGGGAAGGAAGGGTAGGAGAAGAACCTGGCATGGTCAGCAGGATTCCCAAACAGGAATTTCAGATGTTAGTCTGGACCTTCGTATGCGGTGGATGGACCTTGAAGGTCCAGAGATGGCTTAGTGAATGAGCAGGGTCAACAGGGACTGGAGCCTGTGAAACCCTGAGCTGATTTCTCGGCAGCTGATAATCCAAAACATTAAAGCTCTGTATATTAATTGTTCTACAATTATTTCAACTTAAATGCAGCTACAGAGAGGAATACCAGTGAAGTGACTAAGCTAGATGAAACTCAAGTGCAGTCTTTGAGTTTAAATCTTATGACATTTCTGGTTTAAAGTTATTTATTGCTTTTTGTCTGTTCGTACATCTTGTTTCTAATTATAGCCAGCTGTAATTGGACAAGCAGTGTTTGCCAGGTTTACCTTTCGTTTTGTCTGCCTGATGGATGTGCTGAAAGGAGAAGGCTTACAGGATTCCCCCTCAGAAACAGGGAAGATTGATCTACTGTAATGATAAGAACAGCAGCATCGTTTTGGCTTTACCATGGGGTAAAAGCCTATCAAAATGATATCGTTAAACAAAAGTGAAAATCAATTAGTCAGTGACTGTAGTTTTTCTGTAGGGGTTTTGTTAACCTTTTATCACCTGATTAAATTTCTGTTGCATACAGCTGTAGAAAATGGAAAAATATGCACTTATGGTTTTTTGCCTGGTTTGACTGAAGCAGCTGCTATTTTCTTTTAGCATTAACTTTTTAGTTTATTTCATTAACAGACTGTCAGTTCCATTCCTAAAGCAGAGAACATTTGCAGTCATCTCTGTGCAATAAACACACAATGAAGCTCAATGACCTAGACCACAAGTTTAGTCAGAGGAGTTTTAAAATCTGTCCCAGGGTAGAGGCAAAATGACAAAAGCAGAAAGGTGTCAGGGTGCTTTTTGAACCTTAGACCTGTGCAATTTGATGGTTCCTTACTTCTGTAGGCTCGGCATTTCTACAGAGGTCTGCCTTTCCACCTTTCTTATGAAGAGATATATACTGTGTACAGGACGATAATGCCGGTTTCTTCAGTTAGGCCATATTTGACTTTAATTATGGTGTCAGGGGTTGAGCTAAAATGATTAAAAATCTGTTAGTGTATTCTTCAACCTGAGAGGCACCTTGATCTTTAATGAAAAAAAGAATAACTACAGTTAAATAATCTCATTAAGGAATGATATGCAGTCATAGATCTCCCCTGCCCCCCATCTTTTTTTTTTTTGATGTTGTTGCTGGGAGGACTGAAAGACTAATCAAAAATGAAGTAATGGCTCCATCCTTTTGAAAAGCTGCATCGTTAACCTCATTGCCTATAAATTTTAATTAGAGTAGGTGTGGTTTTCATGCTGATGCACATGGGTAGCACTCCAGTGACCAGGACAGGTTTTGGTTAGGGTTTGTCTCGCTGCCCAGGGTGCTCTTTGGGAGCGTGGGGAGGGAGGGAGGGTGTGAGGTTCCTGTATCAGAGAGGCAAGCAGCCCCCTTGGGGACAGGCACTCTGATCCTGCGGCATAGAGGTGGCCATACTAGAAAATCAAAACAGCTGCTTGTGCAAAGGGGTTTGAAGAGGAGGAGGGTAACTGTGGTCGTGTGTGCTGCATGTCAGCCTGGCACAAGTTCTGAGAGACTTGGGGTGCTCCAGGCAAAGATATTCTGCAAGGTGGCCCCTGCAGGAAGCAGTTGCTTTCTATACTTCATGTTATATGGCGTGTCAGTTCAGGAACTCCTAGCTCTCAAGAAGAAATATTAGTCCATGTTGTATACAGAGTAGCATAAGAGGTTACTACTGCCAAGTTAGTCCTTCTCCCATCTTGTTTTTTAAAGAGTGCATGCTCCCAAAATCTTACACTTGTCCTTACTGATCTAATATCCCATCTAATTAATTTTCTTGATTTGTTTAAAAATATTTTGTATTATTCTTTCGGATCATAAAGCATTTGCTCCTCTAAAACTTGACATTGCTTGCAAATGTAATGAGCCATAAATGAAAGCACTGAACAACATGCTGTCTTATTTGATAAGGAACCGTTTGCAATGAGTTTTCAGGTATGTTTCCCACAGTCCATACATGAAAGAGTTTGTTAATTAATTGCCCAACACATCCCAAGAACTTGTTGGGCAGCTGTTGTCAGCTGTGTCCTTTATCAAACACATACCTGGGTAACTGAAGCATCCCATTCACACTAAGTCTGGGATTTTGGATGCTTCTGTTTAATCATTTCAAAAGAAATTCTCACCCATAACAGAACTTTATAATGAATTGTATGTATGTACTTATATGTGGCCAGTGAAATAGCCTTGATAGAAAGAACAAATGTGTAGCATATCTGTAGGACAGACAAAGCTTATTTTTCTGACTGTTGCCGCTTCAAATTGATATGGTCTTTGGAGATTATATATTTGTTTTAAAAAGCTAGTTTGTTGAAAATATAGTAATTAAAATTCTGAATATTTAAAAAATGTTCCATCTGGAGAGTAAATACAGAAAACTGTTCAAAAAAATCCAGCCTTACGCTATAAACTATCCCCAAATAAAGCTTTTATCTAATTTGAGCACTTCTTTGTTTCCTTGTTATACTCATATGAAAAGCGTGTGTTTGTATTGTAGTGGGGATGCTCAAGAAACACAGTTGTTTCCTGAAATCCAGGCAAATCAGAAGTCCTATATTAGTATAATCTGTTAAATGGAAAGCTGTATGACTGTTGGTTTGATGATAAGCCTGTATTTAATTTAATCCACTTCTCTATAAATATTATATATGTAGATCTTAAAACTGAAACAACAAATTATGTAATAAACAACCAAAAAATGAGACTTCAGAAAAGACTGAAATACGCTTTTGAGAATTTATTCCAGCTACTATCGTTTCAACAAATGTTCTTAATAAAAGCCTAATCTGCATTGTTCCTTTTTATTGTCCTTTGCTTTTTCTCCCAAAGCTAAATGTGCCAGACATTGTAATGAATTCATTATACATAGATGTCAGAATTGGCTTTGGCTCTTCACATTTGCTAACAGGTAATGAACTAGAACAATTGACAATCTATGCAGATTTCTTACTGTGAAGGCAGTTTCTTTAATTTGAACAGATGATCTGAGTACAGGGTCCATTAGCATAACCATAGATGGTGTGCAAGGGGTATTTAGCAAGAGGAGGTTCTTGGTAGTTTTCCTTTTGCTTCTTTTGACAGAAATAGATTACATTTGATTTTGCAATTACTTTGAGCCAAGAATACTTTTGTCAAGGACAGTGTTTCACTAACAGAAACCCCTAAATAATCTTGACACCAAAAACTGGAAATATGAATTTTTCCTGTGGAATATCTTTACTGATGTGTTGTATAATGATCGTCCCACAATATACCACAAATAAATCGCTTATTGAATTAAAATAGGAAAGACTAACTACAGAGCATAGGGATCAGATCCTGGAGTGTGACACTGTCTTTTAAATTTAAATCTGTAGGCAAAATACACTAATTCATTTGCATCCTTCCCAGCATTACTTCCCTCAACTTTCACCTGCAGTCATCTTCATAATTTTCTATTTCTTTTTGATTTTTATGAAAGTACAAGGAATTTTATCTCATGATTCCATCTATCCATTTTTAGCCTGTTGAGATTAAATGCAATTTTATAAACAGCAGCAAAAATATCCAGAGTCATATTTTGCAGTTGAAGGGTCAAAACTTGGTGTATGTCTGAATTGCACACTGCAGTGATGATAAACGTGGCTATTAGGATAATTTGTTGAGTGCTGACAACATGATATAATACAGGAAGGCATGGCCCGTGTTGTAAAACAGCTTGTAAGGGTTAATTGCTGCCTCTGGCTTAGCAGGAATACAAACAGAGAAAAAAACCCGTGCAATTCACAGTTTGTAGTTAAAAGTCTCCTCAGGTGGTAGATGTCAGGATTTTGTATAAGTGTTTGGGTAACACAAGACAAGTAGGGGAAAAAGGAAAGAACTGGAAGGAAAAAAACCCAAGCCAACACAACTACAACCACCTGAAGGACTGTGGAATTTCTGTGCCAGACCCTATATGGTATTTGCCTTGTTTCTACGTACCCTACATGATTTCCTGACCTCTGCCTGTAAGCTGTGATACTGCTTCCACTGCCTTGTCCTTTTTATAAGTTTAACTAGGAAAGCAAAATGATGAAAGCAAGTCAATAGATTTTACTTTCCATGCTGTCTAAATGCTAGGACCACGGGTGCCATCCCGTCCATGCTAACCTCTAAGCTTAGCTGTCCCAAAAGAGGGGGGGGGGGGGGGGCAACCCGGGGGGCGCGGGAGGAGTCTGTCTTTGCTGTCCCGTGTAAGAACTTACAACATTTTGGTCAATGAGGATAAGCGAGTACATTGTAAAGTAAAGCTGAAAATCATTAAAGGAAGACAAACTGGGTGTCTTCAGTTAGTTCCTCTATTAGTGGAGTACTAATGCAGAAAATCAGGGAAGAGGATCTGATTCATTAACACAAGCGTGAAAATTGTGTCTGAAGACATCTTGATAAAGGCTGGCTTTTTCAGTTCTTAAAAACTGCTACCTGGGGGAGAAAGGGCCATCCCCTTCATAAGCAGGCATCTGTGAAGGCTGATGAAATATGCCTTAAACTGGAAGCAAAGGAATTCCATGAAGTCACAATTTTGAATCCAGTAAACTAAATCTCCTTCTGTTATTCAACTTTTTCTCACATTCCTTTGACCTATAATGTTACGTTTTTCTTCTCAGATAAGATTTCGAATGATCTCGATGCTCTCTCTGCTGGCCTCTGAAGGCTTGTTTGCACCCAGCAGCTAATTTCAAGGTTTCCAGTTCTTCCCCTTTCTTGCCTGCATGAAGCAATAAAGCTGTGCAGATACCCACGTTCAGGTCAGAGTTCAAAAGGAACAAAACCTTTTGCTTGCATCACTTACCGTCCTGAATTTTAACATTTTTCTTCCTTTCCAGAACTGTTCTTTTTTATCAACTTATTCCCGATTTCAAAATTTCCTGGATATGCTGGAACAACAGAAAACATTTCTGTTTATTGGACAAAACCTAGAATTACACAGCTGCAGAAGGAATGCCTGATTTAAAACTCCAACTCGTTCAAGCAATTTGGTTTAGCAAACCTTAACACACAAATTAAGTCCGAAGTAGAGACAGGTGCTGACTAACCATTCATCGACTCACACATAGTGGATAAACTGAAAAAAATTCCCAGATGTATGCTTTTGTATTCCCAACTCTGCCTTCCACTTCTGAACAAATGGGGACTCAAGCAAAACACTGGACTTCATCAGAGTGTTAGTAATCACTTGATAAGAGAACTGAAACTTTCTACATTTCAGCAAAAAACACCAAAGAAATCGATAGGAAAGTAATTGTGGTCAAAATGAACTCTGTAGAAAATAAGCTTCCTATGCATTTATCTGTGGTTTGTTTTTGTTTGGTTTGTTGGGGTTTTTTGATTTGTTCATTTTTTGTTTTAACTGTGTCCTCATTGTATTTTTTCAGATCTAAATTTATCACTACTTTTGTAAAATGCTTATTTATTTATTTTTTAGTTTGTGGCCTACCAGACACATTTCTTCTGACAACATAGTGTTTCCTGCATGATGGTGAGGGGTAAAGATTTATCCCTGGCATATTAATCACAGGTAAAACAATAAAAGGGATCCTGTAATTTTTATTAGGTTCTTGAGTATGAAACAGTAACGTACAACCTTTGCAAGTTTTCCATTAATATTGTTCAAAAACATGAATTGTGTTTCTCTGCCATCCCTGATGGTGATGACGTGGTGAAATGGTGTTCTTTTTACTGAGATACGCCAAGACGGCTGCCCCAGTAAACCTTGGACAAGTCATTTGTTTGCATTTTTTTAATTTACTTTATAAATGCGAGAAAGACTACTGCTGGTAAATTGTTTAGATACGCATTTAGAAAGGCTTCATGGAAGCTCAGGTCTTGCTAGCGATATTCTCATGAGTGTAGAATTTTTATAAGAAAAAAAGGAGAGGTGGATTCCTTTTTCTTTTTTTTTTTCTTTAAGTGTTATGAGCTGCGATAATTGTGTATCTCAACCCAAAGTAAAAAGTTTAAATCCAGGGCTTATGTTCACAGAAGGTGAAACAGTTACACTGCTTTTGCACTGCTGGTGGTAATAGGAATTATGCTGTCGCCAAACTAAGGACAGATAGCAGTAGTTAGGCGTGAAACCAAGCTGTCGTTTCTCCAGGTCTTTATTCAGTGCATAATCACAGAAGGTCTGTTGTCAGGAGATTACAGAACTCTCTAAATGAAGCTAGAGAACATGCCAAAAAAAATTGCCATCTCTACACCAACTGTTAAAGGGAGTTTAAGGTAGGTTGCCTTGCATGGTTTTCAAAAAATGAAATGAACATTCTTTCTGACAATCATAAGAAAGATTATTAAGCTGACTGGAGCAAGATTTGCTGGAAAATACGATTGGGCTACTAATGCACTAGAAGATTAATTTTGTAAACTACATGCAATGGAAATGATTGATCTACCTTACTAATTTTTTAAAAGTGAACTGCGTCAGGAAGCATGCATGAATAATGCTAAATGGTGTAGTAAAACTATGAAAATTTTTCATTTTTTAATAGGGAGATAACTAGAGCAGCCGTACCAAAGTGCACTGCATGGAATTGACTCATGATGGTAATTAACAAACTCAGCAAGTAAGTGTGTGGCCATCAATCATCCTAAAGAATTAAAGAAAAATCAATTAACAATTTAATTAAAAGTCATTTGATGACCTCAGTTATTCTGTTTAAATAAGATCATCATTTCGCTTCCCAGTTTAGAATTTAGACCAATTATTTAATTAAAAAGCCAATGAAATATTGATCTAGTGCAACATTTATTCTAGGTGTTTTAAATATAGATTATCAAATTATCTTAACGACTACGTATCCCATGAGATAAGAACAGCAATGTTCCTTTTATTTTATGGAAAATTTTTACTGCTGGTGTTATCCTTATGCTCTAATATAGAGGTGTTTTGTGGCAGAAAGGCACTGAGGCTATTTTTATCTGCTCCTCAAATTTTTAGCTGTTACCTGAGGGCTATTTTTCTTTTACTCACCTATAGTCCTTGTCCATTTTCTTCCACTTTCCTCTGACGAGAAAGCATACTGGGAGTGAATCAATAGTTTTTGTTAATTCTTTTCCAAATATCTTTGTTGCTGCGGTTTGTCATTTCCTTATATACAAGAGGTATCTCAGTCCTTGACTTAGTTCTGTCTCGTGTCTATGGGAATTTTGGTTCTTCCAGATTAAGATTTTGGATCTGCAAGATGCTGTTAACACTCAGTTCATTCATCTAGATTTTGTGGTTGGGTTTTTTTTTGTTGTTTTTTTTTTTAATGCAAGTAGTTTAATTTTAAATAGAATATTGTACTTTTTACGCAATATACATTAGTCTGCTCCTGGTTTTGTTTGGTTTTTAATTTAAAAGAAAATACTTTTTTTTTAACTTCTGCAGAGTTGTAAATCTTCCTCTTGCACTTCCATCTCCTCATATTTCTGCTAGTAAATGTTAAAAAAAATTATTGAATGTAAAAAGAAATATTGAATGCTTTTGTGTCTTGAGTAAAGAAAGTGGAGGAGAAAAATACAGAATATAAAATAAGACAGTATATTGGCAGTGCTGTCATGCTGCAGACATAGTTAAGATAGTGGGGGACCTAATACGAGAGAAGTAACTACCACCCACCCTGCCTCTGCATTCTGCCCTGGCGCACACAAACACCTACGACAACGACCATGCGTTTCCCCATTGCTGAAGTACAAGTTTCTGATAACAAAGTTATCAGCATTGTCGCCAGATGTCAGGGGTGGGAAGAGATGAACTTGATAATCTAATCTTCATAATTTCCTAGGTGTCACTTGACACAAGGACAAGCACAAACATATCAAGCAGAAATGGGGCACCCCAGCTAACAGCAGCTGGTTAACGTGGGTATTTGCCACTATGAAACATATTACAAAACTTTGAGCGATCTTTATGCATTTCCCTTGAGTAACTTTCAGGAAATCTTCCTTCGTATGCATGTGTTGAGACATTTCTAATAGGCCTCGCTGATCAGCATTCATGTGGGGGGAAGAAAGGAACATTTGGTAAACTTGGGCTCAGGATCATCTTTAAGTGTCCTTTTATGCCAGTGAAACCAGTATGAAGTTCTGCTTTTGGCAGTGGTCACTAGTAGGATATTGGGCTACGAGGACCCAGCGTAACAGTGGTTAAATTACTTGGAAAAATCACTGAATCAGTAACGCAAATAGACCATCAAGTTCAGTGCATCATCTTCCCCTGTATCTCTTGAAGGTGACAGAAGTATGCAGTCTTTCTGCACAGCTCCTGTACGCAAAGGAACTCTGTCCTTCCCTATGGCTCCACACGTCTCGTGTTTTATTAAGTAGAAAGAAGGCAGTTTACACAATGTCAGTTTTACAACTCCCTTTGCTGATGCAAGGAAGCCTGATTTTTTTTTTTTCAGATTTATATTGCAAAACAAGCTTGAACTATTTTTACAAAGCTCTAAAAGCACCAACTGGTATCTGTGAGGACTTACACCAGAAAAATGAGTAATTTGAGCAGTGTTAGGTATTTTTTTTGTATGAAAGTTATTCATTAAACTCACTTTTTAGTTTAGACTGTTAAAAATAGAGCAGATGCATAATGTGATATCTTAGTCAGTGACGTATGGAAGGTCACATTAAATATTTACTCTGAACAAACTGAAATATTACTTGAATGAGTCTTTGGGGACTAGGGGCCTCCATTCTTCAATCCATGAAAGCAAGCCTAACATTCAGAGCTCTCCTTTCTTACGTTGCATTTGCCTATAAAATACAACAGATACCAGAATATACAACCAGAGAGCTAATGATTTATTTTTTTTAAAGAAAAGTCGGTAGGAGTATAAAATTTCTGTGAAGAGCTGAATTATAAACAGTCACTGTATGTACATACACAATGCACTCAGTAGTTGTACTACAGGGTATATAAGACATCTGTGCCATGGTAGATTGGTACTTCAAGTCAGTGGCTATTTCAATTTGATGTCCTAACTAAATCTTGCCTACAGTATATGTAGTTTTAATGGACTAAAATATACTTGAAATGTGATTAAACTGGTTGTCATGTGCTTTGGAACATTTTACATCCTCTTGTCTATCAGTATGTCTTCTGGATATGCTCACCCTTGAACACTTTTAAACATCTTGTTTCTCTTAAGCAATCATAGTCAGCGGTTATATGTCCATTTTTATTTCACTTGTAGACCTTTATATTCCACCCTGTCATTATGTGCCGCTTCACAATTTATTTTATAACACTCAACTACAAGACAAGGACTGTACCTTGCAGTTTTCTGCACTAATCCAAAATGATGTACTGCGTGATTTAATAGACCAGGTCATGAGCCAGGCTTGGTTCAGCTAGCTGGAGTTTATTTATACTGCTTTAAAATGTGCATTGATCTCCTTCATTTTTTTTTCTGCCTCTACATGTGATGATTTTGTGATTCCACATTTTCATTTCATGACTGAAATGTCAAGTTTAAAGCTAATCTTACTGCAAGAGTACAAAATCAGTTTTTCTTTTGTGATTTTTTTAACTTTAATTCTATGCTAGTCTTGGATGCTTGAAATGTGATTTTATTTTTTATTTTTTTGTTCTGTCTAGGCCCCATGTCTCTAAGTTGCTTAAACAAGCACCTGGCTGTGTTAAACGACTAAAAATATCTTTTCACAGTGTTGCATGTGATTTTTATAATGGTGGTTTGCTCATTGTTTCTTTCTTTTTGTTTGGTTGTAAATATCTTTTTACAGGCACTGTCTGCTATGAGTGTTACTTTTGTTTCTGTTAGTTTTATGTTAATTCTTGCACACTTACTTCCCACAAACATTGGAAATTTGAGTAGGTTCTCCTGGCAGAGGCATCAATAGCACTAAAGACTGCAACTTACTTATCAGTTCTGCTGACAGTGAATGATCTTGACTAGTTTCTCTGTCATCTAGATCCATAACAATACTGTAAGCAAAACATAGCAATAATTTATTTTTATCATTGGAAGAAAACAAATTTCATGTTGATGCATGTCATACGTCTATTGGCAAAAATATTGCTGATTTACTAATACTTTTTCCAAGTAGAGATTTATGTAAGTTTCTTTAGTTACCCTAAATTAAACAGACAAAAACCGATTTGGGCAAACTAGCCTAATGCTGTCCCTCCGTAAGTACCAGCTAGTGTAGTATTTACACTACCGGGACATGCAGTCCTGCCTCTGCCCCGTTTCCTGCTTCACCGCCTCCTATTCTGAGGCAGTTTGTGTATTCTACTGCTCAAAATGTCATGAAAATTCATTCCCCCCCCCCCCCCCCCAGTCAAGTTTAGTAATTCCAAATGCAGTTTGTAAATCCTCTTTTGTCTGCAGCTTACTTAAATTTGCGTTATTTTTTGCTGTTTGTAACTTTGTTGTATGTGACTGAGCATCTTTTCCTCACAGTTTCCTGAGGCTGTGAAAGTAACGTATTCTCATTTAAACCATGTCCAAACACACAGTTGATTTTAAAACTTTTAGCTTTCCATGGGTCACAATTTTGTGCTTTTTTTTTTCTTTTTCTTCAAGAAACTATAGGTATATTTCGCTAAATGACGAGTTTTCATGAAATCGGGTGTTTCTGTGCTGAGATTAGCAGAACAACTCTAGTATGTTCTTTGGAAATAAGAATCATTAAAATTTCAGTAATTTTCTATGCCATTTCCTTACTTGTTAAGTTTTTCCATCACTTCTAATGGAGTCTGCATGAAGCTCCTTTTATTTAGAACAGGTTTTTTTCTGTTTTAAGCTTAAATTTAGCTATTTATGTGTATTCATATTTTTGTTCATCAATTTACAATATAAAAGAGGTTTTATTTGTTACATGATCTTCTACTTTACTTTATATTCCTTTTACCACCGCTATAAACTTTGATTTTGTGAAGTATTTTAGCATATGCTCTCTGTGAAAGATATAATATTGTATGAAATTTTATTGTCCTCTTTAAGATTGTGAAGACACCCTGTTAAGTGCAGTAAATTGTTTTAATGTATGGCAATGACTATTAAGAATAATATAGGAACATAAAGCACCAGGAACATATATTTATAGTGGAAAGTTTGGTGATAATTATCTTTCACACTGCGTGATGAATGTTTCAGTATGTAAGTGGTGGCAATTTCTCGGTGATAAATCTCTCAGGTATTATAAAGGCTAAGAGCAAAACTTTTGCATCAAAAGCTGTCATTCTCTTCTGGTACAGCTATTTGTAAAGGCAGCCTGGAAAATAAGGCTTTCTTTATAATGACATCTGAAGTTTCACAGCATGATTTTTTCATCAGTATTTCGTTTTCTTAACAGACCATGCTAAAGGTAGTTTACCTAGCTTCAGCCTTATGTGGAGTTCATTAGTGTAGTGAAACAATGATAACGCGGTAAAATTGTCTGAGCTGTGGTTTGTACTTCCACCGTATGAGAGGGGGGTGACAAAAACTTTACCTTCCCCCCTGCGGTTTCCCTTGAAGTGTGTGTGAATTTTATTAATCTGAAGCTTCATGATATACTTTTTGTATCATCCTTCCTGTAAGATAAGACACATCTTACCTTGCATGAAAATCTGGTCATACCGAAAGAATATTTAGGATAAGTAGAACTTTTCTGGATGAAACTGTGACCTTGAAAACTTCTAGAACCAGTAGAGCTTTGTTACACAAAGGCCACTGCTTCTGCCATTAATCATAATAGACTGTGCCTACAGCTATTGTTGGCTTTTCAAAGTGAATTATTAAAGATATAGGAACATGAGAAGTATTTATTGCAGATCATTTTATCAGGCCAAAAGGGCAGGAGTCATTTTGTACAGACTACAGAAAAAGGGATGTTTTTCCTGTCTGCATTTACAGTACGCCTGTAACTTCGTGCTTTTAGAATATGTCAGCTTAAAATCAATGTACTATTTAAGGAGTAAGGATTTGATAAACCAGCTGCTAAATATTAGTGTCTTTGTTCACAAAGGTATCTTCAGGGTTCTTTATTCCAATGCATGCAAGCTATGTCATCTGAAATCTCCCTGCATATTTAAGCAGCTCTCTCCTCTTTTTCTGTGTATTTTTGGAAGCATACAGGATGTCATCACAAACTCCTAGAGGCTACCTGTTAGATATAGGAACAAATACTTGGCTGCCTTTTTATCTTAATTAAATCCTCATTGATGAAATGATGTATTGATTTATAGCTCACAGGCATGCCAGGAACTTTGGGGTTTAGGCTCAAATGACAATACTAAAAATACTTTTTTAAAACAAAATGAAAATTGAATAGTAATATTATTTTTCAAAAAAGCCCATCATTCCCTTTCTGTTGGGTTTAATTACTTGAACCAAGGCCAGAAGAAAAAGAAAAAAAGTATAATCAGCAGTCATAACAAATACATCATTTAAGTGGCAGATACATATAGATGGTGAAGAACTTCTGAAACAGGTCAAAGTGTGGCCCCTTAATGACGCAGGCCCAAGTCGCTGAGCAGGTGGATAGGATTTTCCTGGGGAAAGTATGCATAAGAATGTCGGATGCTGTACTAGGATGCACCAATTAGGAATTTCCAGTAAATCTCCAGAATTCCATTTGCTGGAAATTCCTAATTGGCACATCCAATGGCCGTGGCCATTCGGAACAGAGCATTGCCACGTGAGATTGACTGACGGGGTTTCCTGTGAAGTGATAGCTTGTTTTATGTATGTCTGAAGATGCGTATTTGCTTATTCAACCTCAGGTGCTTCAGAGTTAGGCTCAGTACAAGTACATTGCGTGGCAAAGGGAAGGCAGGTTCCTTCAGAAAGTTCCAGAACGGGGTGGTACCACAGAGATGAGTTGATTCCTACAGGTAAGTCTAGGAAAATGGTGGAAGCCATCACCACTGATGATACTGTAAGTGTTTCTCTTTCTCTAAGTTTGGAGAGTCAAGAGGGAAATGAGTGCAAGTCCTAACTACATCATTCCTTTGTGCGCCCATTGAATATGCTCACATGGCCTATGGCTGACACTTTTATATTTTTATGCATATAAAAATACAAATATATATTTATTAATATTTTATATTTACATTATTGCTATCTAATCTTTGTTCTTGGTTGGTTGGATGCCATCAGTTCCACTATTAGATGGTATTTTAGTTAGTCACTGCTTGTTATCAGGTTATGGATGCAAATGTTCCCCAAAACATATTTATAATGCACTTTTTGTGAGTGTTAAATCAGAAAGGTTTTAAACTTATCGTATGTGCTAAACAATTAATTGCGTAACTACTCACAGGTGGTGTGCATACAAGGATGCACCAACGATATGACTTGCAGAGAAAGATATGACCAAGGTCTACTCTTGTAACATGACAAATTAAGTTTAGAGATTTTCTGTGCCACAATTAGCAACTTTATTCGCCCATCTGAAATTCACTGCTCAGGTCTATATGTGGTTTGCAAGTGACAATGTGTGTCTCATCTTTGGAACAAACTTTGAAAAAAGAGTATTACAATAGTAATAGTATTACAATATTAATTTAGCAGTACAGCGGCTGGTAAGGCACAGTTGCACTTTGCTTTCTTTGTGTCAGAGTGGAACTTGAATTCGAAAACTTTGTTTGCAGTGGCTCACACAAGTTCAGTTCCCATTTTGAAAGTATCTTTGCTCTCGGTATTTGGCTAACTTAGGAAGTTTCTTTTCACTTTGTCGGTGTGAAATTGAAGCTCATGTCTCTGGGATACTGCTACTAAGGTATTCCAAGGAAAGCAAATATTGGTTTTTTTTCCCTGGAACAAGTGGAAATCTTATTTTTCTTTCTTTTCAAGGTGGTAATTTATACATAAAGTGCTGTAAACAGATACTTATATTGGATATAATAACTTGTAGATTTTTTTTGTCTGAAAACCCAATTAAGCATTGGCGAGATAAGCTGCTAAACCTTCTTATGGATAAACATGATTTAAATTATTCCGTACCTGCCTCTGAGAAGAAAAAACAGGGAAATAAATTTATTTGGACCTGGAAAGAGGACTGAAATGAGGCATTGCAATAGAGACGTAGAAAGGAGATAATAATGATTTTATGTATCTGTAGTATTATAAACTGGATTATTTTAGCAATTTTTCAGTATTTTAGCTTTTACAGTTGTTACAAGCTCCCTGTGAATCCTGTTATTTAATGACAGTACCCAGTGTTGGATGAAAAATGAGAATGCTGTTTTTCCGAGGGGAAACAAGCAAAGGAACATTAGTGAACCTTAGTTTCTCTTACAGTATTAGCTTAGGCACCCCTCTTCCTAAGGAGTCTAAGTACACTGAAGTTCACTGCTTAATTACTGAGCTGGCAACAGTGTGTAGTCTATTCCAGAGCTTCATTGGAATATTTTTCTCGCTATCTAACCATGCATCTTGCAGCAGTTTAAGGCCGTTTCTTCTTGACCTGTTCATCAAAGATGTGTTTCTGGTTTACATATTTTAAAATTGATATCGAGTTGCAGCTCAGCTCTTGTTTGTATATGAGAGCGTTAGTCTGGAGATGAGAATAAACTAATGACGAAGTTATCCAAAATAATGAACAGTAGCGCA
The DNA here is from genome assembly GCA_034782735.1 of Sagittarius serpentarius. Lineage (NCBI taxonomy): Eukaryota > Metazoa > Chordata > Aves > Accipitriformes > Sagittariidae > Sagittarius > Sagittarius serpentarius. The sequence goes on along the minus strand of JAVKLA010000053.1, from coordinate 1,703,840 downwards.
AAGACAGTGACGATGATTAGAGAGGGTATTTTGAAGCCTCCTCTCGGGCCCTTGATGGCAAGGTCTGAGATCTTTCAGAAGGATCAGTGTATTCCAGGGTGCTTCCAAGCGCGTGTGAAGTCCGGGGAATAACGTCAGTCTTTGTTAGTATTTCAGGTTTAAGCGGGTAAATGTAGACTACGTAAGCTGCTGGGCCGGCCTGGGCACAGGCAGCTGGGCCCCACCAAGTGGGGCACTGTCGCTTTCAGGGCCAGGCACACGCGTTAAATGCATTTCATGCATTTAAATGTGGATTTGATAGGGTATTTAAAGTGTATTAAATGTATGAGAGATAAAGCAGACATCCACATTGTTAGCGAATTGCTTGCTAGTCTGTAGATCAGGTAACTGTATTAAAGGTCCTATTATTGTGTTTAACTCACGTTATAAATTGGGTGACAGGTTTAGGTACATAACCCAGGCAGACTCGATTCTTATGATTTTTATATCCTTAAAATCTGGGGAAAAGTCCTGTATGTCTGAAACACTGTGCTGGCTGGAGGACAGCAATTATGTTTTGTGATGAGAATTTAAATTTTCTGAGAATTTTGCTCATCACAAATGGGAGAACCAAAACATAGATAAAGTTGAGTCTGCACTTTAAAGTAAAAAAGTCCCCTCCTATTGATGTATTCTGTGGTGGATTTTAATTGTAAAAAATTGTAGAATTTTTTTAGAACTAATCTAATGACTTTGTATCGCTGTTAGTAGATACGAAAAAGAGCTGCATTAGAGTGCTCTCTCAGCAGAGAATTTCATTATAAATAAAAATATGCACTTGTTTTAGGTAAGTATATATATCAATATTAACAGGCCTTTAAAATCTTGACTGTAATATGTTTCATAAATTTCTTTCAGCCAAAGAAGGAAGAATGTCAGCCACTAGCAATGCTTTTGAAGCAAAGTAATACAGAAAATATAGTATAGTACTCCCAGAAGATGAAGGTGTGAATTTTGCCATATATCATCTTAATGGCAACATTTTCTACAAAATGACATGGGGCACTCCTTTCATATTTCATGACTTCTATTTGCCCAGCTTCAAAATGCCAAATGTCCCTGTGAACAGCGCTTTAATATTCATGGGTTTCTGGGATGGCTTTGACAGTTGTCAGCTAGAAAAATGGCTTAATTAGAAGGAATCTGACTTGTGATTTCTTCTTCATACTCAGCCACATACACAAACGTGCAACATATATCTCCACATTTGTCTTCTACAGAAAACATAATTCATGAGTGAGAGGATTCTTTTCCCATTACACTTGACTATGTTGATTTAAAATGCATTTTCATTTATTGAAATTAGTAGAATAGTACCTTAATGGAAAATGTGCTAGAATCCAGGGGATAAAAATATTCCGATCAGCACTGAAACTAATGCCTTAAAATTGTAAATATGATTAAAATAGCATTAATATTAATTTATGTTATCAAAGAGACAAATACAAAACTAAACTATAGGCAACTGTTTTCCAGACAGCTGAGCTATTTGTGTAAGAAACTAATTTTTTTAAGAGATTGAAGAGGAAGTCAGACTGTTTTGAAACAACAAAAGTTCAGGTGGGGATCATGTTCATACTGAATTTTTAACGGCAGGAAAGGATAAGTTAACAAAAGCTTTGGAAAGTAACTGGACTAGTCTGTAAGGAAAACCAGAGGCAGTGGCAGAACGTGTTGTTCTGAGAAGAGGAAACAGAGTGGAATACAGGAATTATCCTCATGGGTGAAGACCTGTGCAGTGTGGGGTTTTAATACTTCTCATACACCTTAAAGAATAAGAAAGAGACTGTCAGTGTGAAACTCAAAAAGCATGTATAATATCAACTCCTTCCAGTTCATCCAGTACTCGTTAAAAATGAGGTGATGATCAGAATGTGAGCATGTGCTTTAAAGAAAGTGCATTGTTTGGACCACATCAAAGGTCCTTGTTATAAACTAGATGTGAAAATGTAGGAATCTAAGGAGCTAAGCATCTTTAACGTAAATGTTAAATGATTGCATGCTTTTAAATCAGATTTTGTAAATGACTATAAAAATCAAGCAGGAAGTTTCCTCTGTAGTTCTGGCACATAATATTTTAACAAGGATCCTGAGTTTCATGGGTATATAGGTAGAATGGCATGGCTGTACGGTCTTACATACAGCTTTATTAAAAGCAATACAGCCAGATGGGAGAGAGTACAGTCTCTCAGTAGTTTAACTTAACTATCTTCTGATGAAGTCAAAAACTCCATTTTTGAATTTATACGGATTTTTTTTGCAGTTGGAGCTCTGGTTCCATTAAAACTTGAAGCAAACTGAAAAAGCATTTTTTTTTTTACAATTTGATTTTAATTTCATTTTAATTAACCTGTTAGATTCAAACACAAACAGGATTTAGACCTTCATCACTAGAATTTCATGAGTTCCACTGTGCTTCCAGCTCAAAGCAGTAGCTAACTACTTCAAACTGTTGCAATTAATGGAATTTCTTCTCTGTATCTGAACCACAAGTTGGAGGGATTTTTTAGTTGAAGGGATTTTTTAGTTAGAGGAAATAAAATCCCAAGGCCAAGTGCAGATTTTGTGATCCAAATTGCATTAAGAATAATTAAATATATACATTTTAAAGTTGTTTTGAACCCAGGTTGTGATTCCATTTCACCAGTAGCTCTGACAGTGTATTACGGCTGTGCAGAGGTGTTTCTTTCTCTGCGTTTTATTCAGTGCTTGATTTGGTCCTCATATCACTTGTGGTAGCGTTCTTAAGGAGTTCTGTGCAGTCATGTTGTGTGTAAACTGCAGATGCTGTACACTGCAGGCAAATGGCAAAATGGGACATTCTTACCAGTTCTTGACCAAAAATATTTTTCCCCACTAAATGCACAATGAAATTTCTATGGTCAGAAATCAGTTGTTATACCATCCTCATGGTTCAATAGTAGCAGTAATAGTAGTAGATCTGAAGGTAATCTGAATGTAAATTCATTATATAGAGAGTTCTTCATGATTTCTTGTCCTTTTCTGCTGTGCAAATATTGCTATGTGGTGGTAGACCCTGAGCAGTGGAGACACTCATGCTGATGAGTGAGTGCTTTGCTGCACTGAGTAGTCCCATAGCCGAGAGAGTAGCTCTGTAGAGCTAACTTCATGCAAGACCCATTTTAGAAAAAAGAATAAACAGTATCTTCAATCCATCTGTAGTCAGGGAAGCACTTAAACACTTGCTTGAAATACATACTTAACTTCCTTAGTATTCAATGAAAAGGTATGGCATCTGAATTAAGTCTTGAATTCTGAACACAAGATTTAGACGTGATATGCTGGAGGATCAATGCTGAACTTGCTCTTCAATTGCAAAATCTGCAAAAGCATCTGAACTCTTGATTATATCAGCTGTGAAACCTGTGGCAGTGGTCATTCATTGGCCCTTACAGTAATTCAGGCTTGTCTGCGTTACTTCATAGTAATTTGTTTGGATTTTCGTTACTCTAGGATTCTAACCTATGTTTTTGTAGCTTCTAGAAATGTTTGAGGGTTTGTCCTGGTTTAGGCTGGGATAGAGTTAATTGTCTTCCTAGCAGCTGGTACAGCGCTGTGTTTTCAGTTCAGTATGAGAAGAATGTTGA
>JAVKLA010000053.1:1639756-1696936 GCA_034782735.1 Sagittarius serpentarius | reverse complement strand
TGCTTAGGGACGTGGTTTAGTGGGGGACTTGTCAGTGCTAGGTTAACGATTGGACTAGATGATCTTATAGGTCTTTTGCAATCTAAGCAATTCTATGATTCTATGATTCTATGAAAAATTAGGAACATATGCCATACGCGAGTCCTTTTAATCTTCCATATTATTAAGAAAAAGACATTTGTTTAAATGGATTAATTGGAATATTAGCAAGCAGTGATGCATAATTAGTCATGCTAGTAAATGGGGCACTAACATTACAGTGAGACAAGTCATCAGGTACAGTCTTCGCCAGGGGCAGTTTTTAACCTTTTGAATAATGATGAGATTGTTAAAACTGGATGGACGTAAGAATGCAAATTCAGAAGAAGCTATAGCAGTTTGCATGTTTTCGCTCTATATTCCTTGGCAGCATCAGGAACGGTTCTCGGAAAGTATCTAAAATGTTAGTAGCTCTGAAGTCAATGAAGATGAGAAGATGGACTTTGAGAAGTGGGGTGAAGATGTGAATCCAAGCCAACCCCTTTTAGCCTGAAATCTGCTAAATTTAATGTTGACAAACACAGCAGAAAAGCATGAAAATAAGTTTTCAGTTTATGGTGTTTGAGAAGGTTTTGCTGAACACTCAGCAGAGAACTTTGAATTCTAAATTTGGAGTTTAAATAATAATAATGAAAATCCTGTATACAATATACTTCAGTTATGTGGTAATTCTCCCACATCTGAACTATATGCCTATCCTTTTTTGGAAAGAGATGGTATGGGTTAATGTGTGCTGTGAGTCAGTAAAGTACTATACCAATTCAATGGTTTATTGAGGTCCTCAGTCTTGATGGATTTCTCAAAGCTGCATCTCTTGGCACGTGTTTCACCAGCTCTGCAGTCCTTCTCTCCACCTCAGCCACCTGTGGTCCCTGTTGCACCACCCTTCTGTGTCCTTCCTCCGTTCAGAGCCTCCTCAGGCCCTGCTCACCCTTCATTATTCATTGCTTTTCAGTGTCCATTGATTGCTGTGGATCTCTGGCATGGTCATCCAAAACAGTCTGCCAGTTTTTCCCTTTCTTCTGACCTGAGTTCCCAAAAACTTGCACTGGTCTTTCCCAGCTATTTCAGATCTTCCTGAAACTGTTGGGATATCCCCATTACCACAGAAGATGTGTCATCCCTGTGGCAAGGACACTCCCTGTCACCTACATGCAGAAAAGTTTTGATGTGGCTGTGACCAAATTAAATTCGTAGTAACCAGCAAGTAGAAAATAAAAAAAAAATCCAATAAGAAGTTATCTTACAGCATCTCTTCTTTCTTGCCAGACCTGCGTGAATATTTTTTTAATTCCTTCAGTATGAAAACATTTCTAGTTCATTCTGACTTCATTTCTTTCTTTCAAGTTTTATCCTAACATTGTAGGTAGCTTAATAATAAGGATAGTGGTAAATCCTCAAAAACAATTCTACCATCTACTTACTTACCTGTTTGTATCTCTGTATTTCCACTCAATTCAGCCAGACTATTCATGATTATTAAGTGGCTGTACTTGTTAGCAGGGCAAAAGTTAAACAATTAAGTAATAAACAAAGAGATATGCAAGGAAGAAATTACAAGTATAATTTAGAAATTTATCATAAAGCCCAGATCCTGTCTTTATGCCGAAGATTTACACAGAAAGGTCAATACTTTAATATTCTCTTTGGCTCATCAGATATGCTATTAAATGTCAGGACTTTACTAAGGTGCATACTAAACTAGTCTTCAGTATTTTGGTGTCTCAGTCTTTGTCTGAGCCTGTTGTTTTTCCAAAGTGGCAGAAGACAGGCCGTCATTTTAAGATTTCCAATAGTAAGGGAAATTTGGAGGGGGAGATGAGTCACATTTTTTATATGATTGTAAAAAACCTTACCGGGGATGGTGTTTCTCAACATCATTGCGCTGAGCTTAAGCATGGAACGGGTACCTGCCTTCTTTCTCATCTACTCACTGTCGCAATTTAATGGACTGACCCATCAGCTGCTGTTCTTCATTGCTGTGTCCCCTGCAGCTCTCTATTGATTTCCTGGTAAAAAAGTTCACTGAGACAGCTGCACTTGAATCCAGGGTGTTGGGTTTTTTTTTGTTGGACTTTGCTTTCAATTGGTTTAAACTTGTCTGTTTAAATAGACAAGTCTGTGGTCTTCTCTTGCAATGGATATATAGTGTAGAAATACATTAAAGAATTATAGTGGTTTAAAACAGTCATTAAAATTGAAATACAGTAAATATTTATTATATCAGCAATAGGAAGCTGCACACCACTGGCTAAATAACAAATGTGTCAAAAAGATGTGTTAGTGGAATTTTGTTTAGCTTTTTTTCTTACACTGTAACCTGGAAAAGAAACTCCAAAAGCCAAAACCACTGGTTATGAAAGTAGCTGAGATGCTGACTGAACTGTTGAATGAATTACATAAAAAAAGTTTATGTTGATTTCATAAGAATACATTGATATAATTTTTTTTTCATTTGTAGATTTTAGCCCAATGGTTTTATAACCAAAAAGGAAATTGTATTTTTCATTAATTTGTAATTAATTCCTTGGTAAAGGAAGTTCTATACAGTATTGCCCTTATTTTTGTAAAAAAAAAAAACCCTCAAAACTTTAAAATATTTTGAACAGTTAAGTTTAATTTTATTAGTGAAGTGTTTCACCTCAGCTCTATATGGAATGGAAAAGTGCATATCTACTTTTGCTCTGTAATTATCTTTATTTTTATATGCCTGGCACCTATGCTCATCTAAATCAAGAAGGCATTCAGGATTAGACACATCCAGTTAGCACATGTGAAAGACTTGCTCCTTATCAATCCACATGTCTAATTTTTCCAAACTGCTAAGAACTTGGAGAACTCCAAATCTAATTCTTTATGGGGCTGTAGAAAACCTCCCTCTGCCATCTCACAAACACTTTATTCTAGTCAGGACTGGAACACATGATCTCTCAAACCAGCATTACAACTTATCTCCTGGTATAAAATCAGTTGTGTATCTAGGCTTTTCGATCAATAGAGAGTCTGAGCGGGGCAGTAAAGTTACTGACAGAGGGCAACCCAGATTAAATTAAATCAGGACATATTCAATGAGGTTTAGCAGAGACATTAGGAGGGAGCACAGCATGAAAAAGAGCAGGAGAATTGTGACAGCATCGCATTACTGCTGACAGCTGATGTGCACCGTGAATGTCTTTCAGATCTGCCTACGGAAATACTATCTATTGGCACCTGGGCTGAGGTCTTGGTGTGTATACCGGATGCAGTAGTAGTATAATTGCATGTAAAACCAGATAGTAATCTAACATTACTACAGTAGCTGCATGTAAAACACTTGGTTGTTTCAAAGCCACAAGTTTTGAAGCCTGTCAATTCTGCCTTTCTCAGCCATAAAGCCCTGAAGAATATAGTGGAATTACTTTATCTGAAACTCTGAAACTATATGCCGCATATAATATTTTAAAATAAATGAGCAGAACAGAATGCAGCAATTTAAGTGTTTGTCTGTTTCAATAGAGGGATGGAGTCTAGCCAAGAGTTTTTTCTTGATATGAGAGCATATGACAAAATTGTCCCATTGGCACTAAGAGAGTGATTCTAGCCAGAAGAATTCCTGGTCCCTCATATACATTTACAGTTGTGCACTGTGTACTATGAATTCTTACTTGATTAAAAAAAGTCTTAATGTCATACTAATTTAAAATGTAGTAGACTGGAAGGAGAGAGAGAAATAGAATACTAACAGATAATGATTCTCCTTTTCTTCAGGGTTTTTTTTTAAATTGAATAGTGTATCTTGGATTGGTTTAAGAAACGTTGAGGTCACAGATAATTCCATTCCTTCTTGTAAAACTTTACTTACTTCATTCTCAGTAAATCTCTTCAAAAGGTTTTTGAAGTATCCTTAGTACTTTAAAATAAAACTATCATAATACACAATTATTTGTTCTCATTCACAACTACCTGTGGCCTGTCCAGCCAATTTTAACTAGTCAATGTCTATATTTTGTGTGAATATTATAAACTGTGACATCTAAACTACACTTTTCAAGTTGAGTTTAAAAGCTTCTGCTTCCTCACCTGTTGCATGACTGAAGTCGCATGAGGTCTTGCAAATGGGCATAACCCTTGCTAGAGATTGTAATATTTTAAATATTTTTAATATTTTAAAGGGTTTGCCATATGTTTTCTCTTAATTTTGTTTTTTTAAAGATTGAGTTACATTATCATTACCTACGTTAACTTATATTACAATATGGGGAATAATTATAACATTGCTACATATGGGTATCAAAATGCACAAAGCCCACAGACGGTTTTAAGGCCCCTAGCAGACAGCACTGTACCAGCCTCCTCCAAGGCACAGTTGGGTCTGTCAAAAAGTTCTCCCTTGAGGTTTTCAAGGCTTGTTAGCTAAGCCAATATATTATGTTATTATATGTTTAGAGCCTGTGTGTGTGTGTGGTCAGCATGGGATATTCAGGGGAATTAAATTCCCGCTCACTGGCAGACTGAAATTTGGGGTTTCTGACTCCTTGCTTGGTCTGAGTTCCATTCCCGGGAGTACTTCCCAGTTCAGTCTACCTAAATGTACTGGCAGCAGTTTTGCTTTTTGCTCTGTGACACCCTTACTGCTCCCTGGTTTGTACGGTAAACAGGTCTTACCATCGGTGGCGCACTGCTACAGGTGAGCTAGCTGTGGCCCAGGATAATGATAGTACAGTAAATACTGTCACAGAGTTCCGTATCAATGAATTTCAGCCCCATCTGTTTTTCTCAAGAGTATATTTCTGAATATGTTGATGGTAAAAGTCAAAATCCAAAAGAATTAGGATGACAGAAAGTAATCTTCTTTCATTCTCCTTGCTGCTGGAAGAGAGAGCTCTCATCCTGCCCTCCAGCTGCTGCATAACCCAGAGCTGTCAGCTGGAAACGGAGATACGATCTATGTCTTATATATTAGCATCCTATATGTAACAGTCAACTCTCGGACTGTTGCTGAGACTCTCCTGAGCTTCTTGTTTCCCTGCCAGGATTACAAGCTCCTGTTTTTCAAGCAACCTCTTGGAAAACAATTAATGCAGAGCAGCAATGAGCTACATCTGTGAACTGCAGACAGTAAGAGCAGAAAGTTTGGGCTTCACGTTTTCATTTCTGAAGTTTTATTCTGCAAATAGTAATGCACAAAGTCGCATCTTTTCTGCAGGGTGTTTTTAAAGCAACTCCTCTAAAGATTGAATGCTCAGGTTAAACATTCATAAGATTCTTCATTATCTACTGAATTTTTTATTGGAGCCATTCTGCCCTGTGCAACATGTGAAAATATTAAAAAATTTGCTGGACATTTTAAAATTACTAGTTCAACAGAGAAAAAAAAAAAACCCTGTGTTTTCTGATGTCTGAAGTGTACACCGCTCACAGCTAGAAAGCAATTCAGTGTGATAAGTGTAAGTGTAAAATGAATATGAAAAGATTAGTGAAAATAATGGAAAAGTTTTGGAGCAGCACTGGTTTTAAATTTGTTCTGGATACAAAATATGTAATTATAAGTACTATAATCTTTTTTTGCTATAGTTGTGTTGTAAAAATTAGAGGATAATGAGTGCTAAGGAGCATTCCCTTGTATTCATTTCTTACTAGATGCTCTTTACAACTTTCTCACGTCGTCACACTCAGGGACGTGCTACGTTTAAAATGTGTAATCCTTCGTATTCTAACCTCAATGTGTTTCTCATGAACTGAAAACAAGGAAAGAGATTCTTCCTAATTTTAAAGCCCCAAGCCGGGCTTGCATTGTGTGTTTTCTCTTGAGCATTGCCTTTTTTGGGGGGTCTGTATGTATGATTCTGTAGTGGCTCCAAGGCAAGGAACTGTTGAAGCTTTGAAATGCAGCCAGGTCTGTGAGTCCTGCTTGCCCAGCAAGTGCAGCTATAAGGTATCGTCTCTGTTATCAGCAGGAGAAAAGCTCATTCAAAGTTCATTCCTGATTGAACTTCAAAACTGAAATCTCCTTATACTCTATCCTTAGTCTGAATTGGAACACTTGTCCACGTTGGCCAATTCTAAATGAGAAAATTATCAATCATAACTTAGTTTTCTTCTGAAAACTTATAATCAGACTTAGAAAATTCATACTCAGATCCCCGAGAGTGCTAGATGCTTCATTGCTAGTGACATCAATGGAAACTCCTTTTGAAAATTTTCCAGACTGGATGCTATGACACTAAATATTTTAAATACTAGAAGGTCTAAACCAATTTAGAAATAGTTAAATTGCACAGTCACATTATTTAATGTATCATTTTGAATTAGGTTATATTGTATTAATATAGTGTAATTAGTACAAAGGAGTTAGTAAAGGTGATGTCTCAGAAGAAAAAAGGTAAGCAGACTGGTTAAAGCATCAAGAGGAAAAATATGTGTGCTTGTTGCTGATTAGAACAAACCCGCGTATTAGAAGAATATAATCTTTTGAATTCAGAAACGAATATGCTTTATGTACTTACTACATTGCACCATAGTTTAGAAATTTATGTATCTATAACATTTGTCAGTACTGTTGTAAATAATTCCTATTGATGGCCTTCACTTTTTTTTTTTTAAATTAGAACAGAGCTGGAATTTATGCTCTGCTCTGTTACTATTTCCTGGGCATGTCTGACAGCTAAGCTATTTGCTTGACCGTAAGATTTAGAAGTCTGAGGAAGAAAGAGGACAATTCATCTCTCAACCTCGAATTAAAGTCTTTCTGACATTTAGACGTAATACTTTACACCTCAGTAAGTGAGTGTCGAGTGGAGGCACTGACATCTGACACTACAAAGGCTAAAATATTCATGCGTATTATAAATACAGAATGTAAGAAATAGTGCTCTCTACCCACATTCATTGCTAGGACTTAAGGCCAAATTATTAATCATGTCTTTGCTATCCCCCTCTGTACCTTCATTCACTTGCCCAGAACCAAAGATAAGACCTGCCACTTTTGAGCAAGTTTTCCTCTTTCATTGTTTTGAATGCTGATCATGTTGGAAAAAGAAGGCAGAAAATCTCCATTTAAAATTTCCAGTATTCTTCCTTTATACAATCCTCTTCAAAAAATAATCTTTTAAAAGAAAGAGAAGGAAAAGGAATGCAAAATCAAGTTTGTGTTCTTTATTGTATTAAAGTAATTATTGCAATTGCTTTTCTCTCTTACTTTCTGTGCTTTGGCAAATCAGAACTATTGTCTGTCTTTAAAATCTCGCTAAATAATTTAAAATCTCACACTCTGTAATGATTAGATGGAGCTATTCAGCATGTCATTGGCATATCCACTACTCAAAAAAAGCCGTATACAGAGGAGTTGTATCAATCTGAAGAAGGCCTAACTTCTTTTAAAAATTATGTTGCACACAGGAAAAGCTATGCTTTCTATTCTGTTCTGTTTTCGTATTTCTGTGTACCATTTAGTGTATCTTTGGAAATAAAGAGCCAGCATTTTTTCTGTATCTTTCTTTACTCTTGGACAGGCATTGGGGCAAGCAAGTCAATGTACAGTACAAACTGTACTAGAGCTATAATTTCTGCTAGCTGTTGTCCCACTGCTCCAGTATAAATCTTCTTTTGTGAATATTTCTCCAAAGTGATAATACTTCTGGTTCTGGCAGCTCTTGTTCTACTGTTGAAATGCTTTACTATTTTGTATGCTTGTGGGAAGGAGCTGGAGTAAAGTGGAAGAGAAGGAAAGACATTTTCCGGTCCTTATTTGAGAATGTGTGGTTTTAGCTTGATGAGAGGAACAGACAAAGCCTGTGATCCACAAAGACAAAAAACATTTATTTGGAGTACTATTTCAAATATAAAGAAAACACAAATGGATTTTTTGTTTGTTTGTTTCAGAAAGTTATATATCTGTGCCATATCTGTGATGGAAGAGAGGCAGATAATTACTTTTTGATTTGTAGGGTCAGCAATATTGCTTTTAATAAATCTGATTTTTTTTTCATTTCTGGTTTGTGACTCCAGTTATCTGATGGGTTTGTGCAAATGGCAGGTTTCAGAATGAATTATATGTGAATGACTTGGATAAACCAAAGAAATGAATGAATTCAGCTGTGTTGAATATTTCTCACATACTACTTCAACTCAGTCACTGCCCAGTCAGTTGTTTTATTGAATTTTTTACTTTTTAAGCATAGAATATAAGGTACCATTCTTTGTCATAGTACAAGCATTTAAACAGTTATAAAAGGGAAACAGAGGAAGATAAATTCAGTTAGTTTAGAAAAGTATATTTTCCAGTTGCACATGTAACTGACTCCCAGCAAATTTAAGGAGACATTAACTTTTATTTGGTTTGTGGAGAACTCAAAGATGCTGAGCTCGTCAACGTGATAAATTCCTTGATACCCTTACTCTGAAAAGTCCTTGAAAACTGTAGCAAGATTTAATGTTGTTGACATGAAGTTAGACTAATAAAAAAACCCAAATAAAACTATACAAGTAATTGATTATAATTCTGAAAACTGAGAGAACATTTACGGTCAGTTGAAATCTGGAAGACTAAATATAAAAATTCTTCCAGATAAACATGTAAACATTAACCCTTATGTTAGAAGATTCTATTTTTGTTAGAAAACTAAGAAAAACATCAATTAATTGCTCAGTAAAAATTAAATATCAATAAGCATAAATAATTATCAAAATGAATGATACTTAATGAAGTACAAGAGGCATGGCTGTTCTGCCACAAACAAATTAAAAAAAAAGTAAGAAATTAACTCCCCATTTTTGCAAGAGAACTTTGATGAAAACATAGAAATCTAGAAATGTATTTGTGAGAACCACAAGCATCCATTTTGTCCCCATGTCTTCTCCAGACTTTATTCCAAATTCACAAGGAAACAATACTGTTTTGACCTCGAAAATCATCTTTTTACTCTCACCATAATTTTTTTTCTATACCAAATGTTCTTGGGTTTTTTCTTGTTTTATTATTACATCAATCATAGAAGTATGGTTCTAACTATTAGGCTTAGGGTTCTTTTTTTAATTGTTTGCTGTTGTTTTGCATTGAATTTCTGCCCCACCAAGTAGAAAGATTTCCAAAGATTAAGGAGTTTCTGATATTTTGTGACTAGCAGAGGAGCTCTGGGAAAGGAATAGAAATCGTAGCAAAATCTAGATTACAATGATGAGATTGGTAAAACTATATAAATGGGACCTTTTAAAAAACAGATTCTAAAGTTACCACTTGACATTACAAAGACACTTTTAAAAAACTACTTTTCAACCTCTGATATTTAATGACCATAAAAATACTTATTTTTAGTATACATTATTTTTGCCAGATAATTCTGTAGTGCTCTTTGCTGTATGTCAAACTTCCCAAAGAAGTTTATATTCTAGCTTGAATAGCTCTCTGTAGAAAAGTTAAATCAACGCCTGAGAAATAAAAGACAATTATTACTAAGAATATTACCTGTGCAATTAATTATTTAAATTTCTAGCTGTGCTTCTAGTGTTTTCAGGAGCAATTAGTCTCTCAGTTTATTATATAGTGAGCAACACTGTGTCTTATGGAAATGGGCTGATGTTCTAAAGGCTGGGTGTGATACAAACTTAGTATTTCATAGATACTATATTTCACTATAAAGTGATTATCTTTCTATGATCTGACTTAGTATGATGGAAAATGCTTCTGGTGTATGAATTGTGAAAGTAATTTTTTTTTTTAATACACGTTTTATTATTTCCACTGGTGAAGTAGTTACTTACTGTAAGTTTGCTAAGTTAGACTCAAATAGCAATGATAGAAAATTCTGTAATAACCTCCCTAAGAATGAGAGATGCAGATTCTTTGTGATTCCTGCTCTGTCAGTATACTAATTTCATGCACTTCTCCATTATAAATCCCCCAGAAACACTTGTCTTGATTGGCGAACTGACTTGTTAGAGTGAATTTAAGATGTAAGTTTGTAATCGTTGGTAAATGTAGCACAAAGAAAAACCCTAAATGCTGTTTAGCTGGAACATTGCTTTGAATGCCACAGCAGTTTTTAGAGGGTTTTTTTCTTTAGTTGTTTTTAAGTTATTTAAACTGTGGGGAGTGTTGTGGTGGTGGTGTTGTTGCCATTCCTTTCTCTGTCTTGGCCAGTAAAAAAAAATTTTTTTTTCCATTTTATGAGTGCTCTTTAAATTCTTTTTTATCATTCTTACACAGGTTAAAGTTCTTGGTAGAGTTCACGATTTCTTGGTTTACCAGTTTAGAGTTCTTCAATTTCTTCTTTCTATGAAATCAAGTGTTATGTCACAGGATGCATGGAACCTCCCATATGATATTTGATCTCCATACTATTTAAAAAGTCACAAGCCAAGAGCTATGAATATGAAATTGTGTCTCTTCCCCAGGAATGTGTATACACTCAACATGAAGTGACTAAGGCTCCATGACACCATTTTGCTCATTCTTAAATTTCAAATTGGAGCAAAAAGAGCCAGAGGAAGGACTAGATCCTCAAAGATATTTAGAAACCTGTTATCTTTTTTAGTCACCTGCCTTCTGGATTTAAACTTTGACCCTGAAATTCCTAGTCAAAAGATGACCAGTGTCAGAAAATTAATTAAGGCCAGATCCAGAGCCTGGCTATCCTCCTAACCAATGCCTCATTTGCTTTAAACAGGCACAGACATTTGGCTGTGAATATTAATATAATTCAATTAAAAGGATCGACATGGGTATTTACATTTATTTCTAGATAGAACTTGTTACTTTATTTCATGTTAATGAGAATGGTTTCATGATTAATGTTACTGTGCTCATTTCTTCATGTAGTGGCTGTCATTTTGTCATATTGCCGTACTCAGTGGAGCCAGGACTGACCCTGCATGATACAGTCTTTTGTTCTTTTACATGTATTGTTTTCCCCTAAATTTCTGACAACTTCATGTATCTTTGGAGAGCCCTTTTTTTTTCTTAATAGTTGCATCCTTCGTAATTCAATACTTGCATTTGTGGATGATGGGGTTGGAAGGAGAGTCTGGTTCAATGACTCCATTCCAACAGCTTCAAAGTTATTTATGACTTTCTACAGAATACTCATTAGACTCCCCCTCTGCCTCTCTCCAGTTCTTTTGTGAACACTTTCCAAGATGGTGACCCTGTTGCCTTTCTTTCAGCAAAACAACCCAATTAGCCTCACTAAATGTGCTTGTGTTTGTTTAGGCTTATTTTTCTTTTCGTGCTTTGAGGGCCATTTCTTCATGTTCTGACATTAACTACTTTATATATAGTTTTTCATTGTTTTCATTATCTCTTCTTATGTATTTATAAAGAGTTACTATACTCTTTCAACAGTATTTTTTTCCTATAGTGTATATTAACTCATTTCTCCTACCTGTTTCTTTATGCAGCATGCCTTCTAATTTTTATCGCACTTACTGCTCTTGCATTACAGTATATCTTTTTATTGTTCTGCATTCTTGCTATCACTATTCTGACTATACAGATTAGCAGCATATTTACAGTATTCTGTGTTTAGCTGTATCAATACATCAGAGAGAGAAATAATTGCCCCACTAGAGCTGTCTGTACAGCCTCTCTATGTACAATCTCTAGCAGGTAGTGCTAATTTTGTAATTCTGTTTGTGTTCACTATATTATGTTTTATTCCACATATCTTTCCCTGCAGCACTGTTCCCTAGTCAGTATTTTCTGTGGTTTATATTTGTCCCCTAGAGTTTTTCCTCTCCAAGTGTATCTTGACAAGTCTCAGTGAAATGATTGTCATATTTATCCAGTAATATTATATCTTCAGTCAACATGTTAACCACTTTTTATCTTTGACTACAAGTGAAGTTCAGAGTATGTTTTCTCCTCCTAATTCTTGAAAAAAATTGTGATTTCACCTTATCCTTGCTTACCCCACCTCCTTCCTATTTGATAGAGCACTGGTTAAGACATAATCTTGCTATTTATCACTTCTGTGTTAATGCTGCGCATTTTTCAGATGTTCTTTCGTACTGTTTTTGAAATTCACGGATTCCCAGTGAAATTCAGGGATTGCCACTTCCTGTGGTTGCGTGACACTTGTGTTCAGGGCTATAGTGTATATTACCCTAAACGTAGCAATGGTTGTTAATTTCTGTGGCTATGTTTTTGGTTATGCAAGCAGTTCTTAGGGTCTTAGTAAGACACAGAGTACAGAATATGGATCTGCAAAAGTTTTTCTCTCTTAGGATGCCTTTCAAGACCTTCCTATTAACAGAAGCGCAAATAGGCTGTGGAGGGCAAAGGAAGCAATGCAGATGTTGACATCGTGAAGTAGCCGGTCTGACTGGGGTGAGGGTGTCAGCAGCACATCACATGCAGAGCTGTTCCAAACAGCAGTAATTTTGTGGGCTGAATGTTTAAATAAGAGAGCTCCTGCTTCCACTCTCCTTTGACACTCGACATTGAATCAGTGTTACCTTCTGTGTGCTCTTCTCTTCAGCTGCACTGTGAATTTGAGCTGGATTAGATGCATAGCAGTGTTGCCACCTGTTCCATGTTACTCAATTTGTTCTTCAGCAACTCTTCAGTTCAGTATAAGAGAGCTCTTGAGTCTGTTCAAGAGTATCATTTGGGCTCTCTTGCTAGTAATCAGTGACATATTTCAATTGTAAATACAGTAGAAACAGATAGCGTTGTTTAACTTCTTATGGAGGAAATGGAAGTCCATTAACATAATCATAAGGCTATTTAACTTCTGCAGCTATAGTATCCTCACTAGGCATCAATCATGGGGGGAAGTGCTATACAAGTACATACATTCAATTCTCGATCTTTTTCTCAGCCTTACCAAGACAAATGTAGAGTTTCTACAATGGTTGTTTAAGCAACTGGGAAGAACTCAATATATCCCAGTTGAAATCAGCTGGATAGCAAGCTAGTACTTGAGGCATAGAAAGCTGCATATGGCGTAAGATTACGCCAGTAACAGATCCATTGTACTGTGAAACACCATGAGCCAGTATGCAGAGGACCCAATTTCTGTATTTTTGTTATATTAGATATTTTGTTCTTGGACCATTAATTGACAGTTACAATATTGCAACATGAAGTATGAACTTGGAGAAGAAACGGTAAGCTGCTGAAACACTTCAGGATATTTAGTTTATTTTCTGAATAAAAATAAAACATGATGCTATTATATTGCATCATCAATGCATAATTGATTTCTAACTGACCATTTTATTGATTAATTTTTTTCCTCTTTTAGAATTTGAGAAGGGAACAGCTCTCCTTTGATGGTTATATGAGGTCTCACACACTATACAACACAGAAAGTAAATATCATAAAAGTAGATCTCTGTCCGTAGTTTGCTAAGTATAAGGAATGTAGATGCGGAATTCCCATATTCATGTTTCTCATGGAGTTTATGTCAAGGATTCAATTTTTCTTGTTATTTCCAATAGAATAATATATGAAGGAGTATTTAGTCTTGAGAAAGTAATGAATTACATTACTACTTAATTTAATGTGATTTATATTACAGTAGGGCAATAAATCATATGCATCCTTAGATTGGCTTTGAAACATTTTTATGGCCAAGATCAGGACGTAAATTGAAAAACTGACATACCATTTTAGAAATAATGATACAGCTGCAGCAGGGATAGAGATGGCCAAGGATAAAGAGGCAGCCTCATTTTCTGAGGTAATTGCACCTGTGCTCCTCTCACGATTTTTGACATTGCAGGAATGAGGCCTCAGAAAGTGACTTCAGTTTATTGCCATCGGTTCTGTTCTTGTCTGGGACAAGGAAAGTGTAATCGGGGCATCACATGTCTTATTACGTAAGTTTTATGATTAAAAATATGTTTTTAGGCATAAATTATGGATTTGTAGATTACCAGGAAGCCTGAATAAGAAATATTTTGGATCTAATTATACAACTCTTTTTTGCTAATTGTTTTTGTGCCTTTGACTGTTCATGTGGTCTCTTTCTTGCTTAATTGTTCACTCCCTTTCTCTTTCCTCTACCCCTTTGAGGTTAGGTAAATGAAGTTTGGGTTGTTATATGACATTACAGATCATCTATAGATTCAGATCTTTTGATCAAGAGCTACCAAAGTCTTTGCTTTAAGAAACTTGTAACTTGTATTTTTTCATTCTTGGAGAATAGCCTACCTGTCTTTAATTCTGTAGCTAACCTCACTAGCTGTGAATTAGTTGAATGAATATTAAGTAAGGACATTTATTCAGTTATTTATCTTTTTTTCAGTCCTAAGAAAACTTGAATCATTCAGCATATCACCAAACATGATATATGAGATTATTATGGAGCTATGAGCCTGAAAGTACCAATACCATAAGAGATATTAACGATAAACATTATGTTTAACAAGATGTCCATGTAAAGGTAATGCGTGTACGGTTTTATTTGCCTTGGAGAACAGTTTAAATGCAGATGAACAACACAACAAACTCGCGTTTGAAATATGTAAGTGGAGTTACACTGTATTCAAACACAGGAGAAGATATCAATACGGCATGAGTGTTAGTATCTAATTTAGGAGGCTAAATTACCTGACTAATCTCCCTAGGATCTCTTCAAAGTATATGAGAGAACATGGCTTCTCCAGAGAGTAATTCTTGAGCAGAAGCCTAATTTAAGGCTCTGAATTGTCCTCTGGAGAAGTTTATTGCTCTCCTTTGAATAAGCCAGGAGCCTGGTTAATAATTACTAATTATTTATCGGCATGCTAAGGTAGGTATCCAAAAAGGAAATCAGATTGTGTATGAGACGTTGACCTAGTTACGGCAATTTGGGAGATTCTGTAATTTTAGGCTAAATGGCCCACTTCGGTCTCTTATTTCTATAGTTCCAGACTTCCTGTTGAAAAGCAGCAAAAAAAAGCTTAAAAGAACATTTACCAAAATATAAGATATTAAAACAGGCCTCATATCAAGACATCACAAGAGAGCTTCTCATAGGTGTTGGGCTAAATGTATGGGGTCTACCCATACTACCAGAAGTAGATTGAAAGAGGCTGTCTAAAAGAACTCATTGATCTACAAATTCCTCAGTGTTACTAAGATGCTGTATCTTATAAAGCCTGATAGGTATTCCATCAGTCTCTGCAACAGATGCAGAGGTAACAACACAGTCATAAATATTACTTTCCTGAAGGTAAGTGTCTTTCCTGAGACGCCATAAATAGCAACTGCCGAGTTACAGCTGGAGAACTCAGCTCAGGAGTTTCACAGCTATTGCCTTGTAACTAGCCGAAGCTGTAGTGTTGGAGTGGGGATTTTGTTGATTTGCCTTAAAATTGCATGATGGTTACATTAATTGAAATTAAATATTTCTTTTAAGTCTTTAACTTGATGTCATAATTATAGGTCATTTTCTGCTTGGTAAGTGTTTGTTTGCTGAACATATATACATATGTGTATATATATACAAACACATGAGCTCATCAAGCAGACTGCTGAAGTGAGTTAAGTTTCCGGGCTAGGAAAAGCTTTTGAGTAGTACTGAGCTTCCAAAAGCTGGAATAACTGTCTTGAGACTGAGCCAGTTTACGGCCTTGTTGGTCCTCCTAAAATAGATTCAATTTGAGCTAGCTCAGCCTTCTGCTTAGACTGTTTCCTAAATTGGAGTAATTGCATTAGAACGGTGAAGAGATTTATTATCCCTTCAGTTCTTCCATCTAATTAATTCTGGCCTAATTGTATCCACCTGACTCAAAAAGAATAAAAATACCATACTAGAAAAGTCTACCTATTTTTTGAGTGTTTTGTTGTTGGAGTATTTTTGAGGGGGGGAGGGAGGGGGATAGCTTTATGAAAACATTTAAATTATCACCTAGGTTTTTCTGACTGCTGTGGGTATGTCTGTACTGCAGTCAGAATGTATGGTGCGCAGATTAGTTAGGCATGCCTGTTCTGCCTTTAATTGAGCTGGCCTGTGTCATCAGTGATGTCACGGTTGTACAGATTTCTATGTGGATTATACTATCTTTACTAGATCTTGTGTATTAATTTGGTGTGTTCACTGCTATTGCTGTTCATATTCATATGATACCATAGTCATGTATCAGTGAAGTAATTAGATAAAACCTCCACTGATGAATTATTGGTATGTTGATTTGATGTAGAGATTTCTAACAGATGTTTAATATGTTAATAGCATGTCCTATTCATCCTCTGAAAAATGAGGAGCTTGTTGAATAACATTTGTTTAGGTTGGCGTAACACAACAGAGCAGAGAGATTCAAGCTAGCTCAGCCTGGTAGAGCAGTATTTTCAGATGGCACAAGATAATTGCATACAGCTGCATGTTAGCGGCTAACACAGTACTCCACCTGGGTTTATATTACTCTGCTTCTCAGTATAGGTAATTAAACAGAGCAGAAAAGATTAAATAAAATTTCCTGCTTTTATATCTATAGGCTAATATAAGTTCTTAATGTCCTGTTAAGTAAATGAGCTTAAAGTTAAAGTATTGGGAGCAATGAAACAAAAAATTGTGTAATAATGATGTATTTAGTGCTATCCTTTATTGTTTTATGAGGAGATACTTTTCTTGATGCAGATGGATCATTTTGACATTATTATTTTGGCATGTCTTGTCACAAATACTCAGCTATGTTTTGTTATACAGAAAGTTTTATTTTCCTAATTTATCAAATATCACAACTTTCCTATTCTCTAACAGTTATAATTTGAGTTAGTAAGCTCCAGTTCCATATCAAGATGCTTTAATTTACAGTCCTAACATGACCAATGCCAGTAAAATGTTCTAGTATATTATCTGGCAGTAAATAAAACCTGTCAAAAAAAATCGATAAAAAGAACAGTGCTTAACAAAAGACATATGCCTCATAAATAATATGTCATGACAACTAGCAGCCATCGTAACATATCTGAAAGAAAAGGCTGAAAAAAGTCACCAACCAGAAGCTAATGCATTATGTTTGCTAGAGAGCTGCCATAGGCTTTTCCTGTCACAATATTAGAGCATTTGTGATAAAGCAGAAGGTTTTGTGCTATGATTTTTCTAGCATGCTATTGAAATTTCAGATAGCAAAGATCAGCTTACATTGATTTTTATAAAGAGCAAATGTGTCACCCTATCACTAATCCCTTTATATATGAGTATTATATTAGTTTTACTCCTCCACCTTAACCTCAGATCTGACTCATTGTTTTTCAAAAATATACAGCGCGCTTATGCAAAAGTCACATTTAACTACTTATGAATCATTAGTTCAAATCATAAAGCATAACATTTTGGAGGAAACACATCCTAATAGTTTGGAAATGACAGATAGGTTAATGGATTTGAGAGAAATCTGTATGTTTCACTTGAATTGGCAAAATAAATAACTTTCAAATTTCTTGATAGTAATGGTTTTTTTGGTTGTTTTTTTTTTAAACAAGTATGCTGCAAATATTTGTGGTGAACGGGCATGTTTGCTTTAATGCAGTATATGATAGTGAAGTGTAAAATGACAGTAAGCATGGAAGAGCCACACCACCACTGTCACCCCCCCAAAAAAATAAAACAAACCCAAACCCCCACAATCCTGACTCCGCAAAACAAGATATAAAGGTATTGTGAAACACTAGCCCCAAAAGTAAGCTTTTAGGGAGATTTCGCAGCAAGAGTTAATTGGAGACTTGGATGAAGCCAAATTTGATGTCATGGAAAACTTGGATTATGAAGGCCAAAAAGTTTTTATACAGAAGATGTTGGAGGCATAAGAGATAGGGCATAATGCAGTAGAAAACAGCAGTAAAATAGTAATAAAATATGATAATGAAGGAAAGCAATTTTGGAATTGTCATCTTTAATTGATTCAAAATTAGAAATTTAGTTAGAAAGGCCGGGGAGGAGGAGAGAAAGCAAGAAGAGACATGGTATACAGCTTTAGCAGTTGCAGGAAAAGGAATGGATTATGGCACTAGTGATTTCAGAGAATTTTTGTTCTTTACTTCTCATTTTTATTTTTGTGTCAGCTTTGCATTTAGCAGGTAAATTAAAATGTAAGTGTTCCATGTGTCCTCTGATGCAAAGAAAGTGGAAAGAAAGTTGTAACGTAAATGTGCAAGAGTTTCTTGAGTACTGAATGGGCTGGTTTATAAGAATTTCAGTACTTGTCTGATTTATCTGCATTTACTCTGTGGGTAGCAGAACAGCTATTGTAAAGTATTGTCTTCCAGTATTAACGTTTTAAAAAAAAATTACATGACATTGAAGTTAAATGTGAGGCTTCACTAATCTTAATGCATTCATCGTTTTCCTTTGTTTCGTTTGTGATTTTACTGTACAAAGAATAGTGCTCCTGTTACTGTTGGTGAGTTGAAAGTATGTTATTACCACATCAGCCTTACAGAAGCTGGTATGCAAAATGGTGGCTGGAGCATAACATCACAGCCCTCCTGATGTGCAAGGTGCAGAAGTCGTGCTATTTGCTAATTACGTACCTTTTCTTCTGTGAACAGAGATACTGAATAAGACCAGAAATTATAAAGTGGTGCTGACTACCTGTATCATAATTTCAGGAGAGCTGTGTGTCACGATTCAAACAGCAAAAGAGATCTCTTCTTGAAATTTTTAAATAAGAAATTCCCCTTTTGGGGTGAAGAACATTTTTTCTGTTAATTCAGAGGAGAGACAAAATGACCCAGTAGCTTCATAGGTCGTTCTGGATGCTTTTCAAGTATGTCTGCTTCAGAAGCTGTGTGTGATGCTTTTGGTGGATAGGGTGGTATTGAATACGATTTCAGTGTTTCTGTATACTTGCATAGGAAGCGTATTGAGGAGAAATACATATTGAGAGAAAAGACTGGTCTCGGTCATGTGAATACTATAAAGAGGATCACCTAAGCACTCAAGGAGTCTGGTCCTCTGTGCCATTTGGGAAAAAACCTCCAAATAGACAGGAATTTGGAAGGTTTTTAGTGTATTTCTGTTTTTACTCTCCATTGAGAAAATACATGATAAACAGAAAAAGTATTTCTGGTAAAATATTACCAAGTGTTCCTTTGTGGTGTTAGTAGATCCGTGGACGGATCCCATAGTGCTTAGGGTTTTCTACTGTTATGGTCAGAATACAGAAATTTGCCCTCCTCAAAACACTACTGCCTATAGATCAGATGGAAATGTTCATTACTCTCTATAAAAAGTGTCTCTTCTGGGGTGGGACTGAGATTAATTATCTTCATTTTGACTTGTGCTGGGCCTGGATATGTCTAATGTCACATCTCCTGTGTGCTTATTGGCACCTTCCACTAATGTGAATGCAAGCAGCCTTGCACACTTCTCTGTGCCAGTATTGGAAATCTAAATTAAAATATGCTGTCAGCAAGCAGTGCCGCAAAGGTCAGTATGAGGAAGAACATTCTGTCTGTAATTTGGGCAGCATGAATGGTAGCCAAAGAAACCAGCTGTGGAAAACAAAAGAAAATATAAGCAGATATTAAAAAATACAAAATCATATTTAGAAACCTCAAACCACAGAATGGAACCCTAAAACGGGATTTATGATGTATCACTTTTAATTCTGATTTGCAGTCTCTTATTATGATATAATCTGCGGTTCTCTTTGGGGAACAGCAAACAGCATCTGGTAGCTCTTTGGATTCCTTCCAAACTGCTTTGAAATAGATGTGAATATAGAAAAGCAGCGTGAAGGATAGGCAGCTGGTGAGCGTATCGGAACGAAGAGAAATTCTTGTTTTTCAGGATATTCTCTTCTTTATATTCTGGTAAAGTTTATTGTTATGGATGCTGAGTTTAAAATGAAACTTAAGTAAGCTTCTTGTTTCAAGTGCTGTAATATTGCTTTGCAGTGTGAATGTGTTCACAGTCATCATTGAAGTGTTCCATAAATCACATAACATAGAAATGTGGAGGCTAGCTGAGCTTACCAGTCAGTCTTGAGCACTGCACTGGAGTGACTGAACCGCTTTGAGGCTGTGTCTGCTTTAGGTTCACCGTCTCTTTGAAGTGCCATGTTGTGCCACAGCATCACAGCCAGGAAAGCCTGTCTGGGGATGAGGCAGCGTAACTGGGAAAGACCACTGCAGCTGGCTGACTTCGGCAGCTTCAGCAGCCTTTAAAGCCAATAGCTCAAACTCTACTGACAGAAAATCCACATAACCTTTTGCAGATTGATGTGAGCTGACTCTGTCAATAGTTTAGGCTGATGCAAATGAGTTTGCTCCCGAGAATAACTCAAAACTATTTGATTGTGTTTGCACCGCGCAGAATGCAAGCTGACGTATGCCATTTTTTAGTTTTGGCTTTGATGAGTGGCCATCAGTGGCTAAGTTTACATCAACGAATAGTGTTGATAACACAATAGCTGCTGCTGAGGACCCAGTGTCTAGTTTACGTCCGCTCCGGGGGCGGCAGGGGATTCACTCTGGACTAGCTCTAGACTGGTTCCATGGACAGATTGCTCACTAGCAGTTAGCTAGTAGAAGATCTGGAAAAGCTCAGTTCTGTGAGCCTGGGCAGTTAGTTGCTGTCTCTCCACAAAAGTCTGTATAGATGTAGCCTAGAAGCCCAAGCAGAGGAAGACTACTATGTAAGTATACACGTATACATTTTCCTTCCTTTCCTCCCCTTGGTATCTTAATGAAGTATAATCTCTTCCTTTGGAAAACTGTGTTACGATTTAAGTAACCTCACTGTTATGAAATGCCTTTCAGTGTCCTGTCCAATTTCTTTAAATTGTGTCATACTTTTAATTATTGCTTATAATAATTTCATACAAGTTCTCCGCTTTCCTTAAGATGATTGTGCTGAAATCTATATAAAAGTTTTATCTTCTGCACCATATGTGATTATTTTCCATTTATAGTTACTTACTTTAAAAATATGAATAATGAATAAGTGACATACAAGTATATAAGAAAAATAATTATATAGGAAGGATATCTAGGTATATCAGGTAAAGGCCGATTTCCACCCCACACACTTCACACATAGTTTCTTCTGTTTTCCCTTCCAGAAAAATCTCATCTCATGCTTACAGGATTTTTTTGTTTTAATAGTTTATTAATAGTTGCCTCACATAGAGATCCTAATTGCCATTTACTTGTCTAACTCAGTGTGCTGATCTCCAAAGATACTGATGCCTATTCAGTGACTTGATGTCAGTGAGTGCCCAGTATTGGAAGTAAGGTTCTTAGAAAGAAATCCCTATGCCTTGTGATTTGTTTTTATGTTTATAACATCCAACCTGCATGATTAGATCATATGTACAATATAATGCAAATCAAAGATTCATATAAAATCCACGGTGAGAAGGATGTACAGGAATTTTCAAGCCTTTTGGTGATGTCTCTGTTCTTCAAAAATCGCATTAATCATGAGCATGAATAGAAGAACATTTAAGCTGTTTATTGCCACATACGTCTGTGAAAATGCTTATAGCATAGAAAATCTTACATATGTTCTCATAGTGAAGAAATGCAATCCTAAAGAGGTGGTTATTTAATTATATGAAATACTACAGAATTTGAATAGTGAAAGACAACAAGAGCGAGCTTCATTCTTAATGCTTTTGTCAGTCAGCTATCTTACAAATTTATAAAGAATTTCCCCATCAGCAATATCGTTTGATTATTTTTTTTTTTAAGGATTTGGAGTTCCAAACATGGCATCCAAGCTGAAGATTTAATGAAGTTGGGCTATACTTGCAATATGAGTAATAGTAAAATAATTTACATAATAAAACACACTTTCTTTTAATTCCTCGTGAGCCTCTCAAGATGTTCTTAAACTAGGAAAGGTTTTCTGTGTTTACTATACAATTGGCTTGCTCAGAAATAAATTCTTTTTTCTATCTTTTATTCCAGAACAATTAATCTATTAATGGTAGGGTCAAATCATTGAGAACAGCAGTCTCTTAGCCTTTGTGATTTGGAGTGTACTGAACAAGAGAGTTGCTTAATTATTTTTAAAAGTAAAGATACACAGAGTAATTGGGAATGTTTGTCTATGTTTACTTTAAAGCAGACTTTATATTGTAAGAAATTTGACAACAGGACACAGATCCCTGTTTGAAGTAAAGGGTCTTAATATGTGAGCACATGCATATAGCACTCCCCTCACAGAAGAAAAGAGAATAAGCCTTTGAAAAGCACAGTCATTAGCATGGTCAAAAGTTTTACCTTCCAAAAACAGATGAATGCTATTTGTTGTCTCTTACTAGGGAAGCTGTAGATAAAAAATGACTCTGAATCCCAGCTTGTGGATACCATGGTGCTCTTGTAGGAACAAGAAGTTTTCAGTTAGATTATTACTCTTAAAACCCACCCACCCATATCGGACTGAAAAGTAGATTATTTCACTTCAATGCAGTGGGAGCCTATTCGTTACTAAAAATCTATGAAGAATGTAATAGAGGTCATTAGCAAAGCAATTCTATTACAACTCTGCATGCAGAACGTTAGCAGTAAGCATTAGAAGCTGTTAGATCAGTACCTTTGCGGTTTGCCCACTGACTCAAGCAGAAATTGTCCTGAACTCTATCAGCAAATCTTGAGTGGTTACTTTTGTTGGGTTCTTTTTCTTCTTTGAAGTTTGTTGTTTTGGGATTGGTTTTGTTTGTTTGTTTGTTTTCTACATATAAAGCACACCTGCTTATGGTGTGCTATTACATTATGAATTATATAACACCAAGTTGAAATGGAAGCTAGTAAATCTTACAAAAGCAATTACTTATACTTCATAAAATTGTATTTATTTTTATTGTATGCAAGCAGTATAAGATACGATAGACTTAGCTAATTATTTTCTTCCTTTCTTTCAAATATTGCAGTTTTCTGAATGCTGTAGCAGGAAAATTTATGGCACCTAGCGATCTTTACCAGATTTTTAAGTTAAGTGTTCTTTATTGGTTTAACAATGGAAAATGAGCCTAATCCTGCTTCTTTGAAAGTTAATAGCAACATTTTAGTTCAGGTGGGCTGAAGGAACTTAGATAATTTAAACAGATTAGTTGATGACATTATTATTAAACTCTCCAAATTCATTATTACAAGTATTGTTTGTCTGTAAATCTCAAAGTGTTTAAAAGACAAGTTTACAAGAGGGATGCTGGTGCCTAAATGTCCCTGTAGGCTTCTAAATCAAGCATTTAAATGTCAATGTATTCATACCTCACCTGTCAAGTACTGAGAAGAAAACTCCTTTGGATTTTTAGTTTCAAATTCCATAGCTGTATAAGCTGATAATTTGCCGCTCCTCAGCACTTGCGTCCTTACCAGTTGTGACCAGTGAGCTGAGCTGCAAGAAACCTGCTTGAATCATTGGCCGTATTTGTGAAAACAATGTATATGCAGCATGGATGCTCATGTCCCCTATTCCGTGGTGATATGCAGAGGATGTTCTTAAATGAGCTGATGAGAAAAGAACTGCCAGAAAAGATGGCATAAAATGGTTTTGCTTAAAATATTTTGCTGAAATATTGGAGACCAGAGTCACACCTCCTCCCCTCTCTAAGGGATTTACAGTCAGGTTTTCATGCTAACCAACTAGCTAGTCCTGTCGGAGACTTTCATGATGGAGCTGTTCTATTTAGAATTAAGTACTTAAATATCTTTTAAGCCAGAAAGAAGAACTCTGTAACCTAATGATTAAGGCAGCCCTTTGGGATGGGGAATCAGGCTTTCAGATTCCACGACAATGAACATTTCAGTATTCTAAATTAAGCATTCCTTAGAGCAGGGACTTGAACTCAGTCCTCCCTCCTCCCAAGTGAATGCCCTAATCGTGGAGCTATGGCAATTTCTATGTATTCACGGTGATCCAGGGAGTATCTCGGGTTTCCTTGCGGTGCCAGGGAGGCGTGCTACGAGAGTACAAGGATGAATGCAGGATCTGTTACCACAAGCTGGCTGTGGCACTCTTCTGAAAGTGGAAAGCAAGTATTCAGATGCCCTTTAGTTGCAGGGATTTTGAACCTGTGCTTTCTGTTATCTGTTTCTGTTATCATGTGCACATTGTAACCCGTGAGCGACCAGGTAAAAGAGCAACTCCGTCAAACATGTTTTGAAAGAATCGATGTTGCTTAGTTTTCAGAATGAAGATCAGGACCCTGTTTCAGAAAGTTTCAGAGTTACAAATCAAGGGATAAATGCCTTCCTCTGTCAGAAGTGAGCTGCCTGAGCCTGTGGAAGGGAAAGGACTCAGCTTTCTTGTCAGCCTTTTGTGGTGACTAGCATAGATGCCCTGTGCTCAGTGTGCGGACTGTAGTAAACTTCTTTCCTAGACACCTGGTTCTCCTTATACATCATGAAAGTGTCATGGTCAGATATATATACATAAATTTGTAGCTTTGTCTAAAAATAGAGGTACATTTTGCAATAGGTTTGATTTAAAGAAAAATTATACATTATTTTATATAAAGTTCCAAGTTTTGAAATACTACATTAAAAAAAGAACTCTCTATATAATCTTCCCTATCATTAAAACCAGCAAATTAGTTAATTTAAGAAATGATAATTGCAAGTGATTTGTATGGCGTAAGTGTGAGCTGCTTTGTAAAATTGCAGTTCTTGTGCCAAATACTTTTAAATATCTAATTGATTTTTAATATTTTTGACAGGAGGTTCCTTTTGTGAGCTTTAACAATTAATATTTTAACAGAGCAATCTAGGGACTTCCATGATTTAGCTCAAACAGTTTATACTCTAATACATTGTAGAATTTTGCACTCAATTACTGTAAGTAAAACTGATGAAGTGTCTATTAAGTTTGTTCAATATTTCTCAATATAATTTTCAATTTTAATTGGTTTCATAGAATCATAGAATGGTTTGGGTTGGAAGGGACTTTAAAGATCATCTCATTCCAACCCCCCAGGGGCAGGGACACCTTCCACTAGACCAGGTTGCTCAGAGCCCCATCCAACCTGGCCTGGAACACTTCCAGGGATGGGGCAGCCACAGCTTCTCTGGGCAACCTGTGCCAGTGCCTCACCGCCCTCACAGGGGAGAACTTCTTCCTTACATCTAATCCAAATCTACCCTCTTTCAGTTCAAAGCTGTTACCCCTTGTCCTGTCAGTACATGCTCTTAGTTTATGACACTATTGAGCGTAAGGCATAATGGTTGGTATTCCTAATGTGGAGTATCTGCATTCAGGTTGAATATTTGGAGGGAGATTTTCAGGCAAAATGCATATTCCAGAAACCTCAAGTAGGGAAAACAGTGTTTTGCTTATTTATACATATTATTTTACTTTAAATAGTCTTAATGTCCCCCTACTTTGAAGCGGGAAGGTGAAATTACGTGAAGAAGGGGATTTTATGAAATCCATGCTTATTGCCTGCTTCACAGGCCCAAATCTGGACAAGTTTTAAGACTTCTAATAATAGCACTTCTTGCATTCCCAATGAAAACGTTTCAGTTCTTCCTAGGTAGCTAGATCTTCAAAGATCTTTTTGTCATTAAGCATCACTAACCTTGATCATTCCATGGAGCATCAGAGCAGAATCCTATGGACTAGTAGGTGGGAAAGATGGAGAGGAACGTGCCATGGTGTCTGCTGAGGGAAGCTTAGAATTGAAAGTGTGGCACATGAGGGCTGTGTCATAAGTGACATGGGAAAGGGAAGGGAGAAAAATAGGCATAGAATCTGATAAGATTAGGGGGCAGGTATGGGGGAAAGAAGCTGGGACTGGATTTACAAAGGAAAGGCACCAGAACAAAGAGAAGTTAGGAGTGGGAAGAGAATCTGTACAATTTGATCTGGTGGTGGTAGCACAGGGATAGGTGAGGTATTTTGGAAACAGGGCAGTGAAAGGAGGATGAAGTACAGATAAGAAAAGAGGCAGATGACTTCGTGGAGTCTTGATTTCGCCTACGTTGCTGGAGATTAGGTTTGGGAGGTATTTTGAATTAATCCCCTTTTCTCCATGTTACAAGATCTGATTCAAAAATAGTGATTAAGCTCTGAAGATCATTTGTGTTCTGGACAGTACCAAAGAATGTTTTAAGTTCCAGAATGAAGTTGCCTCCTAAGCAGGGCCACCGTAGACATGGAAAGGAAAAGACAGAAGAGAAATTATTTTAACTTGATGAAATTTATCATCAATCCCACTGGTCCTGCCCTTGTCTCTGGAGTGGTTAGGAGCCATTAATATTAGGTATATATTCAAATGTGTGGATGGTACCTTATTGGCTGATGGCTTATTTGATTGCAGATGAGGCTGTAAATTTATTTGTATGACAGAGATATGGCTACAAGGTGTAGCTTTTTCAGCATGAATTTTAATTTGGTAGAGATAAGATGTCTATTTTCTCATTTGATTTAGGAGTAGAGATACACACTTAAAATTGATTATTTGGAATGTTAATGCTATGGGAATCTCAAAATAGTTTAAAATGGGAAATAACATCTGTCTGTATTTATGATTTCCCAGAGGAGGCAACTGTCTCTTTTCCTTGCCGAGTTTCAGGAGTGAGTTTGAGCAAAATTCGGTGTCCATCAATAATAATTACTCATTGTCTTTAAATGTACTGAGGGCTTTGACAGTGATACATCTAATCCACAGATTTCAGACTTAACAAATATGGTTCCTTAAGATTTCCTTGAAATATAGGATCCAGAGGGTGGGTGAGTTCATCTTTCTTGTTCATTTGGGAATGCTCATTCCCATGACTTTTACCTTATAGAGTGTAAGCAGTACCTTGGAAATCCGTACTGCCATCACCTGGAAGCAAAACTGCACATTTCCTTGCTATGAAGAGGCGTGTGGGAGTTGGGGCACTTCCCCTCTCCTCACCCCCTCCCCCCAATTTTAAGTGGTGTTGTCATTAGTTTTTATTTGTTATCTGAAGCCATACTTGATAAGGTTTGTACATGTTACGTTTTCTGAACTCGTAGAACCTTATTTTATAAAAAGAAAGATACTTAATATATTTTCATAAAAATCTAGTTACTAATGAGGAGGCTTTAGCCATGATTGATAATTAGCATTATTGACTTGCTTCAGTACCCTAAATAGTATGTTCCTGCCTAGACATCACAATCACTTAGGTTACCTTCTTTTAATATTTAGTGTATGGTCTTGTTTCTTAGTTGAGAAAAGTCGAGACTGTTTCCTTTTCCATAGAAGAGGTAGGAATTGCTTCTTTTCATTGTTTCTGTCCGTTTGCTGTAAGTCTTTAGAAGACATTAATTTTGCACAGGTTGAAAATTAGGCCAAAATTGGTGCCTTTTGCATTATTTAATTTAATGTAAGGTCTATTGTAAACATAAATTATGCTAAACTGTTAATTTTCGATTACTTCATCAGTCATTAGGGAACATAATAATGTTGCTTTAGTTTGCAGTTGACAGTTTTAGACAGATTCTCTTTTTCTGCATTATTTGTGAGCCCTGAAAACTAGAAATGTTTTATAAATGAGCTTTGGAAAATGAGCTGGAATTTTTTTTTTAACATGTGAAGGAAGCATTTCATATTTGACATAATTAACACAATTAATTTGTTAATAAGTTATAGGGTTTTTTTAAAAGATAAAATGAAAGGATTTTGTGCATTTAAAAAATCAATAAAGAGGGGACAGTATATCAGTGGGTATTAACTCAGGTCCTGGGAGACAATTTAAGGAAAAATTATGCTAAGGATGAAAAACCTGGGTCTTTAAAAGAAATTGGCACCGCTGTTCCAAAGCATTGAGCACTGGCACAGGTTTCCCCGTGAGGCTGTGAAATCTCCACCCTTGGAGATATTCAAAAGCCATTTGGACATGGTCCTAGGCAACCTGCTTTAGGTGGCCCTGCCTGAGAAGAGGGGTTGGACCAGATGACCTCCAGAGGTCCTTGCCAACCTCAGCCATTCTGTGAATCTGTGATAACCAGGTGTTAAGCCTGTATTGCTTAGAGGCTAGATTTTGGACTGGATAAGATCCATGGAAGTCAAAAAGATAGGTGCAAAAACATATGTATTAAAAACAACAACAAAAAAAACCAAAACCAAAAAAAGCCAAAAAAAAAAGGCACCACATTTTAATTTATTTATTTTTAATGATCCAGCTTAACCAGTATTCATGGCTTTTATTTTCTTTTGCAAGAGTTCAGAGCGCAGGTGAATCTAATTCAACATAAGAAATTAATCTCTCCACTCTGATTAGTCTTGGTTTTCTCAGTGGCTTGAAAGTGAAGCAAATACAACTGAAGCCAGATCTTGGCATAATTTGGAAAAAGATTTAGTTTACTTTTTAATTTATTAATCTGGGGAAACTGTATAGCTCAAGAGAATGGTAATGGGGTATATAATCTATCACCTTGAAATAACCAGTGTAAATAAGGTCACCTTGATTAGTGGTCAGAGCTTTTTTGGTATTCCAGTAGGCCACTGAATACCTTTGTGAAATGAGATTGGTCTCAGTCCAG
Source organism: Sagittarius serpentarius (assembly GCA_034782735.1). Taxonomy (NCBI): domain Eukaryota; kingdom Metazoa; phylum Chordata; class Aves; order Accipitriformes; family Sagittariidae; genus Sagittarius; species Sagittarius serpentarius. The sequence continues at coordinate 1,668,529 of JAVKLA010000053.1, read as the reverse complement.
TTCACAGAATTTCAGTGTTGTGTTTTTTTTTTTTTTACCTCAGGAAACGTCAGCTTTTGCTGACAGTTTCAACAGACAGATCAAGAACTTTTGTGGTCAATCTGTTTGAAAGAGCTGCAGGTGTAATGTATTTAGGTATGTTTTGATGCTGCCTGATGATGTATCTGTATAAACTAGGTTGTTTCAGGGTCACCAAGTTAGATAATGTCTTGGGTTTTATTTGGTTTTAGAAATAAGTATGTTACTAATGTTAAGCAAAGATCTATAATTTTTAATGATGTCTTATCTTAATTTTTTTTCTAACAAATCAATTCGGTTTGAAACAATTTAGTTAAAACTTTATTGCTAACAATCTTTAATTGCACACACAAAACGGATTCTAAGCTTTTCTGCTTTTTTAAAGACTTCTGCAGATATTTTTTTTCAATAATTAGATCCTGTCAAAAGTCTTGAGTTAGTAAACCCTTGAATTAGTAAAACTCAAGACCATGAATGGCAAAATATCTTAATTACAGGGTGTGAATAAACATGATTTTCCTGAGAATTTTGCTTGGAGATTTGTTAAGAAAAAAATCCTCTCCCATATGTACTATGAGGCTGATGAAGTAATATACACTATGAAGGCTGATGCGAGGCATAACTGTGGCAACTTACTGGATCAAACCTCTGCGGCTTTTCCCACCCCATCTATTGATTCTTCAGGAGAGAAGCTACAAATTTAATTTTTGCATGCCAGGGTCTCAAGTTTCAGCATGTACTGCTTTCCTGCTGCCAACCATTCTAGATAAAAATTGTGACATTTTTTAAACACTTATAACAATGAAAGAATGTAATTGACAAGTTATGCATAGCTAATTGTTATTTTGGATTGGAACAAAAGCATATGAAGAAAGGGGGTTTTAAACTAAATGCCGGTGAAAAATTAAAACTCATTTTGTATTCGGTTCATTCATTCCAGATAAGAGATTAAACACCTTGAGGTCTGTGAGTTTGAAAAATGAGGTTTAAAAGCTCGTAAAAAAAAATACTGAATGACTTCTCCTGCTCCCCACATAGTATGTATAACCTTCTCCTCCTGTAACCGAACATGCTCACTATTGCCTGTCACTTCTTTCTTTAGCCTGTGATGGAGCCATTGAGATCTTTGTTGTGTTCTTCAGCTAATACTTTCATCCTAGTTCTGCTGTGTTCGTTGCAGTACTCATCTTACCTTTTTATCTTAACAAACAATTATACAAAGACATCATTAGGAATCATGAGCTTTTTCCATGCAGACATAATAAATACTTGATTTGATGGAGGGAACTTTATTGCAATATATTACCCATTGAAGTCGTTGGTAATTACAACTTGTCCGGAGACTTTTTAGAATATAGTTGAGTAACAGAAATACAAGCAAGTTCATCCTCCTCTTGTGTATAAAAAGTATGAGGTATGTTTAATCTCTGTGCTGTTGATTCCACAAACATGTACTGTCCAAACAAGATAACTGTTTACATTGTTTTGGACTGTGCAGAAAGAGAATTTCAAGGGTCAGTGGAAGCTCCTCTATTAAATCTTTCTCCTTATCCTCATTGTTAACATCTATGCCTCATCCCCTGGTCTGTCCCCTCTCTTTTTTTTCATTCTTTAACCTCAAAGATCTTAGACAGACCTTAATTATTCCCACTAAAAAGTTCTAAAATGATCACAATAAAATGTTTGATAACCATATTAAAGAGCATACCTTGAATGTTACTTGTTAATTTATTTTGCTTAGTCTGTATCTGAAACATATGCAGTATGTGAAGGTTTTTCTATTTCCGTCATGTATGTGTGCTCGAAGAAAAAGAGCAAATAATAGAGATTTCGTAATTTTTCTGCAGAGATTTTTGTGATGTAAACGTAAAGTTGAAGGTTAAGCTCCTTCTACTTTTCCTGCCTGTGTGTTATATACGTAGTCTAGTACTCATCGGTTGCACTTCATTTCTATCCTGTTTTGTACTCGCCTTCTATTGACTAATTCTTTGCTGACGTGTCAGCTGATAAAGCTTCTCTCTCAAGTTGATTCAGGCCTATGTAGAAGCAGACAGTTAAAAAACATTACTTCAGCCTTTTCATTCTAAACTAAAATTGTCATTAAACTGTGTGTGTCCAAGGTGTGCCCCAAAGTCTCAGAACATCCAGGACAGTGATTTAAGTTTTCCAAACATCCATGCCATTCCATTTTGTGCCAATACAAACTTGCCTTCTTACCTATAATAGATGTAACAACTGTGATGCGTACAACATTTTTGGGAGAGAAGGAAGAAATCATACACACCTGCCAAAACGTATAAGCCTTTATTCACAGAGGTCAAATAAATTATTACAGTCCAAGTCTATAACAACATAGCAAGAAACATTAATCCACTTGTTTGTGTAGTAGTCTGTCTCCTGACTGCTATTATCCAGCTATATGGTTATCCAGTTTTTCAATATAGTGTGTAGGAATGAAATAAGGATTATTTAAACCATCAAGACAGACTACCCAGAAAGATTATATTTTTATGAGTTAAGTTGTAGCTCATATTTTATGATATTTGTGATTCAGTCATTGTGGACCTGAAAACAGGTATGGTGCTCTTCAGTTTCTTCAAGAGATTGTTCATTTTGTTGGAAAGATAAGGCTTTTCTTTCAAGTCCTCAATGTGTGACCGAGTCTTGCAACTGTTGAGCTTCGGAAAGAGACTGAGAGTCAACACCACAGGTAGTGAAGAGAAACTGTTGCCATCTGGCTTCTTTGGCTAACTAGGATGTAGGAATCTCTGGGACTTGCTATTTGCAAGTATCTTCCCCATGTAAGCTTCCTTAATGTTGCAGTACAGTGAAAAAAATGCTCATAAAAGGGACATTGAAGCTAAATCCATTCTGGATAGTTTTAATTATTTTATTGTTGCTCTAATATTGAATTTGAAGAAAAGGCTAACTGAAGTGAAGAGTAATACTTCATCCACCTTCAACTAATTCTGGATGTATGTCTAGTCACAGTTTTTTGTTGAAGTAAAAAAAGGAAAAACGTGAAAGTAATTTTGGTTGTATTTCTTTATTCTTTCTTATATCATTTTAAATAAATTCTCTGTATCAGTGATAAGTAAGAGTACATAATTAAGATAAAGTAGTTACCATACTTTTAGACATAAACCCCACACTTAGGTAAGCGCACACGTTCAGACAGTCCTGTCCTGATCAGTTAGAAGCAGGGTGGGGGGATGAAAAGCAAGACAGATTTTGTATTAGTGGAAATAGGGTGAGGATGAGTAACAGCAAGATTACTATAGAGAAATGCAGATTATGCTATGGGGGCTCAGGTTGTGGGACACAAAGAAGCAGCTCTGAGATAAACTTCTCTTTATGTTACTTTTATGTACACACAACCACAGTGCAGCTGCATCATAGATTTTTTTTAATGTATAACCTCCAAGCTGTAAATATGAAAATGGCGTAAACTGAAAAGTAAATCTCAAGGATAAAATTACCTTTAAAATAAGCTTTTGTCTAGCAGTTCATAGCTTTTCATTGATATGATAATGTAATTATCTAATTTTAAATGAACACTAGAATAAAACAGTAAAATATGTATCAAAATTATGAGGACCACTTCTGCTCTTAACAGTTGCCAGAGCTGATGTGAACACAGTGCACCTACTAAGTGCCTCAGGTCTTTTTTGTGCTTTCATCAGAACTATTTCTGATCTGCCTTTCAAGCTGACCCCTTTGTAGCGTCACATGTTTGACAGACATCGTAGGCAGTGGCATTTCACGAGTGAATTCTTTGTCACTGGAATCAGTGCTACTGTTCTCCTAATATCTGTATTTTTATCTTCTGTCTTCATGGCTCTGAACTACTTGTATTCTTGAAAGTCTCCATGTTAATAAAGCAAAGCAGAGCACACAGACTTAGCAATGGAATATTCTACTAAGAAGCACTTTGTGGTGTTGGGAACTGTATTCTTTTTGTATTGAAATAGGACTGCTGAATAGAAGCTGCAGCTCTGCTTTTTAGAGGTGCTTGGGACTGTCATTGTCTACAGATGTTGTCTTTCAAGCACTTTGAAATCCAGCTTTTGAATGTCAGACTTTATTGTTACAGCAGGCTCATCTCTCTCCACCTCAGTCTTTGTTTACACTCAGTCATTTGTTGAGGGGTCTTCTGGCCTTCTTGGTCTTGTTTTGCTCCTGGTGGTCCATTTGGACTCCATTCTGCAAAGGAACGCAGCATTTAAAAAACAAAATGAGATGTGTCCCTGTTGTTGCTCTGCTGCTGAGATTTGTCCAGTTCCCTATCATCAGCTCCTGAGTACATGGACATTCAGAGTTAATGGCCATGCTGGTAGGAAACATATTATTCCAGTACAGAAGAGCTGTTAAGTGCCGAAAGCTCTTGATTTTTCTATCACAGTTTCCCAGACAGAGAATGTCTGCTACGTGTCAAGCTTCCAATATGAGGTGGGCACTGTAATTTGCAGAGAGGGTTTTGATCATAAATAGCCCTCATGTATCAAAATCAGACTCATAACCTGAGACAAGGTATCTTGGAAACACCCACGAAAATAATGCTTCTTTCTTTGGGTACAGGAAATTAAGATTCTGGAACTCAGTTAAATTATTGTATTGGCAAGTAATTCCTGTCATATTTTGTGGTTTTGATTTTTTATTTTAGGATTGACATAGTGCCCAGTCTTGAAGCATATTTCTGTGTCGTGGGCAGAATAAGGCTCCAAGGGCAGCCCTTACTTCCTGTTGTATCATCTTCACTAAAAGTGCTAAAGCCTTTGTAACATTGACATCCGATTTTCGTCATATTGCCTACTGTGATTACATGTTTATACCAATTCTCAGTTGTTGATCAAGGCATTAATAACTGATTTTAAGTCATTTTCTTATTGCTGCAGAAAAAGTAATAAAATGTAACATTGCTCATAAGACCTTGAAAGTAGTATTCTCAATAAAACTTGGTGATTATAATTATCACCATTGAAGTAGACAAGCAGGGCTCTAATTATAATCCAAAAGCTATAATTTGTTGTAAAAAGCTGACATTGTAACACAGAAAATTTTTAAAGTTTAGCCTTACTTCGAAAGAACTAAATAATTGCACCATATCCCCCATGAGAGGTTTACACTTAAGGAAATGGTTGAAACCTGTGCCCCACAGAAAACCCAGTCCAATATCCATTTTCAGTAGGTTTATGGTATCACTGTCTTAAGTTTTATTTGGTAGATAATACCTTAAAATTATAGTCTTTTTTTTTTTCTCAATTTGATGTACTGAAGCTTCTTGTATGCTAATATTAATAGGAATTAAGTATAAGAGTTTAAACCAGTGTCTTAGCCACCATCCTGGACAGGGCTGGAAAGACCAGGGAAGATACCTAACGAAACAATCTATTATGAACTTCTAATATGAATACAAGGCAATTCTTTCTTGATGTAGAGGTCTTGAAGCATTGGAGTTGGCAGTTCTCATTGTTTTCATTCCAGCAAATGTAGCTTTTGAGACTAGCCTGAATTTTTAAGATAATGTTTTTAGATAGAAATGTGAAAAACACCCCAATTATCATAAAAAACACCTTGAGACTAAGCAACTGAAATTTTTAAATCAAAACACTCAGATTCAAAATTTAGGGGTTCCAAAATACTTATGGAAAGGCATAATTTATTTTCATTACATAAAATCTGCATTAGATAGAAAGCTGTGAATCATTCAGGAATGTAACAGCTGAGGGTAGAAGTATTTTCTCATGAGAGTATGGTGATAAAGAATTCTGATAAAGAAAATGTTATATCTTGATGATTTTAAGCCTGTGGAAAAAGCTTGTCTAATCTATTTCAACAGTCACTAAAGCAGCTGAACTCATTATTGAAAGGTTGACTTATATCCTGTACAGCCTATTCAGTTCTGTATCTTTCAGGAATGGTTTTAAAAGGATCATGGATGTACTCTGTATCATATGCTTCAGTCTCAACATCACTGAGTGTTTGGTACAGTGATTGTGACCGAAAAACTTAATCGCCCTTGAGGTTTTTTGGTTTTATCTCCTCCTGTGAAATTCTGCAGTTTTCTGTTAATGACATTTTAAAAAAAAAAAAAAAAGTACTGCCCTGACACTGACGACTCATTCACTATTTGTATTTCCTCTGTCTACAGTTCTTACTACAACTGCTAGTGCATGTTATTAATACTAATGTATGTGCAAATAATAATATAAATATTATGGTGTAAGAAGCTGGTAAGATTTTGGTCAGGCCAAATTTTTTCGGCCAGACATGATTATCTTCTATTGTTATTTACTTAACTTCTTAGGTATAAGCCCATGGAAGTTTAGTCAACCTCAGATAGTATCATGACATCCAAGTCTTATCTGAGGATCACATGAATTAAATTGAGACATTTTGAATGACTGTTTCAACTCTAGAATCCCCTTGACTAAATATATTTTAGTTTTATTTTTCAGATTCCAACATACTACTTATGATTGCACAGCATTAGAACAGTGCTGGACAAAATTGTTTTTGAAAGGTTAAAATGGTTCTTTTTGACACCTCTGACCTCAAATGGTTTTGTTTTGGGGTTTGGTGGTGGTGGTGGTTGTTGGTGTTGTTTCCATTTCAAGCAATCTGGAATTTCTTTTGTATTGTTTCAGACAATGAACAGGGGAAAAAAAAAATAAATATTCACGCATCTGATCACCATGTCGACATGCACAGTCGTCTGTATTTTCACACCATATGAGCTGGAATATTCCTAGTGATGATGGCAGGAGGAGGGATAACAGTTTCTAGGTCAATGACAGAAAAATCTCAGTTGGAAAAAACATTTCCGTATGTTCTCTCCTCTTCTGTACTGTCAGCATATGTAGGGCATATTCTTTTATCTTCTTTTTTTTTTCCCCCTTTGCTTTCTGGGGCATCCACTGCACTTGAACTCCGCTCTGGAATCTGATCTGCTTACTACTCTTATCACTATATTACAGGTGTGAATAACGCTTGTGAGCAGGTGGGGAATTGCTGAAGGTGTCCGTTTGCTTTTGGTCCCAGTTAGTTGCTAGATCCTGGTGTGGCTGAGAGCTGGACAGAGCGTCAGTTCTGAGCCCTGACCATGTCCAATGAATTGCGTTCTACTGCATGAGTGTCTTTCGTCTTTTCTGCAATATACAGGAGGTGTCTGTGAGTATTCTTAATTTTACCATACTTGTAATAATCATTCACTCTGCCCTCTTTACACTATATCTAATTAAACTTAAAAATCTATGACATGATGAAGGAATACATTATTTAGCCTGTATATTTAGACAAAAGCACATACACAGAAATGCAATATGGACATATAATGCAAACTGGTAGTGCAATTAATATGGATTATAGTCAAATGAGTATATTTATGATTGCTTGCTATACAGAAATACACATTCTTTTCATTATCAATATTCACACTTTATTATCTTAAAAAGGTCATGTACTTGTCACAATGTATAAGATTTTTAATAACAGAAGAAAGCTTTTGTGCTTCAGTTTAAAAATGCAATCGTGCATCATCTATTCTAACAGAACAAGAATGTGTATTTTATAGTTCCATAAACATTGATCATGCGTAGATTTTTGTTAGTTTACAATTTAATATGCACCCCTGTAACAAAATCTACCAATATTCAATGCCTTACTCTATAACAAGTAACTCTATCATAAATAACGGTCAGACATAACTTGAAAAATATTAGTTATACACTATATATATATAACATATGCATATTATATATATGTGTAATATATATATACACAACAATCTGAAATAATTTGTTACATTAAGGTAATGTAAGTCTGTTACATAATTAATACAATTTTTAAAAATACCAGATGTTTTAAGAAAAAAAAAATACAGTGGTCATGTCAAATGCAGCTTCTGACCATAACCATCATGCTTCAGTGCACATCCTCTGAAATCTGCTCTTTGTCTTTACATATTGCCAAATCCTGTGCAAGAGAGAGCACAAGTTTAGTTGTCCTGATACCTGCACAGGGAACTTGTGCTGCTATAAGCTTTAGACACTCAGAGGTGTTCAAGACAACTTCGAGAAAGAGCAGGTGGAGAGTATGAGATCTGCTAATTAGGGCTGTTCACAGCTCAAAGTGGTATTATAGCAGCTAAGCTATTTACGCGGCTCCCGTTCAAAAGCTTCCAAACCCCCTCCCCATATTCCTTACTCACTTGCTTGTCACATCTAAAAAGTAAATGTAAGTAAACTCTTCTGACTCTAGTTTAATTCAAATAGAAAGAGTGGATTTAACAAAATGACTTGAGGTAGCACAATTCTAACTAAAAGAAACTTACTCTCATAGCCAAATTTTAACCTGACTTGAGGAGGGACAAAAGTAATAAAAATTAAACTTTGACCAGAGCTCCAGAGGCTATGTGAGGGAAGCAGCAACAATATCTAGCAATTTGAAATTCATCATTCAAAACATGTCCATACACATTACTGCCTGGCCTACAATCACATGGTCATAGGGCTATTGGTCTGAAGTGTTCCGAAATCCTCAGCCTAAGGAGAGAAGCATTAGCTGTTTCTCTTCTGGGTTTCGAGCCACTCCTGTAGTCTTGGGACTCTGGTCCCACATCCTTCCTTTAAACAAGCTGACTGCAGGGTTTCAACTCTGAAATCAGTGTCTCAGGTCTCCCACGTGTCTACCCCATGCTCGCTCGTGTGTACATTCCCTCAGCATTTGATGATACTTGGGCATCAAGTTTAACCCATTTGTGGATATGCTAGATAGCAAACAGTGTAAGCACAGCAGAGGAACTTTATAGCAACAGACAATTTTAAAAGCACTTAGAGAAAGAGGTTCAAACTGAGTGTTTGGATTGGGCAGAGAGGGCACCTTGCCCTTTATTCACCAGTATATGACACGAATACATGACATACAGTGTCAGCAAAAACCATCCTCTTCCTTTAAAAGGAATTTCTTTATTTCCACAAGTTCAGCTGGGAAAATCAACTCTCTTTCTTTCCTTAGTCCCACTCATCCCATCTGTGCAAAGAAAATGTATTGCTCCAGGGAACAGATGGTCAGTGGTTGTACTTTGTTGTGCTGTGGGCTCCCCGTTCTGCATTAGCCACATTCCTTGAGTAGGGTACTTCTCTACAGCATAATATAGCAAGCACTATTATGTGAGTTTGCTAGATACTCAGCACATAAGAAAAACCAGAGTTCAGAGTACTATTCAACCAGGCTTCATTCTGCCCCACCAGAATTTCTGTTTCTGGATGGATTTGAATTTTAATAATATCTGCCTAAATGCTAGATGTACCTATGTGTGTGCTCATACTTTAGTTTTGCTTTTTAATCATATCTGCTCTGGAAAAAAAAGTCAACAAACGGTTCTAAAAATAAAAAATCCACCCCTTGTAATTTGATTTTAAAAATGTTTGCAGACCCAGAAAGCACAGTATTCACTATGCAGAAATTAGTTTCAAGAGAAATTGATGATCAAAAGAATTCTTTTCAGCTTGTTAAACAAGGATAGATTAAAAAAGTTGTAGAAAGAAATGCATAAGGATAGCATATGGATGGTATCACAGATATAACATTCATCCCTTGGGTGAAGTCGAAGTTTCTGTGAGAGTTTGCTATGAGACTTGATTGAAATTTGCTATTCAGAGCAGCCACAAAGGAAATATGAAAAAAACTTTCAAGAGTATGTGAATCATCAGTACCTACGTTCCAATATTACAGCTGTCCAGAGAAGACTTAGGCTTTCTTATTACAACTATGAAGTTATTTTAAGATAAACTTCTACATCTTCTGAGTTTAAGTATCATATTAAATTTAAAGCATTAACAAAAATATCTTTTTTCTTTTGTGGAAAATATGCATTTATTTTATCAGTGGAATAAAACTTCCACCTTTTTTTAGTACAGATGGTTTTATTTTTCTTCTGAGAATGTTGAAAATAACGTATTGCATATATTATTGAAATTGAAATCTATGTTAATGAGTTTTCAAATAGCAAATTTTCAAAAGTAAACTCAAAATATGTAAAAATAATATAAATAAAATAAGCATTGAATTCTTTATGCCTACGTATAATCCATTGAATTTTTCTGTGGTAGGAGTGGCCTAATTAATGGACAAAAGAAATAGGCAGAACATAGATGTAGTTGATGCTTTGCTGTCATAAACACATAGGATAAGCTTGTGTGGAAATGATATGGCTTTACCATCCACCTGTTGCTAGAAAATACTCAGTCTGGCAGGTGGTAGTACACAAAGGACCTTATGCTGTCCTCAGGAAAGGGAGACTTGGGGACCTCTGTAAGTTGACAAAGCCTTTGCTAACTGATGCATTGTTGCTTAAGTCATCCCGATTGCTTGCAAGCTGGAAATGCTAGAAGTTTGTGGATGAGGCATATTTTTTGCATAATTATGACCTTTTTCCCCCCTCTCCTTTAAAAGCAAATACACGTTACTCTCTGGAATCACTGTCTTCTCACACTTGGAGAATGTTGGGTGGTTTTGATGGTACTTATCTTCAGTAATTGTAGCTGGACGCACAAACAGATTTCTGCAGCATGCCAGCATTTTTCAAAATAGTGTGCTGTTGCCCAAGGACTATATCTACCTGAAAAATTTTAAAAGCTGATGAAAACTCTAGGTGGTAGCTTTGCAGGAAATCAGACAGACACAAAAACAAGAATAATTTTTAAAATAATACTGCTTTCACTCCACCCAATTAAAATACTTTCTAGGGTGCTTTACAGTGTTATATAAAAACTATTCTTTGACAGTGCTTGAATTAAGCTCCCATGCACCCTCCATATTTGTTTCTGAAAACCACAGCTAAGAATGGCTTTCTCTGAGACTGTAGTCTGGGCTATATTTGCATTTTCCTACATTTTCACCCTGTGGGAAAGGGTGTTGTGCTTAGGTGGGCATCTCCTGGGTCTTCCCCATACAAAGGTACTGCACCATACTGGAATTATTTCATTCACATGTGCTAATATATTTCCTTCTGGCACAATATTTTAGGATGCTAGACTGCATAGGATCTAAAACATTTTTCCCCACCGTCAGTTCTATATGCACCAACAGAACACCACGCCCATAAGCAACTGTTACGTAGTATAATCCCTTGTGGACAACATAGCAAGTAAAACAAGGAGCATGGGCTTTGCACAACATGCAGAAGGTCAGGGGCCCGAGGCATATGAAAGTTTTAGATCTTCAGGAAAAGTGACAAAACACAGCAAGGTGTCCTGTCTGTGTCTATCCTCACTCCTTAGACCAGCTGTTCTTTCAGGCAGGCCCTTTCTTCCACCTACAGATCTCTTTGGTAATGGTGGTTGACTGAGAGAAAGACTTTATTAAATAAAGTTTCTTTCCATTCTTATGTCACCCGCTACTCAGCGTCACTTCAGCCATGCTCTTTAGCAAAACCTTCATTTAAGGGTGAAGTCCTTATGTTGAGATGAAAGTCACCACTGGTGACACTTGTGTAAGCCATCCAAGAAGGAGACAGGCATTCCAAGAACCTGGCAGCAGCTTACGTGTGACAGCTACTCACAGTTGAAATATGTTCCTGAAATATAGGTCACACTTTTCCAAAGGCAGCTATAATGTCAAATGAAGGTCACAATTTTGATACAGATGTGTATAGCTAAGTTAGAGACCATGAAGATTTTCTTCTGTCTGCATACATTTTTGACTGTATAGTAGCTGTAATGTTCCAGTATTTGTGATTAAATTATTGTCATACGACATTTGTAGTGCTGATATTTGATATGGTAAGTAACAGGAAGGTATAGGAAACACCTTTGGCACTTCAATAATTCTCTCTACTTTCAGTTAATAAGCATCCAATTGAATTGAAATGTACCAACTGATGATTCAAACCTTGTGAATTAACTGCAGTGATGAAAATTTGTGTGCTGTTCAGTGCTGTATTGCACACTACAAGTAATGCCTGTAGTCTTTTCAGGAGGCATTTCAAGGATTCGACATTACTGAGATTAAAAATGAAAGTTAGGAGTGTTACAGCTAACATATTTATAAATTTTTTTGTCATTAAGTCAGTTAACTGTATTTTGCAGGTATGAAAGAATTTGCTAATATTTTTCACATTTGTTAAATGTTAATGTTAGAACAGAGAAACTGGATGACGCAATGTGACAGCTGGTATTTGTGTTGCATTAACTCTCTGTCCAAGCAGCGCCTTTCTTGTACATAATACCCCACTTTTTTAACTCTGCTGTGAATGATGGCTAACTATCATGGAGTGGCCAGCACCTGCACTTTGCAGCTCCTGGTCTCCAAAACAGGATGTCTTAATGAACAACACCTGATGAGAATTGGTGCTCAGAAAATGATCACTGCAGAAATGTATGTGGGCTAGTTGGCAAGGGACAAAAGCGTGACAGAGATCGTTCCAATGGTTCTCAGTTATGAAGAGCCACGTTCCCTTGCCCAATCACTTTTAAATGTATTAGTGCAGACATAGCCAGTCACCTTTAACAGGCTGCAATCTGCCCTGTCAGAGTATTACCCTTTTTAAAGCAACAAATTACATCAGTTGTCAGTGCTTTCATGTAGTGCCTTGTTTAGTAATACCTCCGTAACCTAGACCTGTTTGGTATATGGCAGGTTTTTTTCAGTACTGATTTGACTTACATGCAGTGCAAATGATTTTTTCTTCATGATTTTCCTTTCCCTTGTTGGTTTTATTTTACCTTATGTTCCTCTTTTTATGACTGAGATACGTTATGGCAAGTATATTCTCTGATGTGTGGTCTTCCTTTTTCTTTTTAATAGATAGCACTGCATGGCTGTAGCCTCATATTTTCTACAAAGAGAGGCTGCTGTTTATGGCATTTGTTTTCAGGTAGGTTAATTTAATCAACCGCATTATGGCCTTAGCAGTATGGTGTTTTTCTTGTAAATGATTCGTGTCGGGTCCAGAAGTCAGCTGGCTGCGTGGTTTCACCAGAGGCACTTTGAGGAAAGCTCTAGGCCACCGTAAACTCGGGTTCATCACGAGCCACAGAAAATTGACCTCCATCTGTTGTTCCCCAGATTTAGTTCACCCCAGGCTTAGCATATTTCTTAGGTAACATTCAACAAGCAACTTGAGCAGATGGTCTGCTATGGATGGTGCTGGGTTTTGTTTTTTTGTATTGCAGATTACCATGTGGATGGATGGCTCTCAGGCCTCAAGAACAACTTTCTGAAGAAAGCTCTTAAGTTATGACTTTTTCTTAGTTTCCAGTTCACAAGGGTGATTTTGTAGCGGTGGTTGTGTGGCTGCGGTTGTTGACTTTTTAGCTGAGTTTATGCTGTTCTTACTTCACATTATGTAACAATTAATTCAATCATTACTATGCTAAGTATGAATTTGCATTATATAATAACCCACTTACATCATCCACAGAAATACAAATCAGTATCTCCAGCTTTCTGGTGAGTTATGTGTTTTTTAAAGATATTAAAACCTGTTTTTCAGGCCTTTTGAACTTGGGAAAGTGAGGAATGTTTTCAGTGTAGGATTGGCCAGGGAGCAGGAAGGGCCCAGCCGGAGGGCCGGGCCGCTCCTCGGGAGGCTGGTGGCAGGGCTGAGCCGGGCCACCAGCACACCGGTGAGGGTCAGGATCAGACCCGGCGAGGAGAAGCAGGGTGAGGTGCGGCCCGGGCTGGCCAGGCAGGGCCACGGGGACCAGGAGGCAGCCTGTGGGTCAGGGCCCGGCTCCCAGGCCCATGGATGGGCCCAGTTTGGCAGTGGCAGTTGCTCAGGTAAGGCCTAGGCCCCCCTAGCCAGACTCCAGAGGGGCAGGCGTGGCACTCGGGGCCCTGACAAGATTATTCAGTATGAAAAATACCTTACATAATACAGTTTCTTAATATACTGATCTGTTCTAAAAACTGTGAAGCATTAAAAGAATGACTGTAATGTGATTATTTGCCAACAAGTTACACTTTAGTAATTAAGATACAGTGTTTGTGAAAAATATTTTAGTGTAGCATTCATAATGATTACATTATGGTTATCTAAATGCTGTTTTGAGAATCACATTTTTTTCAGATAATATTAATTCATTGACAGAAAGGAAAAAGCTATGTTTAAATTCAAATTCCAGTAAAACTCTTCCAAAAGATTTTTCTGCAGTGAGTTTTCCCTTTCCATATGTGCATTAGCTACAAGCACCTGGTGATTAATCAAGCACTGATTCAAAGGATGATCCCATCCTTTAAAGAGATGTAGAAAACGTTAATGGATGAAAAAGAAGTTACAGCCAGTTGCTGCAGAAATTGAATGAGTCTTGAGTTGAATGAATTGCTTTAGTTGAATTGCTTATTGAATGAATTGCTTAAGTTTCACTTGCTACAGATATTGATATTAGATATAGATTAGAGATGAAATGATGATATTTTTCATCTCAGAAGAGACTGTTAGCAATAACTGAAGGGTTTCCCCCCTCCCTCTGGTATGAGAAGGACTAGGTTATAACTTTTCTTGAAGCTCTTACTTCCTCTTTAGGTCAGCTTAAGGAGAACTATTCTCACTCATAGTGAGAATTGTATGTGGAATGGAAATTGGGTGGCAGAAACATTAAAAGAAACTATTCTTAAATTATTTAGGCATGGTGCTAAATACAGACAATCTGATATAGATGAATACCTGAACATAGGTGAATGACAAGTACTGACTTACACTGGTACTGAATCAGCACTGAATGGTAATGAATGACGAAAATGAAACTGTGGTCACGTGACTGGTGCGTGTTTGCATGCCAGGAGGTGTGATGGAGGACTCCTCCAAGTCAGGACATTATCATGGGGAAGATGTTGCAATACCCAAGTGATGGATTTTCTGTAGGGTTTGTATGTGCAGTATGGGCTTGATACAGGTAATCAGTGAAATATAGACCTGGCAAAGGGCTGTGTCATGCACGTATTCTCCAGGAAGAGCAGAGTGACGTGAGGCCTTTACTGACAGTGCAATTTGGTCACCACTTGTGTCGTCAGTGCCATGCCCGTGTGAGTGAGATAAAGAGGCAGTGGAGGGCAGGAATGCATGGGTCTAGTTGACTGTGTAAAATCCAGCAGGCGTGCTTAATGTACAAGGGTGTGTATGAAGAAAGTTGTATCTTGCAAAACTTCCAGACTAATAAGAAAAATCAGGGAGCTAAAGAGTTACTTCTGGTTTAAGTGTAGTGTATGATATCTTGTTTGAAGACAAATTGAGAACTTACGGCTTTTTCTCCATATCTTCAGGGAGAGACAACCTTTCCTATTCATCCATAGAGCTGAATATTTGTTCAGGCATCAGCATCTCAATTACTGTTGTATCTTTCTTCCTGGACATGACGAAGAACAAGGCGGCGGCTGCTGCCTTGACTGTGCTGCTCTGTTGTCCCTAATATAAAACATGAAGCATTCTCTGCTTGGTTTTAATCTCCAAGTGGTTCAGAGATTACCCCAGTGATTTGATTAGGTCTTGAAACATTGAATCTTGTCAGCCAATGGAACTCGGCCTAAACCCTGAGCTCCCTTTTGTGTAGGTGCCTGGGAGTGCAAGGTAAACTTCTATGAAATAACATAACTATTCCTTAATTAAACAGAAAAATCCTTTGTTGTGATGACTGTATCTTGAACGTAGTATTAGTTAAGTTCACAGTGCACTGAAAATATAATTTTCCATGCTGAATCATACTGTCTCATTGGTTATATTTCTCTGCTTATCTGTTTAGGCTTAGATTGTAAATACATTTGGGCAAAACCTAGGTTTTGCTGCTGAGCACAGTAGGCTTATGATTCTTAACTAGGGATGGTAGGCACTGTCATAGTGAATGATCTATAATAAAACTTTAATTACAACTGTTCTTGATACTGTTGCTGAAAACGTGTCCATGGGAAAAGCTTAATAAGATTTGCTTGCACTCTTAAATTCTATTAAAAAAAATAAATCTTTTATTCAGTAGTATGAATGCAGAGATGTGGGTTTTTAATTTAGCAACAAACCCATATCCTTTTGTTTTACTTCTGTTAACATTGTTCATGCTGAGCACAGCTAAGAGTATAACTTCAGTTTATTCCTTCTCCTTCACCCCGACTGGATTTGATAATTCACCTGCAATTAGAAGATTAACAAGCTTCACCTGTGTAAACTCCAGGATGCATGTGACTATGCACAGGTGTTTCTGGGGGCTCAGATTTTACTGCTTAGAAAAAGACTTGGAGTAAAAGACTGTCAGAAGTTTGCTTCATTTAGGGTTCATGGTGACCTGATCAGTTTTACGTAAGTGATGGGCTTCTTCAAATGGCTTTATCCAAGATAAGGGTACAGATATTCATAGAATCATAGAATGGTTTGGGTTGGAAGGGACCTTAAAGCTCATCTCATTCCAACCCCTCTGCCAGGGGCAGGGACACCTTCCACTAGACCAGGTTGCTTAAAGCCCCATCCAATCTGGCCTTGAACACTTTCAGGGAGGGGGCATCCACAGCCTCTCTGGACAACCTGTTCCGGTGCCTTACCACCTTCACAGCAAGGAATTTTGGTATCTCTCTTCTGAAGTTACATGTATTGGTGACTGTTGATGTGGTGATAGATGCTGTAATATATTAAAAAGACCTTACTGTATATCTATCTTTAAATATATTTCTGAGATATTTTACAAATTAGTATTGAGCTGTTAATATTTCGTTGTATGGTTTGTGTGCCTAGCCATTGTATACCAGAGTAACAATGTAAGATTTAGAAGTGAAAATTTTCCAGTTAAATGGATACTATGCATTCAGAATATGCTGTGCTAGCCATCGTATGCTAGTAACTCTGATTTTACAGAATTACATCTTTAAATACAGCCTGGATACACAATTCTAGATTTATATAAAGTTAGGGAGATCTTTGACTTTCAGTTTTGGTTTTTATCTATGGAACATCTAGTATTGAATTTTGCCTCACTATATTTCTGTCAAATGTGCTAGACTGTGCCTCCAAATACGGATTATCTCCCAGGTTGGTTTTCATTTTGTAACTAGAAATTTTTATCTTCAGAGGTGAAGGAAAGGAATATCTGCTTTTATACGTGTCAGGAGGGGTTGTATGTATGAGTAAAATGGTAGAGGAAGAAAAGTAAATTATAAATGTACAAAAAATAAGCTGTCACTTGGTTGGCCAATGATCTTTTGCTTTCCTATTCATCCTTAGATATTTCTTTCCTTGTATTTTGGGTATGCTGACATGCAAATAGTGCATATTACCTTGTTGTCTTTTCATGTAATCACGGTGTGTTTGGGTTTTTTGAATTATTATGTTTATAGCTGTAGGCATTGGAGTCTCCAGAACTGGTGATGTGAGAGTTCCAAGGGACAGCAGGATGCAGCTATTACTGTGATTTTGTTTGTGCTTTTTAATTCTTCATTTTAAGGTTTGTCAGATTCCTCTACAAGTTGTTCTCAAGTCACCCAAGAGATGTCTGTGGGCTCTCAGTCTGAACATTACTTTGTTAGGAATACATACATGAATAGGACTATGTATTTAATTACTTTCCATTTCTTTGTGTTTTACATGAAAATTCTGCTTGTGGAAATGTGTATATATTTCTTAATAGCCCTTTTAAAATCAGGTTTACTTGAATCTCTCTTTTTCATCTTCTGTATGTTCTGGTTTTATGGTAGTTCTGTGGTTTTGACCTTTATTATCTTCCCTTGTGAACTTGCTTTCTCTGTATACGAGCTAAGTCATAGCTCTCTGATGTTTCAGTTTAATGTCTTTTTACCTGAGACCTCATTAAAGTTTAATATTCATAGATGAAAAGTGAAATTTAACATCTCCATGGATTCTAATATATATTAAACTGACAATTTAATGTGTTTCCTTTTTGACTCCTCCCCAGACCCGAGACATTTTAAAGTTCAGGTTTTTTGATTATTGAAATATCCAGCTAAGAGAAAAAGGGGACTAATAATATTAATCCCTGTAATTGTAACAGTCATCAGTAAAAAGTCAGTTTTTAAAGAACAGCTACTTCATCGTGTGAGCTGAGATAATATAATTTTTTCTCTGTGTCTACATGGTAGTAATGGTCCTGGTTGTAGAGAGAATTGGCCTTTAAGGGAGCCCTGGAGTTTGCCTTAGAGCCACTGAAGCGTAGCTGGATATCAGATCTGCTGGGGAACATAAGGATACTGAGTTCAGCCAAGGTAGCGTGGAGGGAATAAGAGTGTTTCATGTTTATGCATAGAGACTTAGCAAAGGCAGAACCGAGACTCTCCTAAGCTGTCAGCCAGAAGGCCTGGTGAGAGCCAGCCTGCAGGAAGACATGAGCCTGCTGGGATGAAAGCCTCCGCAAGGGCCAGGGTTAACCGGTACCACAGCTGTGACCCAGCAGGAGGCTGGCAGGAAGGTCTGTTGCCTTGAGTTTACTGGAAAACCTGCCCTCAGAGGAGGGGTTATGGAAACAGTCTGTAAGACCGTGCTGCAGCACCTTTTCTCAGGGGTGAGGGCTATGGAAAATGCAGTACCATTTCTCCATCTGCCGTGGGTTTTGCAGAACTTACATGGCTCTTGAGCACAGTCTTTTCATTAATTCCTCAGTGCAACGCCACAGGAGGGTCTCAAGTACAAGATGCTTAGATAGAGTAACTAACGCTAGCATTTTCAAACTTAAGCGCTGACATCAGTAGGAGCTGTGGGCACCTATAAAAATTAGGCTACTTATGTTAATGTAGTCAAACACAAATTTAAATACCTAGCTTTGGACATGGGGTGGGTTCTAGTTCTTAGAAGACTAAAGGTCGTCTTTAACTCAAGTAATGAACCCACATTGGAAAGAATTACTATCTTGCATTTTAAGGAAAACTTTTTCAAAATCTATAAAAGTAGTCTGTAGCAAAGGTGGATATAGGTTCTTCTGCCCAAAGAACTATGATAATTAATTTTCATGTCAGTCTTGGCTTTTTTGAAATAAGGATTTTATGTTTAAAAACTTTCCACATAGCACATAGCTCCAGACCTATCAATCTGGCGTCTATATACTACAGGGGAAAAAAAGACCGAGGAAACCTGAAGGTCAAATCTTTGAAGCTACATTTGAGTTACAGTAGCTTACCCTGTTCAATGATGTGTAACCTTCAGTTCCTACCAAAAGAGTGGTAGACAAGAAATTAGAAATTAAAACTCACTGTATCAATCAAAGCTGTTCACCTTACTTTAATATGCTGATCACTTTCTGGCTGTTGATAAAATTAGATTTAACTAATCACAGTACTCCGTTTAGTGAAATATACTGTGATTGGTTTTGTAATTGAAAACTATTGGCATAAAATGGAAAGGTCAGCTTAAATGGCGTTAGACAGAGAAGATCATCTGTTTGTCCAATTTCAAATTTTTTGGTTCAGAGGAAAAAAATGAGGTCATTGTTTGAATTTGAAATAGTTCATCAAAACCTTTCATAAGTCTTCCCTCCTTCCACTCCTGTTTCTATTTTGCCACCTAGGGAAGAGTTTCTGTGCATATCCAAATTCTTTAAATATGCTCTCACTGCTAGGGGAAAAATCAGCATTCATTCAGGCACAAGCAGAAGTACAAGACCTGTTAGATCATCATTCCTAGTAGACTGGTCATTTTAAGTATATGAATCCTGTTGAACTTTAGTGTCTTTTCAGGTTTGTGACGTAATTTAATTTTGACTGCCTTAATTATGTATAAACATTTCAGTCATTTGCCCACTTTAATTAAGAGAATTCACTGTATTAACGTTTCTTGTTGTTTTTTGGGTTTTTTTTTAATAAGCAGTTTATACCTGCTGTTCTTAGTCTTATCCAATTACTAAAAAGCAATGCTGTTCTTTTCAAAGTTTCCTATACTCCCAGGGTCAGCAACAAGAGCTGAGAAGAAGTTAAGAAAATAAGAGCATTTAGTCTAGAGGAGAGAATAATTTTCATGTCCATGAAATGTAGCTGCTGGAAGGGAAATATGTTATTCCTGTCCCTGGTGAAAAGAACAAAGAAATAAAAGGCTTAAATTTGGCAAGTAATGCAGGTTACATGAGAGGGGAAATTTTCTAATTGCAAGAATAATGAAGTATTGAAGCAGATTGCCTTGAGAGATTGTGCACTCTCTGCTATTGGAGGTCTGCAAGGGCAGATTAGATAGCTGCTTCAGGGAAGTGATTTAGGCATACCCAGTCCTGATCTGAGGTGGGGCAAGATTATGTCTCAAAGGACCTTCCAGAGTTATTTTTATGATTTGGTGTCTGATCATTGAATTTCACACAATAAAACATGGCTTAAAACTTTCTGTAGTAGTGAATTTATTTTTGGTGTTTCAACAAAAATGGGCATGACAGGGCAGTAACAGGACCTGCCATAATATCTTCATATTAAGATTCTTCAGAACTTATTCAGTATTACTTAACCTGTTCTTGCAATTAACTGGATTCAGTTAAAGGAGAGCAAAGTCTACTCTCTTTTAGTATGTTAAGGTATTCATTATATTCTTGTGTTACTGTTCAGTTGGTAGAAAGTAAGAGTGAAAACCTTCTCACATGAAAGGAGTATACTAAACAATGTTAATTTGTCAAATCTCCCTCAATTTATTTTTAGAGAGTTGCCTATAAAAAGGTATTTGCATGGGAACAGCTTGACTTTAAAACACTTAGAAGAAAGGAAAGGAAATTATTGTGGGAATGAGTAAGATTGAGAAGGGAATGAGCATGGAGTTAAGTCAGATTCAGAAAGCACGATGAGACAAAAAAACCCCAACAACAGAAAACTAAAACCAGTTTATTAATAGCAGGAAAAAGGGTTACAGTGCGGGCTGGAAAAAAAAATGTAATCTAAATGTAATCTATCTTTACATGGAGAAGTGAAACAGAGTCTGTAGCTCACAGCTTAGGAACTGTTTTTTTAAAAAATGGCTCTTACACTTCTCTCATGATCATCTGTGAACATGCACAACCACCGAAAATTTTAATTCCTATAGTTCCAAACCCCATCAGACTGGGATCACTAGCAAGACTGTCATTGGCCTCAGTAAACCTGCATTGAGTTCACACAAAGCACAGAAATTTTCATGCTTCCAAAGACCTTAGAAGAGGTCTCCTTATCAGCTTCGTATTGTCTTAAGAAGGCTGAACAAGAATGTAGACCTGTCAGTTGTTTTTAATTAGCTTTCTTTCTGCAGCAGTCTGTGGGCTTTGTTTGTAAATCTCTTAGACAATGGAAATTACTATCCAGTGCCCACATAGGAAAGAATTCTTCGAGAGATTGAGTAAAGATACATAAGCTGCAGCATTAGAAGCATGCTGATAAGAGCTGGCACTTGCATTTGGGCAGATTAGTTTGATTCAAGGTCTTCTTTAAAGTGCAAGATAATAATTCTGTTCCAACCTGGGTTCATTACTTTAGTTAATTAAACAATGTTTTGTTTTCTTTAATCCAGTGTAACCTAAACTGCAAATTCCAGAATTGGGTGTTAATGACTCATTTATTTGGTATGTTTTAATACCAGTTCTTGAACTGACAGATGTTTTTGCAGGAAGAAAGAGACTTCTAATAGGAACAGCATTACTTTCTGCGGGGTTTTTTTTTTGCATAAAAGTCTACTTTTTAATATAGATAGTCTGGAGTATTTGTAAACACGTTAGCACTATGTGACACTCAGCAAGACAGTAAGTGTATTCCCCCATATGGGCATTGCCAAAAGCCTGAGTATTCTGCAAACCAGTGCCCTTGGAATGCTCTTGTGGCATGGATCAGCACACAACTTCAGAAATACTATTTAAACAAATCAGTGTTTTCCTTCTGCTGTTTGTAAAAAATGTTCATTGCATAAAATAAAAAGTTACTGTATTTCACCTGTGTGCAGAGGATGTTTCATAGCAAGGTAATTTATCTAAAGAGATTAGAATTTAAAGCTCATTAAAACCCTCATTAAAAAATCTATTATTTTTCTATTGTAACAATTAAAAAAAGGTACTCAGAGAAGGCTATTAGCTTTTACAAATACTTTGAGAGGCCAAATTAAGTTTTCCCTTATACCGCAGTCAAAAATGCGGAATATGCTGTCTCATTGCTGCAGAAACTCATTTTTTGCAGCAAATTTTTGATTTAGCGCTAAAACATGCCAGATAGCAAGTTTGGCTAAAGTTAGTTTTGTGCATCTGACCTTTCTCTTACAACGCTTCTGTTACAACAGAATATGCCCAAAAAATCCATTTCTATTGAAAATACTGGTCAGCTTGGGTTATTTAAAAAAAGCAATAATAAATGGTAACTATTTTTTTCTAATATTGCTGGGTCTGCTGGGTTAGTGGTATCAGATTTGCTGCAAAACTCTTATCAGCTGTACCACAGAGATTTGAAGAATGTTACACTCAGGAGGAAAATAAGAGGGTTTTTATGAGTAAAAGATGCACCAAAGGAGGAAAAAAAAATAGAAAATGCTTCTGAAATTGTTGTTGTCTCATGCAACAAAAAAGAAGTTGAAATTTTCTCATTAGTGATAACCTAACTGTAGTGATCATTCTGTATTGTTCATAAAATGTGTTCAGTACTCTGTGAATATTACCTGAGAGAGGATGTGCTTTTATTAAAAGAAATTCAAAGGCAAAGTACTTTAGAAGTAAGTTAGCATAAGAAAATGTGATTGTTAATCACCATTGAACAGGTATCTCAAAGTGAGAAATTATTTCCTGCTTAAAACACCTAACACTTGCATCCTACAAAAGCACTTTTTGTCTTGAGTTGGTGCAGTGTCCCATACGAAACAGCATGATTCTTAGCATAGTGCAAATCTAAAGACATTATTCTAAACTTGAGAAGAAATGTGCGTATCTGAAAAGTCTATTAACGATAAGCACTATCATATCTTTATTACTTATCCTTGCAATATTGCAAACTGCAGGCAGTCAAAAAAAGAATCAGTCCCCAAACCGTAAATAGATTTCTCTGTTTCTTTTTTTTTTTAAATGAAATTTTAAAAATTAACAAAATGAATGACAATCTAATTCTTTGCTATGGACATGGGGTTTGGTTTTAGGGTTGGGTTGTTGGGGTTTTTTAGTTATTTTAAGGAGAAGAGAAAGGCTGTTTATATAAAGGAACATACTTATAATTTCCTATGACCGTGTGGCACATAGTTTAAAAAAACCCAGAAACCTATCATACAATAAATTATTTCAGGAGTCACTCACAATTGTTGTTTATATTGTTCATCAGAAGGGTCTTAGACCGTTGTTGGTTCAAAAACCAACCAATAGCCATGCTGGCAAAAAATCCTGCTGAGTCTCTTCAAACCCTTTTCATATTTTTTGATGTAAAAAATAATTTCTGAAAAAGGCAGTCATTAAAAATAGGCAGCATTAACACAACATCAGGTATGATTTTTAAACTTGCTGAAAACGAATAGTCAAGTATGGATGCAGGCTTTTCTGCAAGCTTACCCCGTTGTGCTGGCAAAGCACTCTTGAGCTGAAGGAGAAGACCTGGAGAAGCAGCACACTGTCAGCATGTGTTTTAGTTCATTTAGATCTGTCATAAATGCTTGTGTTACTTGAGTTTGGTTTCTTTTCACCAAGTTGGAATTGAGACAAGTGAAAATACAACATTAAGAAAAGATTGGTTTAGGTGTTTTAGTTATTGAGCAAATCCGTCAGCAGCTTAGACCAACAGGCAGAAGGAGGTGGGAGCTGTCTACTCCTAGGAATCTTTTTTATTATCCCTTTAGTCTAGACCCAACCTCCTGTCCTACAATCAATTGAAACTGTGTAGTTTTGGAAGCCAAGGTTCACTGCCAGACTTTGTAGGTCACCTTTGGTAATTCATGGTGTTTCAGGTTCAACAGATTCGGAGTCCAAACTCGTCTGGGAGTTCAGTGCATTTTATCCCCTGTCTGTGGACCTAGTAATACCTCCAAAGGGACTGCAGCATGTGTCTTATGGGGAGAAGCTGAGGGAGCTGGATCTGTTTAGCCTTAACAAGACAAGGTATCTATGCCCATCGTACCAGTGGGAGATGGAGGCAGATCTTTCTCAGTGGTGCAGAGGGAAAGGGCAAAAGGCAATGGGCACTGGCTGAAACACAGAAAAATCCATTTAGACATACTGTGATGTGCCCAGGATAGCTACTTAGTGCTATTCTGCCCACTCCACTGTATTCTTTTGGGGATTTAGAATCCTTTTGCCCATATTACCTGAGTCATTCTTAGCAGACAGGAAATACAAATGTCAACTTTCTGATTGCTTCTCCTTTATCGTAATAAGACACGCCAGTGTGTAACTCATTGTTCCTATGACAAATTAACTGAAATTGCCCTGGTCCTTTCATTGAGGCGATAATGGATGTTTTGGAAATGTTAGATGTTAAAAGAAATGAGAAATATTTTTTTTAAGGATAGTTTCAACATACATCAGAGCAACAAAGCTCAGAACTTTCCTTGGGGTATCACCTGATATAGTCAACATAGTAGGAGGCCATGAACCCTTTTCCCGATAACTTCTAAAATACATGTGTTTAAAATTCTGCATCCTGAATGACAGTGCGTACTGCAAGCTCTTAATCCATGAATGATGGATGCAAGACATTATCTGTGCTAGAGAAGCTGTTAGTCTTCTCATACCCATGTATAATATTAAAGAACTGTAATCTTCCATAATTTGACATGATAAATTACAACTTTCCAGCATGGAAATGCATCCTTACAGAGTTCTCATTCACCCAGTTTTCAAGCACTCATACACTAGGTCAACAGGAAATTGTGATGTTTTTAAAACTCATGTTTTAACTTAGTTTCTTCTGCAGTTTTGTGACTTTAACAATATATCTGTAGTGCAGCAATAACAGCTTTTACACCTGTCTATAAAAATCTCAGTAATGAAATGCTTAGGGAGCTTGGCATTTTCTAAATAACATTATTAACAGCTTTAATTTGGAATTGATGGCATGATGCTACTGGGTTGTTCATGATATTCTAGAAACTAAAAGCACAGAAAGTCTGATATAAGTGTTTCAAAAATGAAGTAACCTTGAGTCATTCAGATGTCGCAGACTAAATCAAGTGCTGCCCTTTTTTTGATGTGCTGGGCTAATTATTTCTACTAATGTAAATGTCAGTGCAATGAACGCTTATTTGCTGTGGCATAACAAATAAATGGCACAGGAAATCTGAGCATATGAAGAAATTCATAATGTCCTCAACTGTCTATTACATTGCTTCAAGTCAAGGGTTTAGAAAACAATTCAGGTTCGTATTTGTAAAATTGTTTTAAAAGTGCTTAAAAATAAAGTAAAAATAAAATTAAAAGGCAGCAATTACATCTGAATGTATTCTGATTTTTTTCTTTTTGAAAGATTCTGAGCTTTGGAGTCTTTACTGCCTTCTCTTGATAGCAAATAATAGTTCTCTACATTTTACTGAACCACCTTTGCTTCATCCTCAGTGCCTTCCAACCTAGTAAGTGTATCTAGACCTATGGCAGTCATTTCTTTGAAGTATGTGGGAGGGTGGTGCTGTGGGAGGTCCCTCAAATGTCCCTCTGGCTCTCATGTCTCTCCAGTTCTCCCTGGGCATCTCTTGTATGTCCCTGAAGTGCTGCTTCACTCCAATGGGCAGCGTTTTTGACAGGTAATGACTGGCCAGCAGCGGTGCAGGACCAACCGAAACTGTCCGTGAATGGCATTGAGAGGTGGGTGTCCCAGTGGGCAGGGTGGCCGCTGCCCACCCCCCACAGGCTGCCACTGCACCCGCTGCTCCCCTCCTAGAGGGACAGCATCCCAGAGAAGGACCCTGAGAAACATGTAGCCTGGGGGCTGACAACTATCAGCTAATATTTGCAAGCTGGGCAATGCCTGCTCCTGGTGTCTTTAGGAAAGATCATCGTGGATCCAAATTACGAGATGTGATACTTCCATTTTATGGTGACAGGAATTTCACAGGCACTTAAGGACTGTATTATACCTATTTGCTCTGCATAATACTTATACGCAGATCTCAGTTATGTTTGGCAGTTCAGCTGTAAGACCTTTTTCAGTTTTTAGTCTAACACTGAAGAGATACAGGAAAGGAGAGCCGCACAGGCGGTGTTCAGAGCTTAAGCATAAAGGTGTAGAGACGAGATAGTGCGATATTTGGATTTTATACCTTTTCTATACATCAGGCTGCCTTATATCAAGCACATCCATAGACGAAATAATATTTTAGTTTTCACCTGTAATATCTTCAGCCAGTCACTGCCCCAGAATGGATTTTGCTTGTGTATGAAAGTGAGAGCACACTTGACTTCAGAGTTGGGTGCTGTAGTGCTAATATTTCACTTTGATGGTCTTGTGCTAAAATTTAGCATGAACAGAAAAAGGGGAAATCTTTCAAAATGAGTAGTTTTTCATGACCATTCCAACTCTTGGGGAAGAAGCTTCCTGAGAATGTCTCTCTTCCTGTGCTTGTGATAATACCAGAACATAAATTTGGGAAATGGACGGGTTGTGATTTTGCAGATGATTTGTAATAAACATATGGTGGTATATCTAGTGACACCACTCTTTAAAAAGTGATCCTTAACTTTATTCTGGTAAAGGGTGGGTTCTGATTTTTTTTTTTTGGTTATTGTCTTGTTTGATCAGAGTAGTTGGTCAGAGCTTAGAGTCCTGAGAGTTATCTGTGTTAAGAGGATGGAAAAAAACAGTGAATTATCTGTTTTATGCAACACTGTTTACAAACACTATACAGAATTTTTTATTTCAAGAACAAAGGAGAATCAAACCATGGTTGCTTTTATGCTCAGTACTTCTTTACCACCTTTCTTTCCCATGTGCATCTTTTCCTGAGCCGGAACAAGTGCTTATGTTCTAGGTAAGATTATTTCTTAAATTCATTAAACAATTGGAAATGGTTATGCTGATCAGCATATGACGTTTTGTTAATGCAGTATTTAATTGTATATTGGTGTTTAGTAAAATAACCCTAGAGCTAGTAAGCAAATCCTCAGGCTCAAAATGAATCTGTAATTATGTCTTCTTTTTTTTAGAAAGGTGCATTTCCATTGATATATCATCTTCCTTTGCCTGAGTCCCCTCTAATTGTCTGCTTCCACAGAGTGAAATTAAAAATAAATGAGTTATTCAATGAAGGCTCTTGTTTCTAAGTTGGAGCTTTCAAATGTCACAGCAGAGAAGCGTTTTTTCCCCTCTGAGGGATCTAATAGTCTGTGAGTGAGGTTTTGATAATTGTGCTATTTTTTGGGCTTATCATATTCTCTGTAATTGAACCAGATGTTGAGTCTTCTCTAGAGGAGAAGGATCTTCTGAGTCTATGTAGTACTGTATCAGTCTTGCATCCCAAAAGTTTTGAGGTTAATGTGAAAATGAAATAGTAAGACAGATGCTGCATGTAATGTTGCTGTTGGTGGGTAGTCCCTTTCGGACTGAAACACTTGAAAATGTGCAACTCACAGCTGCATACTATGTGTAACAACAAATGGTTGGATGATAAATTGTTGTAGGATTTTTTTGACAGCCAGTCAAAATCCAGCTCTTTGTATGCAGAGTGATATTTGCTATTATAATAGTGCTGCAATGATAAAAATAGTTCTTTAGTTCTGTAGAGGCAGACTGCACTATTTGTGGGTGACTTACAGAAATATTTTGGAGGGGAAAACCCCTGAGTATGTTTCAGCTAATCAGCTGTGCTGGTTTCTCATTCCTATGTATTGATACATCATTAAAGAATACATATAAACATTGCTACTGTGTTAGGGTGAGGTACTGGTGGGGCAGGGCTGCCTGAGCCTTCTCCTTTTTCATACCTTGGTTTCCACTGGAAAAAATCCCTACTGCATATGTTGGAAGGAACCATAATGTTCTCCAATCAGGCTTCCCATTTCTTAGGCGCTCTCGTATACCAAAAGAGTATTGTTGCCCTTACATTTACAGGTATATATAGAACTAACACTTTACACCAATCTTACTGTGTTGCTGCTATTTAAATATATGAGAACCCAGAATGTGCAAACAACAAACATGTATTCTCCAGAATACTTTGTCTCCCATGACCTATGGCTCACTCATTTACTTAGCCACAGATTAATAATCCATGATAAATATTTCTTTTATGGGCTGGAACCCAAGCTTATTTGATTATCTGTTTAAATGTCTAAACCCAATTTTGTGGTGAAGTCATAAGGTATTTTATAGCATTAATTGAATCATTTTTGGTCTGGCTGCTCATATGTTACCCCTAAAATGAAGAATTCCTTTTGTTGCCTTCTTTAGCATTGCTACTTATGTGGTGTGGTTAATTTTATTTCACTTTAGCTCATCAGCTTATGGTTAAACGTGTTCAGCAAAAATTCAGAAGCAGGATCAATTAGCACATTCCATCTTGTGAACTGACTTCATATTCACCTACTCAGAACTTGTCTTGCTGAGATTAACTGTAGAGGTTGGGATGCGGTTTCTGGGCTTTCTTCTGTGTACTTACAAGTAGCAACACTATCTTAGTTATTATTATCTAGCCATTACACCAGATAGTCACAGCCTGTATATAACAAAATCAGAGCTTGTTCTAGGTTGATGCAAAGTAGTGTAAATTACCAATGTATCCAAAAAGAAGAAGAACTGAGAAAGAAAAGTAGAGTATGCAGGGAGAAGACAAGGTTAGAATAAGACTATGAAATTATTTTTCCCCTTTCCCCTTTCCCCTTTCCCCTTTCCCCTTTCCCCTTTCCCCTTTCCCCTTTCCCCTTTCCCCTTTCCCCTTTCCCC
>JAVKLA010000053.1:1617421-1639261 GCA_034782735.1 Sagittarius serpentarius | reverse complement strand
CCCGGCCCTTCCCTTCCCGTCCCTTCCCTTCCCTTCCCTTCCCGTCCCTTCCCTTCCCTTCCCTTCCCTTCCCTTCCCTGCCAGCTAGGACGTTTTAGAAATGGATGTTCTTCCAGTCATTGTAATCTGGAAGGATGCATGTGAGCATACTTAGAGTTTTGCAATGGAGCCTTTTAGCAGTTTTAAAACATTCCAGAAACTGTGTTTTAAGGTCTTTTGCTTGCCCTTAGGCAGAAGTGAAATGGAGGAACCAGTTTTCTCGAGTGCTTTTGTATCTTGTTAAGCAATATAGCAACATCAGAAAAGAAAAAAAAAAAGTCCTTCAGCTGAGGGACTGAAGGTAGCTTTGATTTCTTCAGAGCTATAGAATTTTCACTGCAAAACTCTTGCTCTTTCTGTAGAGTTTGGCTGTGAAACTCTACATCCCTTCCTATGCCCTGTTTCATGCTCACTGCAGAAGTAAAACTAGTGTGTACACAGGGAGAATTTCATGATGTCCAGTGCCTCTAAGGGCCGTGATGTTCGCTCCCCATTGAGATTATGCTGTCTGAATACCACTCTTAGGAAGCCACTTGTGAGGGCATTGTATTTAATTCCCCGCTATGCTGAAAGGATGTTAGAGCTGAAAAATCACCATGGTATTGATTTCTTTTAACAGTATTTATTTTGATGGGAGAGAATTAAAGGATTTATTAAAAAAAAAAACTCCCAACAATCCAAACAAAACCCTCAGTCATTAAACAGGGATTTATGACGGCACCAACACGATGTTCTTGGATTTTTTTGTTTCCTGTTTCCTCTTAGGGCAAAGTAACCCTTGCAAAACATGAGCCACAGCAAGACTTCAGTTAGCTTTGTGTGTGTCACATGATATTTGGATTTATATTTATCCTTTTGCTATATTAATTTTAGTGAATGTATTTATTTAACTATATTATGCTTGCAAGAGGGCCCCCTGGTACATTAGACTTGTAAATGTTATCAGGTAAAGTACCTACAAGTAATTAATATTTTTTAAGAGTAATGGCATCAAAATGCAAATAGGCAACAGGAAACCAGCTGCAAACTCTGCTACTCAGCTTTCTTTCAGTGTGCTGCAAACTTGCCATTTAAATCACTATTTTTAGGGAAAGAAGACAGCACAGGAATAAAGGGTCAAAAAAGTAAGTTTATCCTGCTTTTGATAGTTTTGATAGTCTTGAATTTTTGGGACAAAGTGGTTCAGACTAGCTGTACCCATATCAACAAGGGTAGAAGTTTAACTGAAGACAATCTGTCTGGGCCTGACTTTATAGAGCCACTTAGTGCTTCAGAATGGATGATTTTAGGAATTTGGGCTCAAGAATCATGGTTAACGCTGTTGCAGCCTGCATTCTACCTTACACTTCTGACTTTAAGAAACAAGATATTTCATATTACTATTAGAACATTAGCATTATTTGAACTCCATATTTATTAAAATTAATGAGTTCATTTCAAGGATATGAAAGGTTAGATATTTTGATAACATGAAATGGTTTTATCAGAATATCTTCAGTTCTTCTTCAGTTTTTCCAGGAATGAACCTCTGCGCTGTATTGTATTAAAACATAACAACAGAGTGTTTTCTTGGAATATGTCTGCAAAAGTTGTAACAGAGGAATAAACACAGGCTGGATTGCATTTTGGTGATATATAACATAACTTACCTTTAATATTAAAAGTAAAAAAAGTAGGTCATGCTAGCAGAATGTGATGGATTTTTCTCAGTAACTCAGGGATTTATTGGAGAGCACTGAGCTCACAACACTTTGCCCTGAATATCCAGCATTCTCAGAAATATCAGCTGACCCAAAGCAGAGATTTTCTGCATGGGTCTTTGTCAGCCAGGATTTCTAGCAGCCTTTGCTTGAAGGTAACCAGCCATGCCTAGCATTCCTCACTTCTTGCTTACAACTCTGAAAGCCATCGAACCCCAGTTTTAAGGATGGCTTAGCTACTAGATCCACATCATATAGCTTGGCAAGCATTTGTCTATCCTAAAAAGAGAAACCCTAACTGAAAATGCTGGGACAACTTCTCTTAGAGGCACTGAGTATCATCCAGTTTTGTGCTGCCAGTAGTGCAAAATCAGTAAGAGAAGATGGGGAATCCCAATATTCATTGGGTTTACATACTTCATACATGAAGTTCAGAGCATCGCTCTTACATGTATATGCATAAGATTTTTGTAGAGCTTTCAATATTTCCTCATAGAAGGCTGATCAAATGTCGCTTCCCTGGAACTGCTTTTCAAGTGTGTTTTCACATACCCTTTGATAACAACATTTATAACATGCATTATACGTATGCCCTTCGTTCTGGACAACTTACTGGTTCAAACCTAGAATTAACAGAACTAGAGTTTTCATGTTACTCCTAAGCAGCAAAGAACTGCTTCCTCACTTTCTTCAGCACAGATATGGTAGATCATCTTCTTTGCTTATCAAAATTTTCTCCACTTCTTTTACCATATTTTTTGTAAATTAAGCATTTAGAAAAAAGGCTTACTTTATATGAAACCTTCTACAGCTCTGTACTACTTCCTACGGATCTAAATTTTGTGTACTTCTAATGTGCTTCTAATGGTACTTTTTCTATTTTATTTTTTATAAAATAGCAGCATTTGGCAGAAAGAATGAGAAAAAAGAAAAGCTCTAGAAAGATAAATTTGCTTAGAAGCGAAAAGCAGTTCTTAGATTTACCCAAGAATTTGGAGTCTGGAAAGCGGAAGTCAACTTACCAACTGCATGTTGCATGGGGGCTTTTTCTGGGTATTTTTTTGGGGGGTGGGTTTGTTTGGTTTTTTCCCCTTATCTCTTACCATGAAGAAAGATCTACAGGATCTGAAAGTGCTTTGAGGGTCCCTTTGCTCTGTGCCTCTGATACAGCCAGCCTGGCCTTATGTGAATAGCAATAACACATCATTAGCTATTTAAAAAAAAAAAAAAACAAAACCACAACCCAAAATTAAAGGGGAACATTGAAAGGTGCTGAGTAACTATAACTCCAGTTTTGCACAAGTGATAGCTTAACGAAAAAATCAAGGTACTTCATAAGTTGAAGCATGAGGCATTTTTGGAACATGTTCAGTTTTAGTGGTCCATTTAACTTCCACAAGCTTGCCAAGCAGCCGTAGCAGGGCGCTGCTGGAAAGAGAAATGTTAAGCACAAGTTGTTTGACATACTTCCGTTAACTGTCAAGAACTAAATTAACAGTTTTCTCACACTATTTAGAAAAATAACTTCATGTACCACAGTAAAGTTTCAATATTTACATTGGATAAACTGAATGTTTTATTTGCTTGTGCCATATTATAAGTGTTCTTCTGTAATAATGCAAACCATATATGTATGTATATATTTATTTGTTTGTTTACTGTTTTCACAGACACTTCCATTGGGGCTGGGAGACGGGCAGCTCTTTACCTGGACTGATGGCTTGAAAAGGAAGGACTGGCATGATTATGAAAGCATTCAAAAAGATGCTATGCGTTCAGGTATACATAAGCTCAGAGCATATTTAAGTGGTTTATTCATGGTTATTTTTTCTTTTACATCAGCTAAAAAGCATTCCTAATAGCCTTTTTTTGATTGCAGCATGTCACAAGGACATAATATTCTGAACTGAGGGGTCAGATGAAGCACAAATACCTTATCTCTGAAAATAGCCAAGTGAAAATAAAAATAACATGGTTTATGCGAATAGCTATATAATGATTGTACAAGGAAATGGGCAACAACTTATTAACAAAGTATTTTTCATGTTGAAAACTGTTGTTATACTGTGACCAAATATAAGCAAAATTGTTCATTTCCAAAGGAACATATGTTACAACTGAAGCTGAGTTGTCCTTACATCAGTGGATAAAACCTGAGTCCAGTACCTATAACTGCTAAGAATGTCAAATGTTAAATTAGAAACAAACTTTAAGCCTTTTGCCATTGTCAAACTCTAATCCTTTAGTCTTGCTAAAGCTACTTCACTTCATTCTGACAGTAAAATGATTTGAAAATGGGAGCAAATTGTATTTGCAGATACACTGAAGGACACTTTGTTACAGTGAGTAATGTCATTTTAATGTACCTTCACATGCTGTATGCCATATGTGCAAAGAAAGGTTTGTGTTCCTCTTTCTGTCATCAGAGCATGTTCAGATTTGAATCTTTCTTTTATAATATAATTTACAACTATTCAACATAAGATGAATTAAATTAAAAGGAAGGAAGGGAAACAACACTTTAATCAGTCTCTGAAAGTCATTATTTTACAAAGGCCAATCTACTATTATAAAATAAATTATGCTGTCTTGATCCCACTGTCAGAAGACAGCCGACACCTCTGCCAAAATACCTCTATAGCTGAATCCAGTTGACAGATTCATAAGACTTGAGAAGTACTTAATTTTGCAGGGCCCTGAACAAGTGAAATATTTCAAGTGTACGTTAATTTTATAAACCATTTTTCCCTTTCTCTTTTGAATCTTTTTGACCACTAACTAAAAAAATTATCCTTCCCTCGCACATGTGCTTAAGAGGAAAAAAGTTGGGGAAGGGGATGAAGTTATTCTAGGCATCTTAGGATTTGTCAGATCGATGTCAATTGTGTTCCAAATTGCTAAGTGTAAAATGACAAATATCTAAGAGAGAATGTACAAAATAGAAGCAGCATGTATGTAGAAACATGCACGTATATAGCAAATATCACTTTATCTGTTTAGAATGGACCTTTTTGAGAGATATACACTGATGCTTTGGCAAGGTACTTTTTGTTCCTAAATATGTAATGTCTACCCCATATGTTTTGGAAAATAAACAGTAATACTTATGATTATCTGATGGATAGCTATAGCATCGCCAATGTACTGCAAGCCATTGCATGGAGTTGACTAAGAAATTATCAGAACATGTTATGTAGCTTTGTAATTCCCAGTCCTACTGGGAACATTATAACTGTAGTAGAATGCTCTAGTATGTGAATATTTTTTCCAGTAAACTTCTATTTTTGGTAATAATAATAATAATACTTAAAATATTCTGACTTGTTTATGTTTTTCTTGGCTTCCTTGTGATAGTGTTTGCTGAGTTTGACCATTTAAGAAATATTTTTTAATTTCTATCTGTCATTATTAGTCATTAGATTAAATTAACTTCTAACAATTTTTTTCTTTGAAAATCACAATATAAAAATACAAATGCAAAGCTAGAGTATTTCAGTGTACTCTCTGGGACATACTATATAATTTCTGTCCCTAATAACATAACAAAATATAGATGAACTCAACTTGTAGTTAAAAATCAATCTGAAGGCATGAAATAACACCAGTAAAATGGCTTCTCAGGACATTTCAGGAAAGGCAGTCAATGCTTGTTACACAGAAAAGAAGAAGAAAGGAGTTAAGTCTTTTTTTTAATTCAATTTAGCTGTTTATCTGTAAAGCTTACAATTTCCTAAGCACTAGGAATGTGAATTTCATAAATCTAATTGTGGAGAGGTGCTAGTTTCTCAATAGCTAGTTCTTCTGTTTCAAGGCCAAATATTTTGATCCCCTTTTTTTCCACCAAATTAAAATCAATGTTCCTGAATTTGAGTGGTCTCTTCTCAATGGAAATAATTCAGTTATTTTAAAGCTAAAGAGAAAAGCCATTTGCAAGACATGCAGAAAAATGGTAATATTTCTATTTATTTCAAATATTCCAGCTCATCTTTTTTGGCTTTAAAATTACAAATGACCTTGCATAGAAATGCTGAAGTGAGCTCACGTTGCTTTTGTTTTTGTGGGGCTTTGTTGAACCACGTGAGGTTCAAATGTAGTTTATGGTGTTTCTACCATTAGTTCACACTCTGTTAGCATGATGATGGTACTTGAGAAAGACTGAAGTGAATAATGGAGTGGCAAGGCTTTACATGTAGCCAAAACATAATTAATATTCAAAGACTCTGGCAGAGAAAGAGGCTTCAATAACTGGTACTACTTTTTCAACTTCTCACTTATGTGGAATTCGCTCATGGTATAGATCCTTCCAAGGTCAGTTTCCTTCAGCTGCAATTATTTGCTGAAGTCCTTTGGAGTGGAAAACACCCTTATGGTCTTCTCACCTGAGAAAACAAAGGATGGTACAGAGCAGTCACACTGTAGCTGCTGCTTACTGTCACTGTTCCATCAGTGAAGGTCTGAATCTGTCTGGAGTCCACTTGTGCCGCACATAGAAATTATTTAACATTCTTTGATAGCTTAGAGACCCACTCTGTAGTGGGACAGTTTTACAGCAGAAGACACATTAGCTAGTAGCTACACGGGTAACCTAAAGACCTATGATATGTATTCCTGGTGGGTGTTTCTTGGGATGAGGTGTGTGTGAAAAATGGGAGAAGCACATCTGAATCTGTTTCACATAGCAAAGTCCAAGCAAGCCTCTTCAAAAGTGTATAAGATTACATCTAGACTTGGACATCAGATCGTCCTTTTTTAGTGCCCTTGTGGATTGCTAATCTGTTCTCAATACAGAAGCAATGTACCCTTACTGGAGAGATATATGTGTGTGTGTGTGTGTGTATTCTACTCCACTGCTAATGACGTTACAGAAAGAAATAAGCTCCTCAAGGAGGTACATCAATGTAAGATATAACAGGTGGTATGGCCTGTAATTAAGGCAGCAGTCTGAGAGTTTATAAATTTAAACATAATTTCCACTTTTCTCACAAGTATTTCATTTTCTGTGGGACTTGATTTCTTGGAAAGGGGTAGCATTTTCTGGCTGTGTTAAGAATTTTGTAGGATATTGTTTCTTACTGGTGGAGAAAAAGCAAAGCAGTCTTTGGAGTCATAATTCCATAACAGCTAATTTGTTCAACAGCCATATTTTTTCTGTACCCTAGTAAAAATCTGTAAATTAGCATGTGACGTGGGACTGCACTGCTAAGTTTTGCTTATCACAGCAAGGTACAGTGGGCTGCGCACAGGTTTCTCTGAGATACTGCCATGATCTTAATGATACTGTTGCACAGATGCACAAAACAGCAATTAGCTCCTACACCTATGCCCAGCTGTATCTTGTGTAACAGAATACCTACTGTACAGCCACCAATGAAAGGAAATTATCATCCCGTCTGCTTGGATTTTCCTCTTTGACTTCAAACCATGTGTCATTTTGATTTAGAAAGTTAAAAAAAACCCCATACAACCCAACTCTAGAATCAACAACTTGCATTTTCTGAAGTTGATGGGACACACAGATGGGTTAAAAATTCCCCACCGACAGATCTGCAGATACAGGTGCCATGTGAGTGATTCCTTCATCTCCAGAAATGATGATGCAATACAGGCACAAATGGTTACAATTTAATAAATTATTTTTTAGTAGTCAAATGCAAGGTCAGTGAAACAGATAATTCATGCCATCCCAATTAGGTCATTTTCTTGCAAAGAAGAAATGACTTGGGGAGCTACAGGTTACTTGTGAAGTATTTTCTGCTGTGAATAAAAAGACTAAAGTGGTCCTAGATAGATATGGAAAGAAATTAATTTACATGATACTGGTAAAAGTATTATTTCGTTAGTCAGTGTGGATGGAATGCCCAACCTTTCTTAAAGAAATTTTGTGTGGATCTTTGCTGACAAAAGAACATTACATTGAAAGTATCATGATGTTTAGTGTCGATGTTTTCCAAATAAGACATCCTAATTTTTTATTTCAAAATTATGCTTTTTCTTTGAACTTGATTGTTTTAAAATCAAAAAGGAGTGGGGTTTTTTAATGAGTTATTTTTAAATCCCCCAAATGGACTTTTTTTTTCTTTGTCTAAAAAATAGGAAATCAATTATCCATGTGTTCCTGTTGTTTACCTTACCTATACAGAACTTTTGAAACTCACAGGGCAGCCAGATGAGACGCAGGGATAATATTGGTCCAGGTGACTGAGAGATGAGTCTGTCATGTTTGAGAAGTTTTCCCCATACTTACTTGTATTGCTGAAGGTTGTTCTTTGAAAAAGAAAAAACAAACAAAAACCACATGAACAAAACCAAAACAAACAAAAAAGCCCAACCACACTAAGACACAGTATTAAAGATATTTGTGCTGGATGTTACTCTTTAGTTTCTGTTCCTTAAAAGGCTAGCCAAAGAGCACCCCTGTTTTAAATGTACATACAGACAGACTAACCAGTGTCTGTTCCACCTGTTATTAGAAGGAAAAGCTGCACCTGGTTACACTGTTCATTTAGTAAGTACATTTCTTGATCTTTTCAGATACTTCAATAAATAACCTCTCATAGCCAAATTTTTCATCCTCTACCCATTGTCTGTCACTGTAGGTATTCCATTCCAAAATTTCTAGTTCTGTCTGGAATCTTGTAGTTCTTTGACTGCTATGATAGAATGATTTTGACAGGTTAATGGTATATTTTTTGTATGCTGTGTTTACTTGTGCTTTTTTAATATACGTTAGTAAAAGCATCGGAACTACTTCTCTAGTACCAATTAATTTGCTATTTTACTTGTAGCTTATTTCTCTTTCCCAAGTTTTTAATGCAGTTTCAATATTTTCAGTCTCTCTGAGTGGAAATAAGACTTCCAAACAGTTCTAAGAAATTTAGTTGGTTATTTTTGATACAAGAATGCAAGAAGCCTATAGAGGGAATGTGCTGTTGGGATGCAGAAGTACTAATAGCTATACTGTTGGGAGAACAGGGAAGATAGCCCAGTAGTTGCCAGTTATCCAAGCCCTGATTTACTCAAAGGCAGAAAGGAGCATTTAATGACTTGAATAGATGTAGTGAAATAAAAATTATTTAATTCAGTCAACCCAATCACTTCCATTTTTCTCTGAATATTATTCTGTCATTACCTCAAAACCAGTGATTGAAATATAGGAAAAGGAATGCAAAAGTTTACCTTAAAAAAAAAAAGTAATTCCTGACTAAACAGTTGTGATAGATACTTTAGGGGAAAAAAAAAAAGCAAAACAGAAGTTTAATTGTTTCCATTTTCTGAAGTAAGCTGTTAAGTCAATCATGTATTACAATGGAGGAGAAGGGAACAGTATAAGCTAATCAGAGAAACTGACTTCATTGGTGCTGATATGTCATGCCATCTTTTTGACAAGAAATCAGCATTTAAAATATGAGCTGTTTCTATTAATTTGTTTTCCTCTGGGAATACAACTGATGACATGCCTTGATGAAGAGTATGCTTAATTTGCATTAAAAAAATATGAGAATTATAAACAAATGCAAATCTTACATCTGTCATAATTTTTATTTCGGCAGGTAGCAAACAATGTCTCATGCATATCAGAAAAGCATTTCTGCATTGCAGTTCAGAGTTGTGAGTGCACCCTATGTGAATAGAGCTTGAGTAGTAATAACCTAGGTAGCTACTGGTATGCGTATTAGTCCAGCTACAGCAACTGTACAACTGATTGTATCACAGCAGTGTAAATCTACCTGCATCTCTGGACAGAGTAGAGATCCTGAATGCTGAAGCCCCTGATAATGCC
The DNA here is from genome assembly GCA_034782735.1 of Sagittarius serpentarius. NCBI lineage: Eukaryota > Metazoa > Chordata > Aves > Accipitriformes > Sagittariidae > Sagittarius > Sagittarius serpentarius. Next base: position 1,629,742 of record JAVKLA010000053.1, on the reverse strand, counting down.
ATTTATCAGCTACCAACTTGACAAGTTTCTTCGTTTCATGAGAGATTTCCCTACTTCCCTTCAGTTGTCTGGCGAGGACTCTGAGGACACGTCTATCAAGATGTTAATTTCAGGAGCATAGCAGCTGCTGTGGCACCAATGGCCACTGATTTTCCAGGCTTTCTGTGCAGAACTACGAGTCTGAGATCCCTGAATGCTCCCAGGAGGGATGAGATTCACAGGAGAGAGCCATGAAGGCCTAAGGTAGTAATTCAGAAGCATCCATGAGAAAAAATTCTGTTGATTCCACCTCTATCTTAATGTCCTGGGTAGTGAGACTAAGAGTCCTAGAGAATCAGTCAATGTCATTGTTACTCCATTTCTGAAAGTTATTTCATCCATTTCCCTCAAGAAATTCTCAGCTGTATGTGCTCATCAATTACAAGTAATAGCAGTAATGATGAATTACAGCCCTTCTCAGATAAGAGGAAGGATGCAAATGTGTAATTCTTGGGCTTTTAAAGAAGTACAGACTGAATGTTTATATTTAAATATAGTGCTATTTCTGATCATGAAAAGCTATTTCTAACTACAAGTAATAGCTTTCCTGTTGTAAAATACTGCAAAGGGGGAACTGGAGGGATAGAAAAACGGAAACTTTCCAGCTGAGCAGAACTGACGGAAAACAAAAAATAAGATTTAATTTCTGAAAATTTTTTTGTCAATTCTATTAATGAGATTAATAGCCTATAATGTGTAGAAAGATTGCATACTGCAAGTTCCATAGTGGTTTTTTTGTTTTCAATTTCTGTTCTTTAAATATTGTCTTTTTTTTTTTTTCTTTATAATGGTTTGGAGATATTTTTGACTGCTTGCATGTGTATGCTGAAATGATTATGTTCCATGAGGGGCACTGAAAATTCAGTGTAACTGAAAGCAAATTTCTGAGAGAATGGTAACGGGTAAGGAGCTGTGTTTATAGCACTAAATATAAGTTTATAAAAACCTTTGTCTTCAAAAGAAATTGGTTAAGGAATTGATAAAGTGACTTCTGAGATGTGACTGTCAATACTTTTATGTTTGACTGTTAAGCCATTTTGCTCCTGTCCGCTGATAAGATCTCAGAGGAAAAAACTTTTAGAATGTATTGTATCACCCAGTGGTTATCTCAGCAGTTACTAAGCCATTTGCACAGTCTTTGTTCCTCCTATTTGTATATTTAAATAGCATGTGGAAGCCTTATGTGGAGGGAAGGAATGAAGATTTTAGTTCTTTCCTATATTCAGTATAGTCTTTACCTTTCTGCTTCTTCAAAATGTTATCTTGATGGGAGAAGGGGATTTTAAAGATCTTGACCTTTACATGCCTCAGTGCAGGCATTTCATAAAGATTAGTTCTATAAACAGACAGTATGTTCTATAGTTCCTCAAACAAACATTCATACAGATTAGTTCTATAAACAAACTAAATAGAGACATTGAAAAAGAAGTGAACTGTGTGTTTGTGATGAAAATGGAAATAGAATGAAACTTACTATTCTCGGGGTGGAATGTTAAAAGGAGGCAAAAGAATCAAGAGTGTTTTTGTACAGCAATAAAAAGTAGTGAACATCTGAGATATGACTTCTGTATGACCTAAAGAAATTGCGCACTGGTGATTTTTTTCCCGTCACTTCTGTTCAAGAATTTTTGAGAATAAAGTGCAGTAGAGTAATGCCTCCAAACTTCTGTGGTTAATACTTACCATTTTGAAGAGTGCCCATTCTTAAATTCAGAAGAACTTGTCAAAGCAAAGTCTAGTGCCAGAGTGCCTCTAGAAGATATGAGGCAGCATCATACAGGTAGCAACATTAAATGTAATTCCCTATTGGTTATGAAAAAATTAGTTCTGTGATACTTATACAGATAAATATAATCAAAGTTGTGCAGGGAAAGAAGCGTATACTAGCATTGATTTATTTATCCCATATTTCAGATGGGATTATACACTGGAAATTGTCAGCATTATATATTAAACTAATTTACTAAATTTAATTTAGGCCTCTGAACTTGCAATTCCTTTGGAAAGAATTTGAGAACTTGCAATATAATTGGAACTGTAGTGGTAGCCAAGGTCTCAATAAACAGTCATAACCTAATTGTTCATAGCATTTATCATGAATATGCTCATGCAGTTTACAGTGTCTTGTTTTGTAAAAGGGAAAAATGTTCATCAGTTTATCTTAATGCAACTCTGACATGATTAAATTATAAAACGTAATGTTAATCATTGCTTGTCAAGGAGATAGCATGTAAAGGATATATAATGTGAAAGAGATGGTTACAGTCTACTGCAGTTACATAAGGTGTTTCACATATGAAAACACATTTGCTCTGTAAATATAAAGCGCTGTACAATATAATCTGATTCTACCACTCTTACTCAAGCTTAACAGTACAAAAGTCCTGATGAAAACAGTGAGATCAGTTTGGAGCCAGGTGCCAAGCATAAATAAGGGTATTATACTCTCAAATATTGATTTGGAAAGAGAGATTTTTCAGTGGCACCTTCTGCAGAAGTTTAAACCCTGATATATAGAAAATATGGTTTGATGAGGGTTGTTTTTTTTTTTTTTTCACAAATGCTTAAGTAAGTTTTTCCCTGGACGACTACGAACTTGCTTCCTCAGATTGTGAAATGGCATCTCACAGTATTATTTATGTGGTGATTCGGGGTTTTAGTACACAACCCCACTGGATCTCAAGTTGCAACCTAGTATTACACTGCCGCAGGAGCAGCTAGGAAGTGTAAGGCTGTGCCTGTCTCTGTTGGAAAACTGTGCACGATACAACTCTTGCCACTCAAATCTATAAGAAAAAGGAGTTTATGTGCAGCTGTAAGTCAGAGTCAAGATTCCTTTTTAAAGCACAACGACTCTCTGGTCCGAGTACTCACAGCAAAGATTTGAGGCACTTCTTGTAGCTGAAGTTAACTAGATTGTTCCCCTGTTCTTCTCTGCCTTCTTCCCCTGTTCTTCCCTGCCTCCCCCCCGCCTTTGAAAACTCATTAGTGATACCACTTAAATGTAACTGGTAAGGTAATTTTTAAGGACTACCAGAGAGGCCAAGGAAGGGGGAACAGAATTCATGATACTTCCCTTTTACTCATATTAGAGCACTGAAAATGATCTTCAGTGTACCCTTCTGCACTGGGCATTGGCATGCTGATTTTCACCATGACAGAGAGAAAGAAAATTGTGTTTCCAGTAACTCAGCAAGAAATGTCTATGACTACACTGTAAACCAATGATACATATTCTAGCTTGAAACTAATGTTCAAATTCCAAGTGCTCTGTTACAAAAATTATTAAAGTTGCTAGTCTTTCATCTTTCTCTATATTTTCATCTGGGGGGGAAATGTGGTGTCAAATCCTTAACAGGCCAAACTCTCCTCTCTCTAGTACCTTCTCCCCTTACATTTGAATGTTGATCTCAATGTTTACACAATTTTAAAAAGAGAGAAGCAAACAAGCCAAAGCAAAAATAAAATTTAAAGAAAACACCAAGAAATTGATGCCATCTGCTGATTAACTTGTGATAGTCCCACGTATATGATTATCCTTTCTGTACTGTGGTGAAGCTCTGTCAGTGGCTTCACATGAGTATTAGTGATGAAGTGCTGATGTTGGTGAATGTATTTAATATGTAATGCTTGAAGGTTTATTAGAATTCCTGCCTGGAAGTAAGTGAAAAAGAAGGGAAGCTTGACTTCAAATCTGTCTTTTAATTTGTCTCTTGTGGTCTAGGAAGGTGTTTTGGTTTTGGGCACTGTTAGCACCCTGTTGTCTTTCTCCTTTTGCTTAAACTTTTTCAGGTCTATATAAGTGACATTTATTAGGAGTTCATCTGGAGATACTAGTTTTTTGGGGGTTTTTTTTAGAGAGAAATATGTTTTGTAGTTACTCTGGAAAAGGAATTTTATCTGGATAGTCTTCTAAAACATGTGGCTCATTTGCAGGTAGAATTTGAAATGAACAAACAGCTGAGACACCGTCAGATAGACCTGTCTTTGTGAGGGAGGAGGAGAGCTCCATAGACCACCTAAATTGAGTTGGTTGTCTCTTGTGATAGGTGTAAAAACTATCAAGTTTCTCCGTTCAGGGCATTTACTGCTGGACTCAGTGGCACGAAGAAACATTGTTTTCTTTTGTATTTCAGTTTCCAGTTGTTGCTTGTTCTGCTATGAAAATCCCAATTCAAAGAAGAAAGGGGAAATGAATCCTAACTAAACCGCGGCAAAAGAACTGGAACAAGTACTTGACAGCAATTACAGCATATCAAAAGTATACTTTTCAATTCAGAAGCAATGACAAAAGGGAATTTTTCCTTATTATTTTTGTGCCCTCTTCTAAGTTTAAAACATGGTATAAGCTGCTGTCAACCAGATTTAAAGACTATTTGTTTTAAAGATTTAAGGAAGACATTCCTTTAACCTGAATCCGGGTCAGAAGACCCATAAGAAGAACTTCAATTTAAAAGTTTGCCAAATGATTGACCGACTCTTTTTTGTGTCTAATCTACATACTACTTGAGGGAATTTGCTATCAGTGTAGTATGCCAGTGCGACATATTACCTGCACACTAGTCAGTAACCTGTGTGTTACAGACTTCTTCATCTGGAATAACGATGATGATAATCACAAGCACGCTGTTCCAAAGAAATTAGAAAGCTCTTCACACTCTAAAATTCACCAGTTGTTTTCCTTAACATTGCAATTGTTAAAAGTTCTTCAAAGATGATATATAATATATTGCTATGTGATACTATCTACGTGCTTCTATTCTTGATGTTGTAAACTTAGTTTTTTCATGTATGGAAAATAGTTTAGCAGAGGACACAGTTAAATTCACCAAAACCATTTTGGAGTATTTTTTAGACTTTTGGCCTTCAAAAGGCTAACAAGATGTTTGGATTTAACAATCATTCCTAAAAAATCCAAATACATTGTGCCTACTTTCCTGTCATAGCTTTTTTTCTTTTGAGTGTATGAATTAAGTTCGCAAGTAGAAAAGTCTAGTGTAGTTATCTCAATGCAGTTTATGACTTAAATATGTGTAAGGTGACTTTCTTTTCCTTCCTGTTTTCATTAAACAAGCTGACAGAGGAAAATTATTGGACTGGTAAAACAATTTGTCTGACATCCAATCAATATATATGAAAAGGCAGAGATAAATTATTGTTTTGCTATAATTTACCTTATAGACACTAGCTCCTCAAATGAAGCGCTGTAATCACTGCTTCTCAAGGAACACGGCTACATTTTGGCTGTGGTTATGTGACACAAAGTCATCTGCCCTCCATGCTTGCAGTGGAGTGGTATCTGGGAGAATCTGTCCTCCTTCTAACAAAAAGAAAGTAAAAAAAGAAACTGCATTTCTAGGAGTGGCATTTTGTTCTGCCAACCTGAATGAAAGTTCTGCTGTCTACAAGCTGGAAACAAACTCTTTTTTTAGGCAATCTTAACTAAAAGGCCTGTAGGTGATGTTGAAATGTGAAGAGTAAGACTTGCCAGGAAATTCAATGGAAAAACAAACTAGATTTAATGCTCAGATTAAAAAAAAAAATCAAGATATATTTTTAAATTCCATTATCAGTATTCTTAAAACATGGAGACAATCTCGCTTTTGTTATTTGATGGTTAATTTACTCTTAAAAGAAAGGTGTTCATATTTTTGTATTTTTAAATGCCAGTTAAAGTAATTTCAGGTTACCCTGACTATTCTGTTTTACATGCTGTTTAATTGGATAGCATGTACGTGTTTTGTCAACATCTGTGAGGCTACTGATGCTTCTGCTTGCTCTTTGCATTGTTGTTCCACAGCAGCTTACAAAAGGTGAGACTGATCCTGAAGCACCGGGAGTACTGGTCTATAAATCGAGGAAGGAATAGTCTCCAGAGGGCGAGTTGCAGACACTAAAAGGATGCTGATCCCCTTGTCCTCCCAGGTCTGCTTTCCTGCTCTTTTGAGGAAAGGCTATTCTGGTTATTGAATACTTGGAGTCACTCTTCAGGTTTTTTTCAGTTGAGAGACTAATCTAATTTTAATATTGTCACGCAAAAATTAAAAGAAGCCGCTAAATAAATAACATGTTCGTTTATTTGTTTTTTCCGATATATTTTGTTCCCAGCTTTTACTAAAGCGATTATACTGGGAAGAAATCCAAACTTCACGTGCTTCAGAAAGAAGAGTGAAAGCTGTGAGCTGTCAAAAGTTCTAGAGGGCTGACATTTTAATTAGCTGCTATTAATCAGTAAGTTAAGCAAGTTGCTAACATACTGCCACTTCAATGTGGTATTTAAATGACTTTTTTTCCCCAGTTTATACAACTATCAGCTTTTTTAAAAGTTTGTAATAAAATGTGATATAGACCATGTTTTCATCTGTTTTTTTCTGAGGCATCTGAAGTTTTACATGGAAGTTATGAGACCCTGAGCATTTCTTGGCAATGTCATGTACTCACGTAACATTTTTTTATTTTGTATCTGTTTTATTTAGTGGATAATAATTACATATCTCAAAAATGCTAATAAAGATACCAATAAAAGGATAGAGTCTTGGCTACAATTTTATCCCACTGGCATAATTCAGTTCAGACCTATCATTTGAGAGAAGCTTAGTATCACAGTTGTAAGAACTAAGTTCAGGAGCTAAATCCCCATTTTGAGAAGGTCCTCTGATGAAAATCCTTTATCGTAGCTGTCTGTCTGAATGCCTGGAGGAAGAACAGTTTATGTTTTCAAATATTTCTTGGTCAACTGATACAAACAAAAGGGAGAAGGGAGAAGGAAAGGAATTGATTGGAAAGTTTCTCATTGCTTAGTTGTAAAACCTGAATATACCATGTAGGGATTTTTTTCCATTTATTTGTTTTTAACAAAGACTCTTAAAGGCATATTGAAGGATAGATTCTTTCAGTAAGTTTAAGTGTATTTTGTACATTGTCACAGACAATCTGGATGATGAATCTATTGTAAAGGAAGTGAGCTCACTAGTAGTGATTTCTGTCAGCAACAAGTCTGATTTTAGCAAAAGCATCATGGATATTGGAAAAATGTATTCTGAAAATAAAAACTAAAGCACAAAAATCAAGACTCAGCAATTAGAATGAATATCAAAAATTGAAAACATTGTGAAATGCCAAATGTAATCTTACACAGAAAGTCTTCCTCTGTGTGCAACATCAATTCTTAATCCAGTCCAAGTCCTCTGTCATAATTTCTGTCAATTGTAACAATACAAAGTGAGGCTTTTAACTATTTTAAAGATGTAGGTTTACTGCTTAAGAAAGTACAGGAAAAATTAAATTAAATGTGCAGAAACATTTTCTGTAAGTTAAAGCATATCAAATGAATGCAGAGATGAATTAATGGCAACAAAATAGACAAGCTAAGTGGGGTTTTCTCCTCTGGAAAATATAAGGAACAATGATTTCTTTCTGCTTTTATAGTTTCCAATATAGTTGGCAAATTAAAAGGTGGAATTTCTGGTAACATTTCGAAAACAAAGCATACAATTTAAGTTAATCTCTGCTTTATGTCCTGTTCTTCTGTTACCTGTGGTAATGGAGGGCTAGGGAATTGTGTATTCTTGTTCTCTTAGCATGGCTGCTAAAGATCCCCTCCTTCCTTCTCAAAGACTAGATTTATTGAGGGGCTTTTGATCATACAGAAAAAAGTAGAAATGAGATTTACTGTGTGCTGCGTAAATACATGATGAATCTGCATAATGGAATTTAGCATTTTTTAATTTTTCTCAATGAAATAAATTTTTAGGGAGATGCTTCATATACATCTGAAAGTTAAAGCTGTGTGCATGTAAGACTTTTTGGGTCGATATTTGAAACTTTGTCTATGATAAAATGAGGAAGTATTGTTTTGGTTCACAAACAGCATTTTCAACTTGGATGTCTATCCTTTGATGATGTCAGTTAAGCTTTGTCATTTACGTAAGATTTTGAAAAACAGAGAGTGTAATTTTTAAAAGTTTTTTAATTTTTATTTGCTTCTTTTAACTCAGACATCAACAAAATGAAAGAAATTCAGCAAATACTTTTGGCTGAATCCAAACATCAGTTTTCAGCAAATTAACTTTTTTGTAAAAGTTCCCAATGGGCATATACGGGTTCCTGCTGAATTATGTATAAATGTGGTCCTTGGGATAAATATTTAGTTGTGTTCTGCAGGTGATGACTTGTCCTTTTGAACAGAAAATATTTAGAACTAATTAGTCGAAAATCTGTTCAGTTCATGGCTGAAGGTGATTTTTGAGTCTCCGCATCTGCCTCTGCTTTATTCCACAGCATATACTGACTGGAAATTTCAGTTGGCTTTAGTACAGGAAATTTACTCAAATTTGTGTCAGGGATTTGAAAAATAGTTTGCATTAATTAAACTCCTGTTATTCAGAAACAGGTAAATCAATGGCAAGGAATGAAAAGGGCTGTGTAGAGCTGTGCTCATAGCAGGTCAAGCATTAAGTTTAGTTCTCCTTATCACAAGAATGTCAGTCAGTTGTAAGGCTCCTTCAAATGAAGAATATGTTCTAAGCCACAAAATGATTGGTAAAATCCAGTATTAATGATTGCAGCATTAGTAGTGTCTTACAAGAACAGGGAAAGAGAGTCACTGGGAAGTGCAGTAGTGGTGAATATATGCAGTAGTATATGTAGTATTGAAACAGTTTTCAGAAGAGTAATGTGTCTGATGTGCCAAAAGAAAACATGAAAAGGAGAAGAACACTGAGATTCAAAGTGTTACTTTGGGTGTGGTAGAAAAAAAAGTATGATGTTTGAAGTAAAGCAGAAAGACTTAGGTAGACCAATCCCAAGAACGTGACATAACTTGAGTTTCCATTGTTTATCTGCCGTAACTGCACCTTGCTATATCTTGTTAGTACAGTTCGCTGGGCTTATATTGCTTGTCTTGAGGATAATTCTAGTATCTCCAAATTTGTGGGAGTGTGGGTGCCTGTTTTTTTTATTAAACCAGGTAATTATTTGCATAATCAGCTTCAGTTTCATATCAAACTCATGTATTTTTCATTTTTCAATAATTCATATTAAATTCATGTATTTTATAATGTATAGATCCTAGTGGACCTGAAAAAGCAATAAAATACATATATACTACCTGAGGAATTTATCTTCTTGGTCCTTAGTGTGCAAACTCTGCTTGCTTATGAACACTTCTCAGCTTTACAGAAGGAAGAAGGATGGCCTTGTCACTGAATCAAGTGGCATAGCTCTTGTTCCTGGGTCTGCCTCAAAATTTAACTGTGAATATTTACTGTCTCCATATATAAGAATGGATATTTTTTTTTTTCTGGTAGGGGTCTTACAGGCTGAATCTAAATTTGCTGGGAGCTGTATTCTTTCTGTAGGATGTATTCTTCCTCTGTAGGATACGCATCATGGAGCAGTGCTTCTGCTGCAAGAATGACTACGCTATTGCACACTGTTGACTCATATGTGGCTAAATTCCTTTTTACAGGTTATTCCATCTTCTTTGTGCAACAGCCACAGAGTCAACTTCTAGAGCTAGGTTAGGTTGAATTCAGGAAAAAAAAAAGAAAATAAAAAATTAAAGAGCTCCTATGAATAGATTTGTTCCATGGCACATCCTGTCTGTTTTCCTGTGATGGTATGCGGTAAATGACACATGGTTATAATACATCTTAGAATGAAGTAAAAAAGAGGGGGAGGGAAAAGTCTCGTGTTAATTACAGCTGTTAGAACCCTATCATTTTGTATGTCTGGGCTTTCTAAAACTGTACCTACGCAACTGTAATTTTGCATTAACTATGTGGAGCTGTTTAGTTCCTGTATATACCGTGTTAGTAACACTTTAGTTTGAGCTTTTCCAAGAGATCAGCTTGGATACATGCATTAATTACAGAAGACCCACTGGTACTAGAGACTATTAGGATGCCATTCTAGGTGCACTTTGTATGGATCAATTTCTTTAAGCAGTGAAAGAAACACCTTACCACTATCGTAGATTCTTTTTTTTCGGGTAATCTTGTTCCACAGTAGGTCCTTTTTGTCCTAGCAGGTCATTCAGTTACTAAACCAAACTGTGAAGCCTTTTTTATGGCTGAGTTCTGTTTCTCACATGATTGCTCATTCAGTGTTTGGCTCTGATTAATGGTCTACTGCCAGTCTGTTCTAATGTTAAATGAAAAAAGCATTCCAGTGGCTGTGGCATTTGGTGATAAGTAGTTAAGACTAAATAGAAGATGTACTGTGCATCCCTCAGCTACAGAGTTATGATTAGATTCAGCTCAGCCTGCAGAATGCTACTGAGGATATTGCTGCTCTGCTGTGGTGATAGAGCAACTCATATCAAAACAGCATGTGTTGCTGCTTATCTTGCATTGTACACTGCGGCATTCTAAATACACTGGACATACTAAATAGTATGGTCTTTTCTTTCCTAGACTTATTAAAGTGGGAAAGGGGGTAGAATGAGTCTTTCTGCCCGCTAGGCTATTGTACTACTTGCAGCAAGTGTTAAAAGCCATAGGTTTCTTTTTTTTAAATATTCTTATTTATTTTTGTGAAGTGTTTGTTCAAGCCTTCAGCCAATTCACTTTTCAGAGTTCACATGCAGTCACCCTTCTGCTGAAACGCAACAATGCCACTGGTTAACCTCATGACATATTTTAAAGCAATCGCTTTCCCCACACACTGTATTTTGACTCTGCAATGCATATGTTGGAAATTCAGCGGCTGCATTTTTAATGTTTCAAATGGATGAAAAAAGTGAGGGATACACTACTCTAATGTTCCATAAAGCACAGGCTATAAGATTTAGGAATTAATTATTGATTGAGAGAATGCACGTATTTAAGATAAAGCACAGTGTCTTGATTTCAAATAACCAAAATGGAATGAGTGATATAAAAGTTATCATAAGCAGAGGTGGATTGTTTCAACTGTTAGATGTATAATGCACCTTTAGATGTATAATGCACCTTTTCTGCTAGGACGCAACTGCCAACAGCAAGGGCCAGGTTGAAATTTAAAGTGATATCTAGTAAAATGCCTACATACCTGCAAGAATTAATCTCAAGAGCACTGATCTCATTTTTAATTCTTACAAATCAATTGACTCATAAAAAAATACTTTATTATAGTTAAACAAATAACATAAGGGCTAATTCCTGAAGTATAGCAATACCTCTTTGGCAAGGCAACAGCTAGGCCAGCTGACTGTTCCCCACTCCTGAACTAAAAACCTTCCTTGCAGACTCCACAGTTCCCCAAAACTGATTCAACAAGGCCCAATTCAAGTTGCAGAGCTTTGGTGCTGTGACCTGGGGCTTCTGCTGCTCTGCCAGACGTTGCTGTTTCTTGCTCCACTTGCTATGCTGTTTCGTTCTTCTGCTCACCACCACTACTGCTCTTCCCATCTTTTAGTGCCTCACCACTGTGTCTTTTGGTAGCAGTTTCCGTTGTTCTAGCTTTTAAGAAGAGCATACTAAGGACTACTATGCGCTTAATGTACACAGAATACCGGTAATCATCATCTCCCACTTTACGGACTCTTAAAAAAATCTTGTGCCATTTTTCTCCTTGCAGTCTGACACAGAAGTTATCATCTCAGATTAACATGAAGAGTCAGCCCAGGCCTAGTTTGTCTATGGAAATCTGGAAATTATGTCTAATGCAGTTAAAAGCTGTATTTTACAATTTTTTTCACTCTAATATGCATTTCTTTTTTACAGAAATTTTTCTCAAACTTATGTCAAATAAGCACATTTCAGAGGTTCCCTTTTGTCCCTGTCATCTCCTCTTCTCTCCAGGAAATGCTCTTCCTTTACCTATTCTCCTAACCAGTATGGGATTTCTTTTTGTTGAGGGATGGGGGAACACATCACTGCTATAAGTATAGATCTCATTTCTATGTTGGCAACAAGTTCTTTTCATTTTTCTCTTGTGAATGATAAGCAAACAATACTCTAAAGATCCAACTGCAGTACGATATGAATGGACCCTTTTAAATTTTTTAAGGAGCATATTCTCTCTCTTCTCTGTTTTTGTTGTTCTTGTGGTTTGGTTCTTTTTTTAATTCCAGTTCTGGATGCAAGCAGGCAGTCAAATAACAAAATTTAAAGTTATATCTTTTTCTCCCTTTTTCTCCCAACCTATGCTATTTTTATAAAGCCATTCATGAAGACAGAAGTAATTCAGTTCATATTTCTCCTGCCAACCATAATGTTACAGTAGCAGTGTCCTGGTTTCGGCTGGGATAGAGTTAATTGTCTTCCTAGTAGCTGGTACAGCGCTGTGTTTTCAGTTCAG
>JAVKLA010000053.1:1584061-1617321 GCA_034782735.1 Sagittarius serpentarius | reverse complement strand
CATCCCACTGGGTGGGGGGGGAGCGAGTGAGCGGCTGCGTGGTGCTGAGTTGCTGGCTGGGGTTAAACCACGACAAGCAGCAATCCAGAAAGGACAAGGCTTCGTATTCGTTTCCAATAACATTTCCATACCACTTACTGAGGACTACAAGGTCCTTGAAAAGAAAACCTGTATATGCTACTGGCATCTGAAGGTTAATAAAATAGCAGGAATTTGAATGCTTTCTACCAGAAAACTGGAGTGAATTTTTGATTGCTTTTTTTCTGTAGTAGTTTGATACTGAAACAGTAATAAATTTTTTTTAAATATATTTATAAATAAATTATTTATTCTAGCTTAAAAATGTATTGTTCAGGATTTCCTTGACAGGGTTTTTATTTTTCCCAATTGCATAAGTAAGATTTGATTACAGCTGTGTCTGTAATGCTAAGTGAAAGCCTTTTATATTGCCTCAGACCTTGACAGAGTTATGTAATAAATAATTAAAAATATTGTAGATCTTACTGCAATGGCTTTCCAACCTGTTACTAGGTAGAGAAGCAAAAAAAAAAAAAGTGAAAGAAATAGGTATATTTTTATCCTATTCCCATTGATGTAAAACCAATTAAATTGCCTTCCTATAAATTAGACTCGGGAAGTTGTACAACTAGTGGAGTACTCTGGGAAGTTTAGGAAATGTAAAACAGACTTGTAATAAATATATTTCAGTTTCTGATATAAGTTTTATTGACTCTGAGGAAAAATATAATTCCAGCAACTTATCCCCAGTCCTCCTCCTATTTCTCATGGATTTCATAGAAATTGAAGATCGGGATCAACCTCAACAGATGACCAAAGTTGTATCAATCATCTCTCTGAGGCACAGTGTCATTTCTTTCATGACTATTTATGGATTCCACAGTGCCCCGGATTGCCTATCCCATTGTTTCACTATTCAGACAGTTAGAAAAATGTTCTCACTCTCTATCTGAAAAGCCATAACATATATATATGTATATATATATACACACAGACGTTTTTTGCTACTTGGATAGTCTCATTTGTTATGAAGCATATACAGTTTTAATTTTCTCTTTCCGTAACAAATCGGCAAAGAAAATCCCTTCAGACTCTTATTGAATTAAAGTTTTCATACGTTTTACTGGAAATTAATATAAACATGCAAAACCACAAAAGGCACTTGTTCAATGCAAGCAGAAAGGAGAAAGTGATTTGGTAAAACAACTTCCTTTATCCCCTTTTTTCCCAAGGACTAGTCTGTACTAGTCCTTGATTTGACTCTTGAATTAATTTTAGATAAAAAATGTACACCTTCATGTCTTCTAAAGGTTTCAAAATACAAAATTTGTGAACACGATGAGAACTCCAAGTGTAGATACTCCAGGAGAAGCTGAGACATTTACTGCCAAAAAAAAAAAAAAGAAGAAAAATCTTATTTTGTGCATTTATCAAATCACTTCTTTGTTCAAGATAATTTAACCACTATTTTAGCTGATGTGCTGCACCTCACTTTCCTGTCTGTGAGGGTAAGGAACAAAACTGTTCTGTTTGTACTCAAATGGAAATTCACTTCTGAAAAAAGCAGAATGTGGTGGCAGTTTGAATTGATAATCTGTTACATGTATTAATCAAAATAATATGAAGTCCATCTCCACAGCACAAGGTGGCAAACTTGTATACAGCTGTGCATTAGAAATGATGTAAAAGATACTACAGATGGCTTTAAACAGTTTTTGCCCCGTGACTTGGCCAGTTGCACCCTTACTCCCCTATCAGGGAGCATAAAAGGTTATTGTGTAGAAGTTTATGTGGCAAGAAGGTGTAAGATGATGTCTGACGCAGTGTTTTTATTCAGCTGATGATCTTTATTTCCCCTTTTACTTCGTACACTTTTACTTTGAAGCCGATGTGTGGCTGCATTCATTTTGAATTTGTGTTCCTCTGTCTACCCTTGCTAAGAAGCACAATCACTCCCCCTCCCATGGGATGCCAGTTCTGTATTGAAATATTGCTCTAGGATAAGATTAGATGTCTATTCTCCATGTGAGAACTTTGATGAGAGAGGATGGGCTCTGAGTTTAAGTGTGATGTGCACAGACGATGTTGTACTAGATCCTGGATGGAATATTTATAGGTAGTAGACAAAATTCCTAATATACTCTTAAAAAATGGCAGAATTATCAAAAATAGTAAGGTGCACTGTAAGTAAGAAGACTTATTTGTAGGTTCATGTATTAAAATAGACTCCTTTTATTTAGTAAAGAATATAGCACACAGAAAATTCTTATTTCCTATTACAAATGTTATTGGATTAAAGGATGCTTGAATTAAAGGGTGTGCATAAATATTTTTGCGAATTATAGTCTTGACTTGGTGTGACTGTGAAGTCCTGTCTGCATAAACTAATAGCAGTAAGTATAAACAGTAAATAACTCAGATGTGTACACAGTTCTTCCCCACAGACACTGAGTGGCTTATGTGCTTTATCCACTTAGTTTCCTGTGTTAAGGTGTCAAGCAATTGCTTAACTTCCTTTAACTTATATGGCAAAGCTAATCTTTTTTTACCATGCCTATTGAATTATAAATAATGTTCATCTGAGTTATAAAAACAAACTCCAAAAGACCCTGAAACCAGAACCTGTTGCAATGTGTTTTGTTGTTTATGATTTTAAGCAAGATCCCCTATCCACTGCATGCAGAAGTAGTGCAGAACTCCTCTTCTGTTGCATGTTTAAATTGATTTACAGCTGATAAATTTTGCCAACAATACCCCTACTCTCTTTATAATTGTCATACCTGGCAACTGTACCAACATGGCTGATCCAGAGACATTATTCTGCTATTACTCATTTGTACTGATTATACAGACTGTTCTATTATTTTCTTGTCTCACCCGAATCCTCTTCCTTTCGTGCCATCTGCTGAACAAGAGGGTTTATTCTCCTTTTGCTGTAACTGTATTTAATATAAGCAGAAGATGCTTTAACTGAGGTGTTCTTGAACTATCAGTTATCACAAGTCGTCAAGCATAAAACTTAAAACCTTTAGGGCTAGGTATAGAGTGTATTGTTTCCTAGGAAACAGTAACATCCTTGAGTGGGGCTAAAAAAGCCTTATAGAGCATCTGATATTTGGCCAAGCCAGTACTTTATCTGACTGGCTACAGTATCTTTATCATTTTTTTATGTGAGTATCTATGGAGAAACATTTTGTGACGGTGCATTAAAACTTCACAATAACATAATGCTAAGCAACGTAGAGATGTCAACTCCAAAACCATCATAGTGTTTTAAAAAAAAAAAAATCTAGAATAACTGTGTAATCACAAAGGTTAGACAACACTGTATGAATTAAACGGTGCTGTTAGGGTTCCCACACAATGGAGCATTCCGATGGGATTTTTGGGCCCAGGTTGAATATACGTGTCATTCTCATGCTCTCGGGTTCTTCCCCTCCTTCCCCCTCTCCTTGAAAAATCAAAAAGCAAGTAACTGAACTAAAACTTCTGATTGTCCTTAGTTTCTGGGGTTGCAGAACCCTCAAGAGAGGGTTAGCATCAAGTCTTAGTGCTGGCTTGGTTTTATCCATCACATTCGGGTGAGCCCACTTCTAAACCCAAAGAAGCCAAAAATTCACCATCTGGCTTTTTTGCTGTCTCTGTTCCCTGCAATACTTTATAGCCCTGATGCACTTTCTGAATTGCTATTTTGCCTTCAGGCAGAACAAACACTATAGGAGGGGTTTTGTCTGACCATTGATGGGTTTAAAGTAGCTTTCTGTAGCCAGTAACAGGATACTAAACTCCTTCATGCTCTTTTTCACCAGAATTTTACTCTTCTGGCATTGTGAAGTTTCTCTTTGTCACCCTGGCATTTTAGGTAAACTTTTGGATAGTCCAGCTCCAAACCGGTGTGCAGTGATGGCAATATCTGTCAGTCATCTAGGCAAGCAAGTCAGTGACAGAAGAGAGTTTTAGTATGATAATTTATGATAATTTGTGATGCTGATGAGACTCGTATATGGCAATTTTCTGCACAAAGGGAACCCTTCAGGCCTACTGATTACCCAGAAGTTGTACTTCCTTTTTTTTTAATACTTACCTTCTAAGCTCTCTATTTCTCTCCTCCCAAGGTCACTCATAAGAAAGAGTCTCTTTACCTGAGACCTTTTAGAGAAATTAGCTATCTGCTTTCAGGTGGATTTGGGAGATGACAAGCTGATCCCTAGCTAATTGGGAGGAGCTGCAGAGTGAGAGAGCAAGCAAACAAAGAAGCTGGGAGAAATACTCAGGGGATTCATAAAAGCGCACAAGCCCCTGTTAATGCTCTACATGTATATTTTAATATAGTTTTAGGAAAGAGTCATGCTTCACAACTTCTAGTGCACCACATGGCCCAACTTACTGTATAAGTGCAAAAGCAATTTATAGACTGCAATTGGTCAAATACTTCTGCAGCACGATACGAGGAAGTTCAGCCCGTTCCTGAGTTGCTCTAGGTAGCAACAATGATATCTACTCTTTTGGCTTATGCGCAGTGATAGCGCTTCATATTCAGTGAGGAAGAATGGAAGAGTACTTTAAAAGTACATGTCTTCAGTTTCTCTAGCAGGGGACAATGTGAAGAAACTGTAGTACTGTGAAAAATATTTATCTCCTGAATAGCCAAATGGACTCCTTTAAGAAAAGCAAAGCAAAGAATCTACCTTTCTTCATACAGAGTGAATAGCTGGAATATACAGAAAATCATATCGTGAAAACATCAGTTAGCAATAGTATATTTTATCATACAGGTAATTTATTCTGGAATTTCCATTATATTAGTAACTACCTGGATAAATCTCTTATTAAAAGCAAATTAAATTGGTTACTTTGGGTCTATTTAGAATATGTGCTGAAAGAGAGGAGCTAAAATTGCTATGTCTTGGAGGATGAATGACATCAGCTTATTGTTACTGTATTATGAAACAGATTTGATATAATTGTACTATTGAATTCAGCAGTACTCTGACTCATCAGCTGCTCCTTTAATATTATAGTTCCTCCCCATATTTAGTATGAAATCATTAAGAATCACATAGAAGCTTAGCCTCAGATTTTGTATCGTGTTAATGTGTTATGTGCATCTAGCAATGTTTGAAAATAAAAATTACAAGATACCTGTTAGTAATGAAATACCATACACAGAGTTTTTCATAATATGTAGTAACTTTTTTCCCTTGTGAGTAATATTATTTTCATTAAGAACTTAAATGAATGTTAATTATATGCACAAAGTTTAGCATAAAAAATGATTATTTTATCTGAAAAAAATCTAAAATTGACTAACTACAGCATCTTTAATTGTATATTCTATGTTTTTAATGTTTTGTGCACGTGCAATATGAAATAGAGCATTGATGGAGGCTTATGAGCTTTAAGGATACTGGATGTTTCTCTCAGCTTGCAGTTGCTTTCCTCTTCATCCTCTCCTGCAGCTGCTTCTGATTAGCTGAGGATCAGGTGGCCTTGGTCACTTATCAAATACAGCTGGGAAGGTGATTAATTTCTCTAAAAGGGCTCAGGTAAAAGGAGAGTTTTTTCTTATGAGTGGGCCTGGATGGAGAGGGACAGAGAGGTTATAAGCTGATCAATTAGATGTAGAGGAAAGTGTATCTTCTTGAAGAACCTGAGTAGGCATGAAGGGCTTAGAAACTCTGAAGAGTTCATCCTCTGCAAGAATGAGAAGAATACAAATAGTTGAGAAGAAGTGAAGGCTTTTATGTTCTGATTTTCTCTGAAGTGTTTTTGTTTGTTCTCTGCTCTCTGACTGGAAGAGATAGAGGTATAGTTGCCTGAGGTAGGTACTAAGCAAGCCAAGTGACTGATGATGAGAACTGACTTGGGAATAAAAAGCTGGAATAGAAAGTCTGTGCTTTGCCAGGGAACAAGCAGATGGTTTCTTTAGGGAACCAAAGTGACCAGTTTCTGAAACCAAACCAGCAGTGCTGAGACATTAGAAGCACTGAGTACATCTGCCTGGTCCCTTGGAGCGCAAGGGTGTTCAAGAAGCCCAGAGCAAAACATTTGGTTTCCTTACCATTTGTTCTGGAAAGTTAAGATACTCTGAACTTATTCAGCGCTAAAGTTGTTTTTGGAAAAGGGTGGGGGAACAGTGCTCTGACTGCTAAAATGTAGAGTAACGGAGTAATTGCGTTCCTCTTACCAGTCAAAAGTGGTATTGCTGGAAGTGATCCATTTGTTCATAATTTTGCTGTGAAAGCTTGATTCTGATGCAAAAATGTCTTAGCTTAATTTACAATTCAATTTTTTTATGTATGAAATGGCTTTAAGCTGATTGTGTCTCTGGAAAGAAGGATGAGTTGGGTGAATTCAGAGGGGCTTCTGAGTCTCATTATTTGTACCTACTTTGTATTTTGTATTGAAAGTAATAGGAGTGTCGCTAAAGATACTGCAAGAAAATCCTTAGGGATGTTCCAGACACAGTGTACTAATTGAAGTTCAGTCTAACTTATTTTTTTGTCTTTGTAGTCCATTTTGTGCTGTCAGTTTGAGGCAGAT
Source organism: Sagittarius serpentarius (assembly GCA_034782735.1). Lineage (NCBI taxonomy): Eukaryota > Metazoa > Chordata > Aves > Accipitriformes > Sagittariidae > Sagittarius > Sagittarius serpentarius. The sequence goes on along the minus strand of JAVKLA010000053.1, from coordinate 1,610,760 downwards.
AATTGTTTTGTTTCGTTGTAGGGAAAGGTGAACATGGAAAGCCGTACCCTCTCACAGAGGAAGACCATGATGATTCTGCTTATAGGGAAAATGGCTTCAACATATTTGTTAGCAACAATATAGCACTGGAACGATCCTTGCCAGACATCCGACATCCGAAGTACGTAAATTGTTTCCTGGACTATTTGATTTTAAGTTTTTATCTTTGTATATCTCTAAATAACCTGTTTTCCCATAAGGTCAAACATGAACCCTCTGCCAACAAAAAGTGACCATTTCATTAAACAGGAGATGGACAATTTATCACCATTGTTAAATCATTTGCTCTGTCTTCTGAACTAACCTTTCATCTTATTAGCAACACATTAAGGCTACAGAAGGCCTCTTTTAATTGCAGAATGATTTTCATGGCATTTCTGGGTAGCGATTTGTTAGGCAGTGATAAATAACATTTTACATAGTTTTTCAGGTTCTCATTTGGTAATAGCTGCAGATCTTTGGCTGAGGCGCAGGGTGACGAGTTGCATAAAACTTTTGGCTAAATGTTTGGACCAGTGTTTCCAAAATGTTTCTTTTGGTTTTGTTACATAAAAAGTGAAAGAAATCCAATAGCTACAGCTTATCGGGTGCTGATACTATAGCTGACTTACGCAGTGTAGAATTAAGTAAAAACAAAATGAGCAGTGATGAAATGCACGTGCAGAATTTGGGGGGTTGGATGATGGTATTGTTCCTTAATAGCAGTAATATCCTACAGAGAAAAAGCATAAAGATTATTCTGGAAGAAAACCCCACTGAGCTAAAAATGGTCACATGGTCCTTGGCAAACATAACTTTATTTTCATGTTCTGTAATTTTTGGCTCCCTTATACGAAGAGTAAAGTTTTCTATCTGTAACAGGAAAGGGCATGTATGCCTTTCTAGGCTTCAGGCTGTAGTTCTCCAGAGTCATTCTGGGCTCTGAAGGTAGGGATGATTTTGTCTCTTTATGTGATGTTTTTCCCTATTTTAATTGGATGTTATGCAACTAATTGTTATGAAACTAATTGTTTCCATGACTAGGTTTATATTTTTCTTTGGATACAATTCCCTTTATTATACAATGTTTCAGGTTAAGATACCTACTCACTTCTTAACCTATACAATTTTGCTGTGTGAGTTAGTTTGAAATGCTTCAGGGAACTGAACAGAACTTGAGAGCTCGACAGAAGTTCTTGGGGGTGGTGGGGTGAAGAGTAACATCATGGTAACTAACACTTCTTGTTCCGTCAAATGTGGAACTGTCCTTTTCAAAGAATGAACAGTATATAAATGTTTGCATAGTAAGATTTTTAAAAATAATTCACAGTGGAGGAATTAACAAAAAAAAAAAATCTTAAAATCTTTTGTTGGAGGAATTTCTTATTTAATTGCCATGTTGTGTTGAGATAACACTGTTATCTATTAATTTGTGTATATTAGTACTGTTTACATAGAACTAAGTCAAAAGAAATAACTTTTTTTTAACAAGCTGTATGTTTTATATACATGGTTTGCCTTCTGCTTTGCCAAGTTACCTGACACTATTCATAGAAAGAGTACTTCCAAGAAGTTTGAGTTCTAATGTACAGCTGTACACCATCAAAGCTGTGTTAAATTATGTTGTTGGCATAATAAATATGCTCATCAAGCATCCTTCTCTATTGGCAAAACTGCAGAGAACAATTACTAAATACAAAAAGAAGCTGACATGTTTATTCTCTCTGTGGTTTTATAAGTTGGTCTTCTGGCAACTTGTTTCTCACCTGCTACTGTCCACACAGTCGATGACACTTCCTTGCATGTCCCCAGAAGCAATGTGAGCAATGTGTTGTCAAAAGTGACATATTAAGAGCAAGTCAGTGCTACACTGGCCTTTCTCTGCCCCCCCTTCCCCCTGCACAAATCCTTTAGTGACTTTCACCTAAATGTCTCATTTAGGAAGCTTGCATCCTTAGGTATCTGCGTTATTTTCATGTTCCAATTCAGCTAGGTTCCTATGGTGTTCGCTCAAGTCTTGTATGGTGGATGTTTTGGTAGTGTTCTTAGTGAACTGATTTGGGTCATGTCCTTCTAACCTTCTTTGTTAAACGCTTGTAACAGAAGTAGTCCCTTAGTTAATTGACTGTATCACTTGTAATCTAAATGTAAAGATAAAAAATGTTCTTGCGCTGAATTTGCATACTAAGTAGTACACCGATCAAGGTGACAAAGCTGGGGTCTATACTTTAGGTGGTTACACCTTGAAGCAAGTCTATGTCTTGAACTTCCAAGACACACAGAAGCCTGACAACGCTTTCTGACCTACTGTCAGAACCAAACCCATCTCTCAGCTGCTGTGTGTTAAATATGATGCAGGCCAGTCTCAGACTGCACTTCACTTTTGGAAATGCGTCCTCTCTTCAGAAGCATGTGTGAAATGTGAAGTAGTTCATACCTCTTAAGGTTGCTTTCAGAGAAAGAAACTCATTGGAAAACTATCTAACTTCTACACCAGAAAAGGGTGTCCTTACTGAATAAAATTAGAGTAGGTAATTCAGGTGAGGTATAGCAGGCAAGATGTAGTTTGGTCAGCTTCTCAGTATTATAAAGGGCTTTTGCTTTGTGGAGTTTCTAAGTGCCCTGCTGCTTTTAACTATCTTCTTTTCCATCTTTGTGGAGGATACTATTACTATAGACTTTGAAGTTTTGATCTTGTCTCTAGTGTATACCATTTGCACAGGGGCTTGTCTGTGCTGAAGACTAATTTCCTGAAAACTTTGTCTAGGATTTGTTTTAAAGAATGAAATAGAGTGGTTTTATTGCCATGAGCAGAGAAAATTCACAAAATGAACCTTCAAATACAACAAAAACTGAGTGGTGAATCCTGTAACTTGGATCAAAAGTTGTTTAAATTGAAAGAGCAGCTACAGTAGTTACTACAATTCTCTGAAATAACTTCATCGAAAGTATTTTATTTCAAAGTCTTAGACCAAAGAAATTTCAAGTCCCACTTCTAAGTGTATGGTTTTCTGGGAAGTATGCAAAGATAGCAGATAACCAAAACTTGGGTTTTTTTAATCCAAATGAACTTTGTCTTTCTTGGTCTCTTTGGAAATTGGGCTCAGGATTTGCAAAATACATCTTCTGAGAGGGGAGTAGATGGAACTAAACAAATGTTTAGATGATTGAGCTCTGAGAAATTCAGGTTCTCAATTTATATTATTTTTTATAATAATCGTGGTTTTTTTCCTTGAAGTATGATATATTTAAAGCACTTCAGCAAGATGTATTCAGATGGATGCTTCTTTCCTTTTTAAGACATGAAATTGTGTGTGCTGTAAAAATCCCTAGAGAAACAAAACAGTTAACTTCCATTTTAAGGCTGACTTAACAGCTTCCCTGTGTCCGTAATATGTTTCTATTGCACTCCTCTAATATCAGGGGAACCCTGAACACTAAAGTCCCTGGGCAATTATACCCTTGCAACCCAAGTTCCCACCCCTCACACCGTGGTCTGGTCCATTAGTAATATTTGGGTCTGGGGCCGTCTTTTCTCTCGTTGGGGTCTTTTTCTTGTCTCTAGGTGGGTTCTTTCTTTTTCCTGTTTTTGAGGCTAGTGGTTACTATGTCTCCTTTTTCTGGCTCAAACTGGCTCTGGGCCTTTCTCCAATCAGAGTAAGTCAACGTTAAGCAAAAGCATTAAGCAAGCTGTGAGTTCTGCTTTATCATGAATGACTGCTTTTAAGCAGCTAAACAAAGTCTTTAAAGCCCTCCAAAATGTATTAATAGCCTCTATAATTTATATACATTCCTGTGCTATTATAGCCTCACAATCTTATCCTATTATTGCCACACGCTGTTTATGTCTTGTTTGGGTGCGATCCGCATGTTGGTATCGCTCAGCTTTCATACTTTCCACAACAGTAGTATTGAGAGTTGGCAATGGAATTACTGTTAAGAGTTAGAAGTTCTGTACCAATATGAAAAATATTTCAAAACCCACAAGAACAGTGTTTTTATTTTTTCTTTTCACCTGCCTCATGCCACTTTCTGTAGTTTGGAATACAACAAACCTGCTAAAGCTAGGAAAAATGCTGGCAGTATTGTTTTCTATTGTAGACAGACAAATGCTACTTATTCTAATTATTTAATATAGCAGTTACCATTAATTCATCTCAACATTATTAAATATTCTGCCATTCATACCAGTTTTGTTCAAACAAACAAAATGCAGACTGATTCACATTTTGAATAGCATTCAAAATGTGATTTTAATGGGGCTTTGGGAATGATTGCAATCATCTAGTCTGAACAGTGAATATAAATTTTGTGTTATATCCTATTTCAAACTCCTAAGTCCTTGTAAACTAGAGCATCCAATTTTTTAGCTTTTCATTCTTCAATCAAGGAATTCAAGTTACTTCCTGATACTGGTACAGTTGTGAGCATTATCATTTAAAATCTTTGGGTTTGGTATGTTTATATAGCTTGATTTCAAAAACAGGTCTTTTATCTACAATTTGTCGATTAACTGTTGATAACTTACGTAGTCACAGATCAGATGTGCAAATCCTTGTTGGCTTGCCTGAATAATCTATCACAATAAATCCCATCCTTTTTAGGTTTTCCTGAGCATAGATAGATTCACTTTGTACTGAAATTATTAATGTTCATATTGTACATTAACGATGGCCAACCTGATTTTTGTGATGTCTGTTTTTTAGTCCGTATGGGTGGGAGTGTTTCCAAGCATTGACTGCTGGTCTTGCTGTTGCTGTGTGAAGTGGTGGCCCTTCACTGTCACTCCCAGCAGTATTCCTTTTCAGAAGTCTGAGCTATGCTCATTTTCCTTACACATTTAATTTTTCACAAGCCTCAGAAGAAATGTATTTTCATATTCAAACAAATATGAGTGTTTAGCTAAAGGCTGTGAGATCTTCTGTGTCCTGAACACTAATGAGATTTTCTTTCTTTTTAATAGTTAAAAAAAGCAAATTTTATTCTACCTGTTCTGCATAACTGAAACTGTCCAACTGTCCGTCCTTATCAGTAGCAGAATCTGAGAGAATGCCTGAATTCCTTCAAAACATTTGGATGCAGTGTGGTTGCTGTCCCTTGTATTTTTAAAAGAGGCTAAAATGAGTAAGCAGTGCGATTTCCTGGGGAGGGTGTTTGGGTTTTTTTGGCTGTATTTTTTTTGTGTCTTTGGAATAGTTGCAGAGTAACTGTTAATTATGTTTTAGTAAACTCTTCAGAAAGACTAGAATTACTAGACTCACATGGGAAAGGGATATAGTATATAAATAGTTGCACAGTCATGCAGTAGTTCATATTTGAGTACTCTAGAAATTTTCAGTTATTGCGTTGAATGTATTTAATTGCTTTCTTTTTATAAATACAGTGCATTTGTCACAGTTTAAGCCATGTATATTGTCAAAAATAAAGTTTAAAAATCCATCTTTAATCCCGTACTCCAAGATAGATTCCAGTTGATTCCCTCAGCATTCTATGATCTTAAAGACAGGATTAGGTTGTCCTGCTTCAAGACACTAAAAAAAAAACCCAAACCATTTAATCTAATTTAAGTATGCTGAACTTCACAATATTAATAAAGCTCATGGAAGGAATTAGTGGTTTGGGTCAATCTTATGTTGAATTTTTGGTTATATGTTGGAAGAAACTAGGAGAAAAGAAGGTTTCTTTCTAGTTCTCATTCACTTTGGGAAATCAGAAATGCCCTCATACACACATACAGGCTGCATTGCTGTTTACTAGTATTACCTTAACCTCATCTGGCCACAGAGCAACTGGTTAAACTCAAATTGTGCTTTTAGCGGGGTAGTGAGAAAGCTGGAGGTTATTATTCTGACTGGTTTTCAAAGTGTTTTGTGTAGTTACTGAACAACGTAGAGAAGGTGGAAAGTCATGTAGTCCAGACCATTACAGGCAATGTCACCACTTCCAGGCCTCACCAGATTGTTCTCTGCAGTTGCTTCAGGGCATCCCATTCAAAGTGTAGCTTCTCAAAACAGGATGAAGAATATTTTATACTGAAGAAAACTTGTGGCCTTCTGTCTGTCATGCCTGCTTGTCAGTTCTTCTGCATGACATGTATTGATAGTAACAAATAAAATGGAATAATTCCCAAGTGCTCTCTGGGTGCTTTGTATGTCTTTTTTTATGGCAGCAACAGCTAAAACATGGCTGAAGACTGATGATTCCCCTTCCGTCCTTTTGGTGAGAAACAGACTGCAGTGTTTAATAGGCCACTGAGGAGAGTCCAAGCCTGATGGGTCTGTTTCTGTTTACTGAAAAGAATTTGATAAAAGAAATAAGCTGTTTATAAAAGTGGAGGAAAGTAGTTCTTGTATGTTTAGATGCCTTGCATGTTACTTAGAATCCAGCAAAGCCTCCCACGCTGCAAGCTGCAGTAAACATAACTGTGAAATCTAAACTTAATAGGGACAGGAATACTGAAGGATATTTACCCTCCAGCCCATTCTGTACATCTGGGATAGCCAAGTCTATTAACATTTGGCAATGGTTAAAGCGAGAACTTTTAACTCAAATAATACAGTACTAAAATTGGGAAGTACATGTAACCACTAAGATCTGTGAGAAATGTGGAATGTTCTGGGGATCTGTACCTTTGCAGATGACAGGTGAAAGTGATGATGTTATATGCTGGTAACTTAATAGTTTTATGAAAAGCCTCAGTATACCTTCATTTTTCTTATATATCCATTCTTGCTTCCTTTCCCATTATTTTTTCATACAATTAGGCATGTATCTAATGTGAATTTGCATAAGACAGGATACTTCGTAAGCAAATGAAATTTCAGCTTTCATGTTAACAAAACACAAGTGCCAGCTGTACATTCTCACTGGCAACAGAATTAGCTGTTACACCTCATTTAGTAAAGACAGCAAATGTGCAGCAAGGCTGGAATGAAAAAGCAACTTCTTTCTGTTTTGCCTGGTTTGATTATGAGTAACCTTACTGAGCTCTAATTTTCAAAGGCTGCACTGGCCACAGGATGTGGTAGCAGGCATGAGAACTTACTGGCTGTGCTGGCAGATGGGGGTCCATGAGGCCTGATGGCAAGCGCTCTCGCAGCATTTGCTCCCACGTCTACTGGCTGTGATTTTGGTGTTAGAGACACTGGTCAGACCTAGTAATATCTCGCCCATTATTTTATCTCATATGTTGTGTATGAGAGATGATATTGAGAGGGGGAGGTGTGAGCCTGGTCACATATTGCTGTATAAGGGAGTGGAGAAGAGATGTAGGTAGATCACAGAAGGACTGTCTTAAAATAGTTAAGCAAACTGGACACAGTAAGTCCATGGGCCCTGATGGGATGTACCGTTGAATGCTGAAGGAACTGATGTAATTTTGAGGCCACTCTCAACTGTCTTTGAATGATCACAGCAATTGGGAGAGGTACCTGAGGACTGCCACAAAACTGGGAGGAGTAGGTAGTATGCCAGAGGGTTCCTAGAAGCACATGGGATAGCTTTGGAATGTAAGGGCAAGCAGTACAATGATAATTAGGATTTCTGAAACAGAAGTTAAAAGGTAGTTGGATGTCACAGGTTGGTTTGTTCATGAAGCAACGTGCTTAAAACACGCTTTGAGATGACAAAAAGCTGAGATTCTAATCCTTTTTCTTCTCCTTCAGCCAGGAAAACTAACCTAGGCTCAAAATAGAGGCTTTTATTGATCATGTTAAGGTCTGCCTGACTTTCAAGAGACAATCAGATAAGTGTGCTTGGTGTGAATGAATGAGCTTTGAGTACATTGATATTTCTGTAATCTTCCCTCTCAAAAAAAAAAAGTGGTTTGGGGGTGTGTGCATGTGTATGTATGTATATATATTATATAAATTGCACTGCTGTGATATTTTGGAACTCATAGGTAATAAAGTGCAAGTTTTAAGCTCAAATATAATTACAATAGTAAGATGACTGCTGATGTAAGCTTGCTTGTGAGGGATTTTGAGGTGGTATAAAATTACTACATGCATTCTTTTTTTTCCCCAAGCTTAGATTTAATACATATGGGTGTGTAGAATGTGAGTGTTTTCAGTTTTTTCAAGACCTTTGAGTGGTGATGGTTTTTTACCTCACTGTGTTGTAAAACAATGCTTTGCAAACATAAATGTGCTTTGTGTCATGAAGCTTGTATGCTTCTTATCTTCTTCCCTTGGTTAGAGAACCTTTTGTTTTGAAGAATGAAGTGAAGCAAGCTCACTGACTGATTTTTTTCAAAGACATGCAGTGCTGCTGGGGAGACTGTCCATGACAGACCAAAATGATGCAATTTGACATAACGTAACAAGCACCTAATTCAGCTCTATCGACTCTGATGAAGTCCATACTGAGGGAAACCTGCGTAAAGAACACAGGGTTTTGCCTGTTTAGTTTCCAAGACATGTTTGTTAGTGCATTTAATAGCAATAATGGAAACGATTTCTACTGTATAATTTTTTTTCCATGAAAATAACAATAATGTTTTGGAGAAGGTTTATTTGTTCTAGTAGGTAGTGTTGGGACATTTGTTGAGGCCCATACCCAGTAATGCTTGCTTCCCAGCTGTGAGCCACTGTGAAAATAAAGGTTACTTTCCCCTCCATCAGCTCACACCCAAGCTAATTTTACAGCCTTGTCAAATGGCAGCAGAAATTACTAGTTATCACTACTTTATCAGGCTCATTTGACAAGGCTAGATTGGAACAGAAACACAATGTGACTGAAGCTTGTTGCTGTAAATGGAATACTTTGACATGCTAATACAATTACTATGTAAATCTTCACTGGAAAAATGTTTTGTCCTGGTAGCTTATAGAGGGCTTGTCAGTAGCTCGGAGCCCATTGGGTGCTGTAGTTTCTTTAATAAAGGGAAGGAAAAGGTCAGATCTGAAAAAGCAGCTCAGCTAAGAGAGCATGTACTGACAAGCCGGGGGGGCGGGGAGGGAGTTGAAAATCTTTCTGTTTTGCTCTAACTTTCTCTGGCACTTCCTATAAGAGGAGAAAATTGGAGAAGGGCTACTTTTATGATCCAGTAACTGCCATAGTAGGCTGCTACCTTGCTTCCTAAATGCAGCAAGGGATGTCTGCAAGATGCTTAACTTCTCCTATGCTATTATCTATCACAAAGGGAGGTTTACAAGGTTGTTGATGTGTCTAGAAGGCACCGAGCCTGGTAACTGGCCAAGGCATTGCTATTGGCATTCCTTAATGTGCATAAAAAATTGTTGTTGTTATATCCACAGGGTCAAACAAATTGCTGCTTTTATGAATCGGCTTTTGCTGTTAAGTGGCTGAAATGGTGCCAGTTCTGCTCTCCTTTCTCATCATTTTAGAAGCCCATTTTCTTTCGTTTGCTCTTCTACAGAGGCAGTAGATTTCTGCATGTTTCTGTTAACAGAGAAGCTGTAAAGATAGAGAATTTTGCGGTTCTGCATCTTAAGCTAATATGATGTTTTAGGACTTTTTTTTTTTTCCTACTTAAACTCATTGGGGAATTAAACAGAACTATCCCTATGCCTTGAAGTAAAAGGACGCTATTTCTTCATTTCTGCCCAGTAGAGTAGGCCAACCTACAAAATGAAATCATAATAGTCTGAGGACTCTCAGTAGTGAATAACAAAGAAGTGTAATTGTAACTCCTTTTCACTACTTCTTTTTATGAGTGGTCCTCTTTTCAAGTTGTATTTTATTAGTGCCTGCTGCAAATAGCTTCCAGGTTTTTCTGTGACTTTTTTTTTTTCTTCCTCAGGCAGGTTAGTATTTCAGGAATAGAGGAACCTCTTACTATTCTTTTAACCTTCTAAAAGTCTCCCTGCAACTTTGAAGCTGACTCTAAAATTATTTTATTCAGAAACTGGTCTTCGTTCCTGTTTCAACTCAACAGAATAATTTTGTATCTCAAAGGAATAACTAAATAAGTATTAAGTGTTTTAAAGTGAGTTAAGGGTGTGATTGTGTATCATTTTTATGAATAACCCTTGAACTCCTGGAGCCAAATGCCCAGCTACAATGACGAACTATACGAACAGCATGCCAGATACAAAGGTGGTAGAAAGTTATGTATATTTAACATTTTTCACTATACAAATAATTTATAAATAAATTCTACCTTAACTTTTTGTAAAGAACTTTGATTTCATAGTAGCCGTTTTCTGGTTACCCTCTGGTAGGTGTGTATAATAAACAGCGTTGTGCAGCTTTCCAAGTTGTTTTTCAAAACAGTAATAAATGACATACTTGAATCATACATATGATTAGTGCTTAGTAAAGTTTCTAATAATGGAAGGGAGAAAGCAAGGAGATTCTTTGTGCAGAGATAGTGAAGAGGTACTTACTGCTTTGGAAATTAATTTGGAAACAGCTCATGCCCTAGTAGAGCGGTCCTCTGTTTTAAAAAATCTCTTCTGAATGTCTCTAAGGAGCACATTTAATGATGTATTATTCTTTGATAAGAAATATCTGATATTAAGTTCTGAAATACCATGGAAAGAAAGACAGGATTGATCAAGGATAGCAATATTTGAAAGTGTAATTCAAGGTTCTTAACTTTTGATTCACTATTATAATCTTGAAAATGTCATTGTATCTGATTCATCAGCAAATTCATCGTTTGGTGCCATTTTTTTCATACATACATACACAAGTGTTTATGTCTATAAAACAGTTTTCTGGCAAAGTCCACATTGCTATTGTTATCTAATAATTCTGAGGATTCGTGCAAGGGAAATACGTAATGCCCCTTGTACGTTCTCCTCTTCTAAACGCCCTTCGTTCTGAATGCTAATGTAATAACATCACTAAGAAAATACATGCGTGAGCTACTTACCTGGCAGGATGACCTGGTTATTGTCTTCCTAGGTATTTCTACCAAGACATTTGTATACAATTTTCAAATTTAACACAGAAATTATTCTGAGTCTTAAGAGTTTATTAAATAATAATTTTGCAGAAATCTATTAACATTTACGCTAGGATATTATATTTCTCATAACCTTAGCTACTGAATCTATTATTCAGCATGGTGTTCCAAAATAAGTGCTGGTGTGCTGCACTTAAATATGTGATGTTTAAATGCAAGAAAAGACACATCTTCAGGAAAGCATCTGTAAGTACTTTATTAAGGTGAATCTCTAGTGTTCTATTAAGGTTAAGCAGAAAATGCTTATGCTGAGTAGGAGTGCTTTTCTAGTTTCAATCATCAGGTTCTTCTCCCCCTTGAATAGTGTTCCTGCCATGAGTCCTAGATATGTACAGTTGTTTATTCATCCCCTTACTGCCTCCGAACTTGTTGATTCAGGCATTTGAATACTGCACTTTTGAAATAAATGACCTTGCTTTCCAAGGTCTTAAAATGATCTCTTCTGATGGCAGCCATTTATTCATTTTGAAAAGTACAACCAAAAGGCTAGTTACTATTTAACTGAACTCTGAGAAGTTCTGCATTTCTAAGCATCTAGGGCAAGTGCATGGTTTAAAAATACAAAAATTTGAACTACACACTTTCTTTAAATATTAAAAAAAAAAGTCCTCCTAGAGAACACAATGAACTTCCACTTCCCACTTTGCCTTTATAATTGTACCGGAATGCAGTAGGATTATACTGCAGAAGCAAATTATTTTGGTTTAATAGCTAGCTTGCCATGTGGAGTTATGGTAAGCTAGGTTGTTCCCTTGTTCTGTGTGATCTTGTCTGATTGAATGCAAGCAGTTACTCTGTATGCGTGTGTTTAGGAGTGAGTGGATATCCTTAGGAGTAACTTGTATATTACTTATATCTTCGGGCTTATTAGGAGGAAAAAGAATAGGCATATCAGTACAGCGTGCATGTCTGATACAAATATTCCTACAGTTACATAGTACCTAGAAAACATAACCAAGATCAAAATGTTGACACTGTGGAAGTCAGTAGTAAGATGGAGTCGCCGTCTCCAAGAAAGTAAGTATTGGGAAGAGGTTCTGTGAGATTAACTGAAGAAGATTGGTAGTATAGGCAGAGTAGTCCTAATCACTGAAAGCCACTGTCTTTTGAAGCTCTTAAGAGAAGAGCTGGCAAGTTACAGGTGTATGATGAGGCTGCATGGTGTAAGAACAAGAGATAACATTCGCATATATTGCTGGATTCCAGTCCTGGCTGTGATATGGGCAAGCTGCTTGAATTCACCACCCTAGTCTGGCAGTCTGTAAAGCTAGGAATAATCCCAAACCTGCCCTCTGGGGAAGACTGGAGGCTTGGATCTATTTGGCTAGAAAGTGCCACAGGATGTACAGGTGCCTTCTGTTCCACTGCACTGGGTGCTGATGATGTAGTATGACATATATCTAGAGATAACGAGCATGTATGTGAGCTAAGATGGCTGGTCAGGGTCTCTTGGAATACTTTGGGGAAGACAGCATCAAACACTGAACAATTAAGCCTCCAGTTCTGTAAATGGTCACCTACCAACCATTGATGAGGAGGCTGCATTAGTCCTGTAACTGAACAAGGGAAGCTGAGGAAGAGGTAGTGTGGGGTTTCTTAGCTCTAGCAATTTAACTTACAGGGACTTGTACCTCAAGTACAACTTGATGTGTTTCTGAGCAAACTGAATGGATGCTACCTCAAACATTAAAAATTCTACTGAGCTATTTAGTTATCTGAGGAAACACAAGTATGGAGGTAAGGATGATAGTAAGGAAAAAATATAATAAAAATGGTGGAAGACTATTCAAATAATGTGCTCTTAGCACCCTTAAATATTTTTCTCCTACCAGTATGGGCATGATGTTGAATATACATACGTAGCCAGGACTGATTACTGAGAACACTTTCATGGAAATTACTGTGATCAAAGCTGAAGTGAAAAATCGGTTTGGTGTACTAATTTCAGGTAGACTGATTTAGTTTTCTGCCCTCAATCCCATAGGCAAAATTATCAAATTTCATGGGAAGTTTTCCTTCTGATGCTTTGCATATGTTTATACTAAGATTTCATTCAAAGGAGCCATTTTTACAACAAAAACAGAACCAAGTTATCTGAGTCAAATGACCTATCTTCGTCTTCATTTACCATTCAAATCAATCTTGTTACTGCAAACTTCTCATGACTTATTTTAAAAGTTAATCCAGATGAAAATACCACTGGGGCAAAAACTGGTCCTGATGGAAGCAAACTAAAAATAACAAATAATACAGTAGTATTAAAAATAATTGTGGAAGACCTGGTAGTTGCACCTTTTTTTTCAATTCCCCACTGATATTTTTTGAGGCGAGGAGGGGAGTGTTAATTCCTTAATCACAATATGATGTGATACTAAAGCGCTACAGTAATACATTTGCGTTTATCAGTTGCACTATGATTTGATAATGAAAAGGATAGCAGAAAGTGATGTTGATTGACATCAACTATGTTACAGCCTTTTATATGCTGGGTTAGATCTTGGGGCAAACCTTTACTTGACTGAAACTGGCTGAACTGCCTATCTCTCTGTCTTAACTCTACCTAACCTTTTTTGAATATCGATTTTAGGATTTATTTTCAGGCCTTTATGGATTTCCCAGTATTCCAAGCTTTAATGAAAGTCCATGTGTTCTTTGGACGCTTTATTTTGCTGTTCAAACTACCCGAATAACACTTACTGTCCATATAGTGCCTATGTTCGTTTGAAGTGTGCAGTAAGTTGCAGGTGTCTTCAGGCAGAGGCGGACAATTGGAGTTCATGTGTGCAAGTACTATCAATTTCTAAATCGATACAAGTTTGACAATTTTCCACTGAAATTGTGAGGCTTTGGAAAATAAAATTATTTTGCGCAGCAATATTTGAAATATAAGAAGTCAGTTCAGTTTCATTTAATGCATATACCATAATTGAAAAGTTTTACCTAATAAGTATTAGTGCTTATTTAAACACTGTTAAAATTGGATGGTAATGGTAATCTTTTATACATAGCATTTTTTCTTTCTATAGTAAACTTGTTTTGTTTTTTTTTTTAATAAATCTTGGTAAGATTGCATTCTTCAGGAAATATGAAAGACCCTTGAATTATAATTTCTTACTTCTTTGGAGGATCAAAAATCTCACTTTTAAAACATTCATTCCACAGGGTAGTTAAGCTATTAACCAAATTAATTCTAGAGAACAGACATATTGAAATCAGGGTCTGTATTTTGCTTGGGGATGCTTAAAACGCTGTTATGTTAGGTTTATTTTGGTGAGAGCAAAAAGCATGTAGTCTTGAAAGTATGACTTTACGGTGGCTGAAAAATGAAATAGTTATTTATTAAGACATATGTTAGAACCTTGGAACCAGCATAAATAATAAAGCAAGGTTAGTTTGAAGCTATGATCAAACTTTGTCAGCACCTCTCCAAATGCACTCTACAGAATTTTTTTATAATGAACTAATGTTGAAAGAACACTTCTAAAAAATCTCTGATGCTGATACAGAATTGTTGCAGTTAATGGTAAAAGTGTCTGTCTAGTAGTTTATCTGATAACTTGCTGATGCTTCTTGATTTTAAACATCATTCTCATCAGTAAAACACAGATAAGTTGAAATGTTAGATAAGCTAAACCTATGTATGTCAGGATTTATGGATTTATGTCAGTACCTGTTGCATATAAAAACTTGTCTTTTCTGCTTAATACATGAACCGTACATCTATGTAGACTGGTTTATTCTATGTTGTAGGCAATGTTAATAAATTTAAATATAATAATAGTTCATGACTATGGACTTCACTCCGACTAGTTCTTTGTTCTAGGCACAAAGACCTGATCATGATTTCGAAGGCTAGTAATGGCTTACAAGAAGCACTACCTGTGCTTCCAAGTAGTCTTCTTGCAGCCAGGGTATTTGGCATCACTTCTAAAATGCAGGAATATAAAGAACCAGACTGAGGGACTTTGAAAAAATGCTGCACGCCTATATGATTATTCTCTTGGCAAATCCAAAGTCTCAGCAGTCGATGTCTAACTGCATCTTTATTGCAATTCATGGGCCTTTCCTGAGCATTACAGCTATCCATCAGATCTGTCCTGCAGCCCGTCACAGCACAGAGCCAGCTATACTCTGCTATAGACAATGCTGAATAGAACTTCAGATAAAATGGATTTCTGTGCTATGCCTTCTAAAACATAGCGATCTTCTGTTAGTCTCATGTCAGAGAGCAAGGGGCCAAAAATGAGCATAATTTAACTTGCTGAAGAAAGGTGTGTAGGCCACTGCTATGAAACCTAACAGACTGTCTTAACAATAGAAGATGATGAAAGTTAAGGTTTCATTTCTATGAACTTGAGAGTCTGATCAGCTTTTTTGAGAAGAGTAGGAAAAGAGCATTTTGGTGGCTTGTGGCTTTTGCTAGAAATCAATTCACGTATAGCAAGTACCTCTGCAATGACTATCAAAGTAAAAGTAAATATAAATGAGAATTAAAGGTCAAAGTGGAATGATGGAGACATTAACATGCAAGATGTTTTCCTCCTCTGTCTTCTAAGCCTGGCTCTCTTTTAGCGTTCACAGAGCAATCCAGACTGTAGGAACAAAGAAATAGTTTTAAACCAAGTCCATTGATGTTGCTTCTCATCACTTATAATATGCAATTACTCTGAAACCATAGATGAGAATATCCCAATACAATTACCTTCCCCTTCTGTATACACTTAAGGTTACAATATTGACCATGCAAATACGCAAATTTCATTACACCTTCTTGCAAAAGGTATATTGTTATACAGAAGGGGCAACCTTTTTAAAAGAAACGCCATTCTGATATATTTGGGTGTGTTGGGTATTTTTTTCCTTTACCTTTAGAAGTTGTATTCTGACATGTGGCATTCTTTTGCTCGGTTTTGTGTGGTATTTTGGGGTTTTGATTGTTGGCTTGGGGTTTTATGGAGATGAAGAACTTAGTTTTAAAATCATACTTAGTGGGAGTTTAAAGTGCTAAAGGAAAAAATCTTGCTTTCAAGAATAGCACAAGAACTACGTGCATGTATAGTAGTTGCACTTGTTCTACTCCAGGAAGCATCATTGTCAGCAAACAGCTGGCAACAGTAGGTGGTGGTTTTGGTAGGTGGTTTTCTTAATTTGCCAGCTGAAACAGCTACATATTAATAATGGGCTTCCTTTGTTGTATTTCTTCCTACAGAAAAGAAAAAGAATTTTTACTTAATTCTATTGCTGCAGTGGATTTTTTTTTTTCCTTCCCAAAATGTTAGAATATATACTTAGACTTTTCTGTCACTAGGTAATAAGCACCGTTTTCTCCAGAGCTTCACATTCTTGCAAAGCAGCTGTCCTTTTTCTAGTGTGTATATATGTTCTACCAGCAAACTGCTTATTAAAATTTTCAAAAAGTATTATTTTTGCAAATGGCTTGTCATTAAATTCATTGTCACCATGTTCTAAGAAGAAATGTCTGAATTACAAATTTAAATCTTAATTTTTGGATGCTTTCCTAAAAAATTGATTGTTTATTCACAACTACATAACAGTTAATATTTTGCAAATACAGCTGTAGTAGCTATGAGTTTGGGGTTTGGGTTTTTTTAACATTTCTTTGGTGTGGTAGCTGTACAATAAATTGGTAAATATTGATTTCTGAGTGACATTTATAGGGTGGAAATGCAAACTAAGCTGCAAATATATGTAAATCAACATTATAACCTACAGCAGTATTTGATATGCATAGTTACTCTTTCTGAAAAGCAGCAAAGATATCTGTGCTTTTTTAAACCTATAAATTGCAGGTCTAAACAGTTTTCTTTTTTTTTTTTTTGTTGCTTTTGTTTGTTTATCGCAAAGCTGACATGTTTCTGCTTGGAAGGATACCTTTATCAGGGTACAACCTTCTCTTGGGGAATGAGAAATCATTCAGTTACTTTGTCCCCAGAGCTGAAAACGCCATGCCACGTTAACAACAGAGGAATGTGTCCCTTTTCCCCCTTTTTTCAACAAAGCATGAAAGATGAGATCCTATCAGTTTCAGTAACCTAAACCTAAATGTTCTCAGCTATTAGGAGAAACTGAATTGCAAGGCCATTATTTATTTTTAAAGAATGGGGTTTTGCTCAAATATGTAAACAACTCAATATTGAAAATGGTAAGGTTAAACACTGATATTACATAGAAGCTGTTCAATTAAGATGCTGAAGGTGCAGTGCTTTCCTTTCAAAAATGAAAGGTTGTTTACATTTTCTTGCTGGTATCAGTCTGCATTTTCAGAATCACATGTTGTATCATGTCTGTATTTAATAGCAGCAATCATTTTGGATATCTAGATGTGAAGCTGGAGTTTTATTTATGGATGTTGTTTTGCATATTGTAAGCACATGTTGCACAAGATAATACTGAATTGCTTTCTAGAGTTTGTCTCTTGGTATAGTAGGCTGTTTTTACAAATTTTGTCTGCTATGGGCAAAAAAAAGTATCATTTCAGATTTTCTCTTGCTTCGTATTATGTTTCAGAATGCTTTCCGATAAGAGGATTTGTTTTCTGTAAATAATGTCGTAGAAGATATGTCCTCTGTCATCTTGAAGGAAAACGTTTCTAGTGAAGGAAAAGAATCTAATTCCAGCCAGTTAAATTTTTCATTCATTCCACTTAAATTTTGTAATTGTTCAGGTTTATTGTATGTTGTAAGCAATATAAATATTTTAAATGAAATAGTTATTGTCATATAAAAAGCACTGCTTGATTACATTGTGGGATCTTATGCCAGAAACCATGATGGTTGAATGGCCCAAATGAGTAGCAATATATCCCGACTCAGACTTTTCAGTATGCTTATGCAACTATTTTCTTGTCTCTCCAGCTGTAAGCACAAGGTGTACTTGGAAAATCTACCGAATACCAGCATAATTATCCCATTTCATAACGAAGGCTGGACTTCACTTTTGCGAACAATACACAGTATTATCAACCGCACTCCAGACAGCCTGATAGCAGAAATCATTCTTGTGGATGACTTCAGTGACAGAGGTAAGGCCCAGCCGGTTTTGTTTTAACTTGAAATTTATGATGCAGTGTGGTCTATGTAGAAACTAAAGGCAAGCAAAAAGTGAGGAGACTGTATTTGCTGGGCTGCTTGCCTTGAAGCACTGATTGTTAGCTGGAATAAACTTGTGTAAGTTGCTTTTGTTGTGATGAAATTCATGTCAAAGGGAAGAGACTATGAACTGTTCATTGGCCCTTATTAATATAGTATTTTGAATATATTATTTCTGAAATATTGCAAATTTTAGTGTTTCCTTAGGCTTCACTTTTACTCCGAAGATCTATTAACTTTGACCATTTTGGATGCAAATCATTAGATTTTAATCCTGGTATTTTATTGAGTTAGACAGCTTCATGTACTAGTACAAAATAGCCATACAGAGAAATGACTTTTGAATGGAATGTGGAAAACTGCTTTAGAATCATTAATCAAAGTTTACATCATCTATATTTAGTAAAATTAAGAAAACCGCAACCACGTAATGACTTCTGCCATCATTACTTCTTGAATGCAACACAAGAACTGAATGCTCAGAGTTCCTTAAATGAAATTTAATGATTCCTTAGGTAAAATTCATCCATAACAATGATATGGAACTGGGAAATAGTTTTTTCTCTCAAATTTCAGTACATCTTTTAGGACTTCAGGCATGAAGAGCTTTGACTTTTCTTTGTTGTTTGGGGCTTTTTTGGTTGTTTCTGTTGGAAAATCAGTTGCTAGTGTATGTATGAGCCTTGTTCTGAGCAGACGGATAGTGAAAGAGAGAATTGTGCTCTTTGCTAATATTTTAGGTAAAACCTTTGTCTCAGCTAGGAACTTACAGGAACAGATTTCTGACCTACTGTTGTGAGAAGTCCCTAGGTGAACAAGAGGAATATTAGTAGAGTGCTGCAGTGGAATCATTTTTGTAAGATTTTTAACTTGGTATTTCAGGGGTTAGAAAAATTAATGCTGCACACATCTATCTTACCCTCTCATATCTGCTGGTTTAGTTGTAGTATGTCCTTTGATGAACTGCCTCTCTATCTGTAATGAAATTTAAGTGAAATTGTAAAGTGAGTACAGTTCTGGCTATTCTGTTTATAAAATCTAGACCATGGATGAAAGTTTTCAAAACAAGAAGTGTAAAGTAGCACAACAATTTTTCTGCAGGCTAACAATTTCCTTGTAGTAAACAACTTCCCTGTAAGTCTGTAAATTGGTTTTGAGGTGTCTGACAAGGAAAAATGCTTCTTATACTGAGACAACAGCTATTGAAGCTATGCTTGCTCAATATGGTGATACTATAGCATTTTTTTAATGAAGATCATACTATTGTTGGTATACTTTTAAATGTGTTAATGTTTTAGAAAGCTTATCTGCTTCCCAGTTATTAGAAAAAGAATTAATGTCAGTAAACAGGGAATATTGTAACTTCTGTTGCTCTTTCTTGCCTGCTTTAACTTAGGTTCTGCTGCTGGCTGAAAGTGTTTTGGGGGTAAATATTACCTGTAATATGAGTTCTTACAACACTATACTGAAACACTTACAGCACTTTACTGAAAGGGTCATTAGGCATTGGGACGGGTTGCCCAGGGCAGTGGTGGAGGCCCCATCCCTGGCTGTTTTTAAAGGCCGTGTAGATGTAGTGCTTAGGGACGTGGTTTAGTGGAGAACTTTGTCAGTGTTAGGTTAACGATTGGACTAGATGATCTTACAGGTCTTTTCCAATCTAGGCAGTTCTATGATTCTATAAAAATCTCCAAAGTCCTCATTTCCAGTTATAGAAACCTACCTTACTTTTCAGTGGAACGGTTTTCAGCTGGAAGAAGTGGTTCATATAGCATGGAAATGCTTAATGTAAGTGTCTGGTTTGAAAATCAGAAAGAAACTTATTAAGAAGACTTGTATGGAGCTGGGCCTAGAACTGTTGTACCATTAGGAAGATTTGCTTATCTATTTTTTTTTTGTATTATTAAACTAAAGATTAAAAATGCATTTTTGAATCGTTGCCGGTTTTGAACCTGAGCATATTTGGTACTGTAAGTTTTGAGAAGACCAAACAGACAAGAAAAATGTGGTGGCATCTCTGCTTTGAATTCAGTAACATTGAATTTCAAGTCAGGTAAATATTTTGACATGTCTGAAGCAGGTTTAATTCTTGTATTTGTGATCCTCTAAACTGTACTTATCCGAGGCTATATTGTGTTTTCTTGTGTCCCTTTTTCTTTTTCATGAAGTGGCCACATTTAATATAGTTGGGTTATTTTATGTTGAAAAAATGCTGACTGATATCTATGCCCCTCCCCTCCCAGTTCATAAAATAATCTTCTTTAAAAGTGATTGAATATATGCCTAGTTTAAAATTATTAGTCTTTCACCCTTTAGTTGCTTTTTCCTAGACTGATGAGAACAGTAAAGCAGTGTGAAAGACACTGAAGACAGATTAAGTCAAAAATTAAATATAAGTGCATTCAGTTGTTGTCAAAACTGATAGAATCATTGCAAGCAAAGTTTACTGCAGTGTTGAAGCAGTATCGTGATTAGTGATAAATCTGTATCCCTTTTTCTCATTGTATAATTTCTTCATGAAGCTTCATATGTCAAATAGCTGACAAATGGCTGTTACTTTCTTTTGTGAACCCAGTCATATACTATTTAAGTGACATTGTGTATGCTATACTTATTCCGCAACTTTGTATTATGGAGTTTTCTGCTAGGAACCTGAACATCGTTTGTAGATAGTTGAAAGTGAGAATGGGATATTTCAATAGCACTGTTATTTTAAAAGCAGTGATTAAATGGCAAATGTTTTTTCTCTAGGGTGTTCTACTAATCAAACTTTTCCTTTTTACCAAAGTCTAAGAAGTTGTTATAAAAAGTCAATCCCTGTTAGAAATAAAGTAGATGAGAAAAAGTAGAAACTTGAAAGCTGTGTAGAAGATGGATAAAAATGCTGGAGCGTTTTTGTGTTCTTAACTAATGCAAATATAAGTACCGAAATGCACACAAAGAACTTTTGATAACAGATGATGAAAATGCTGTAGTGCACAGCCAGGTACGCAGCAGTTTGCTGGTTTGTCTGCAAAATTACTTGTATGCCTTCATTTTATTCATATTCACTTCTTTGGCTTTTGTGACCAAGCCCAAAAACTTTAGATAATTCATGCCTAATTTTCACTGTAAATAATGACATTTAGATGTCATAAAAGTAAAAGGACAGCTGCACCTTTTTAAATATCAATATAAGGCAGACCAGAGGCTTGGTATTAAGAGGGAGGTAAGCAAATGTTATGAGATTTGGAAGTGCAATATTTGGTTATGGACAAATTTAATGTAAAAAACCTACATAAATACAAAAAGTCATCTGTGACAGAAGGAAATGTAGATTTAAATATAGGTACCCAAAACTGCAAAATATCTTTGTTCATATAATTTATAGACAGATTATATACTTAAATTATGAAGGAATGGGATGGAGAAAATTGATTGAATTAGTGGAACTCTTTGTTTCAACAAAAGTAACACTTTTACATTGTAAACACAAATGGCCAAATGGTGGTGAACTGGTGAGATGAAATGGAACTGAATTTAGAGTTTATAGGAGTTTTAACACACATAAAAGAAACAGATTGTCACTTAAAAAGCTCTATAAAAAAGAGGCAAGTATTGGACCTCTACTTAGTTTGCCTTAGAAAGCTATTGACAAGGGATCTGGCTATGCTGGCAGACACTTAAATTTAAGAATGTTTTTACTCTTCCCGACTGATTTAGCAGTCAGGTCCTCCCTAGAGACTTCCACTGAATAACTCAGTTCTAGGCCCAAGTACCGTAGCTTTTTCACAAAAGTTTGGTGATATACATACCTTTGCATACTAAGGTATGCAGAATATTTCTGACTTCATGATGGATTTTGGGCTGCAATTCCAATACTGGATTCATGCCAGCCCTGTATTCCACACTCTGTGTAAGTTAGACATCAGTTTCAGTAAGTGTCACCTGCCATGGAAAATGAACACCTCTCTGTCGGAGGCACCAGCATACCTCTGTGTCAGGTGTCTCTGCGGTGGCTTTGTGTGCAGCTCTGGTATTGTGAGTCTGGTTTCTGGGAAAATGAGCCTTGTGGAAAGTGACTTTTTTCTGGGAGGTTTCTTTTTTTGTGTGAGGGGGTTTTGAAATTGGGAGGGGGGGGTTGGTTTGCAGGCTTATATTTGGGAATGGGGTGTTTATTGTTGACATAGTTTGCTCTGAAGTAACAGTCTGGCAGAGACAGATCTCTGAAAACATGGCAAGAAGGAGAATGTGGGCAGCAGTTTTAGAGGAAAGGGCAAAATGAAAAAGGAAGCAAGTTTTCATTGGTTCTGTTATAGAACAGCTTGCATTTACAAAGGAATACTCAAAATTCTAATTACTCTTTTAAAACTTTGGGTCAACATAGATTTGCATAATTAATTAGTTAAACAGTTCATGTAGGTTGCCACCACTTGATAGGTTTGTACATTCCTTTTGTGTTTTAATGACTTTATTAGCATAGTCAGGCCTGTGAACTGTTACTAACACAGCATGCATGCCTGCATGTAAAATTGACTTACCAAGCATTTTCACCTTACCCCATAGTTCTCTAACTGGTACAGCATCTATTATAAGAAAAAAATAAACAATGCCACAGCCAACAATGAATTTATTAACCGTAACAATTATCGGGCGGTTTTTTAGTTTGCAAAAAATCAATCAGATTTGCCAAGGGGAAAAAAAAAAAAAGAAAACTTAGCAGCCAACAGCTGCTTGCAGGACAGAACTGGTTTCTGTGACTGGCAATGAACTGGTGTATTGGTGGAAAAATGACAAACTGGGAACTCTTCCTTCATGTTGATGAGCCAGTCCCTTCTCATTTTTTCATCTCTTATGTTCTCCTGTCTCTGTCCCCTTGCTTAGGTCTGGTTTTTTTCTGCACCGCTACTCATCTGAAAGTATCATACTGTCCCATATCAGATGCCATATGCTTTATGCCAGATTTCTGAATAGCCCAGATTAATAATGTGCAAGTCAGTCTGCAAAAGCAACTTGTGACTACTTGGTCGGAGCCCAGTTTAGCTGGTCAGTGAATTTCAATGCCAGTGATGTACTTTGTTTTGTGTGAATGTGGAGGAAGATCTGATCTGTGGCCCTGATAGCCTGCTAAACCCTTTTTGGCCTTATAGAGGTTGTCTGTTTTTATTTTTTTTTTTTTAAACTGTAGTTCTGTAAATTATATTAGTCATATTATACAGTAATGGTAGGGTAAGGGAGTTTGTGCTAAAAGCAGAGCAGCTCTATCAGAGTATCAGATTGCTCAACTTCCCACTCAAGAAATACATGCTATTTGTTGCATGAAGATGAAATTCCCTGTATTTTGCTCATAGAAAGCTATTTTATGTAACATGTCACTTGTGATTCCAATTTATGAATGCTTGGCTTCAGATCATGGCTAGGTATAACTTTTCTCATGAAATGAAAGTGAAGGTTATATTGTATGAATGAGTATCTTGTCATAGGAAACCTCCACTATAGACGACAATTCTCTGATATGGTGACAGCTCACGTCTCCAAAAATTGCCATTGTACTCAAAATATACAACGTTTTAAAAAGAAAATTGGAAGAGGATTTTGTAGTGTTGTGGAAGTCGACCTCTACCAATGAAAATGCTTTTAAGTCTATCCCTTTCCTTTAGTTTAGGAGCCTGTTTTTCGAGATGGTATATAATTGCTCAATGACTTTTATTTTAAGCTGAGCTCTTTAAAGTTACACAAGTGATTTGTTTAATAATTCTCCAACTTTATATGCCAGAGACTATACTTTTGAACTCGGGTGTCTGTCCATCCCTGAAAACTAACCACCCTTCTCCTCAAAAAAGCGTGTGCCTGTGGGGACTGGGGCACCAAACAGAACACTTCCAACAATGTCCGTGCTGAACACATCCAAAAGAATACAAGGACATAGCTCATTAGTGCTCTTCCCAGAGACACAGTAGGACAAGGAATGGGGCAATATTAACTGTTAATGGGAAGCTGTCTGGGAGTGCCTTCTGGTGCTGTGTACGGCCAAAGTGGCTGCAGCCTGGGAAATGTTCTATGATGTGCCTTTCCTTTGAATAGAAAGGATATAACTAAAAAGTGTTTGGTAGGAACAGAAGTCAGAATCTGGACAAGACATGCTGGAAGTCAGAGAGAGGCCCTAGCTGCCATCAGTGGTATGTGTGGAGGCAACAGTGGTGGCAAATAGAGGGGCTAAGAACCAAGCTTACTCTTGATGGCAAGTTAACAGCTGCCTGACTGCGTATGGCTTCTCAGAAACTGAGAAACAAGCTCTGATAGATACAGAAAATTAATTCTATGCAAGTAATTTTATGGCAATATTTTGTGACAAATCACTGGGTTTGTATTTGATGGTGGCAGGTTTTGGTGGTTTTGTTGTTCTTCATACTGTGATGATATGGAACATTAAGCATACTGGGCATTGTTTATGTGATTAGAATACCCCTTTGTGGCAGAAAGGGGGGAAAAAAAAAAATCACAATGGGAGGAGAAAGGTGGAGGCAGGAGCATCCCTGCTTCCACATGTATTAATATACTAAAAATGGGGCTTTCAAGTGAAGTTACGAGTACCCAACTGCTGCTGAGTAAGGTTAATGAGCTAGGGAGAAATGCTGTGCTTATGAAACTAGACTGCTGCTGGAACTGATGCTAGCTTAACTGTCTCTCTGGCATTACATTGTACAGCATAAATATCTATTATAAGAGAGCTCTGCTGATGCAACTTTCTGCTGCCTACATAAGGCATCTCATAGTTGGAAGTTTATAGGATAGGAAAAACTTCAGAAATCACCTGCTGTACAGTAGGATAGACTGTAACAACTGCTGAGAATTAAAAAGGAATGGGATAAAGGTGCACAGAAATCTGTCGCCTTGAGTAACTGAGTACTAAACCAAAATAATTCAGTTGAAAAATTAAGGCTAATTCTGTTTTAGCTTTACAGATGAAAACAATTTGTTAGTGCTGTAGTGCGTGTGCATCAATTTTTACACCAGTGCACGTAAGTCAAGCTGACTTCAATATACAACAGTCCTCTGGAGAACACTAGTCACTCGGTACAGACTAGAGAGATCTGCTTCATTTTGGAACAGTTGAGAGAGAAAATAAAACTAAGCGGTAAACGTTAAATTTGAAGGACACTAACAGAAGGCATGAGGAGTTGCGTTATCTTTTTCATCACTATGTATTGTGTATCACATGGGCAAGAACTTTGAGAGATGCTCAATGTTATTCCTATACCAGCAGCAAAATCTGAGTGTGGTGGTGTAACTTTCTGAAGCAAACTGCTGGATATTGTGAACAGAAAGAAATATTGGGTAATAGGAGAATAAATGCTAATAGAAGTCCTTGGATAAGGCTTGGTACTCGATTTAGTTCTGAAATATTTGAAATTTCTTTTTTTTAAGATCGAACTTTTGAGTGTCTATGTGGATCTGTAATGAAAACAGCAATTAACAAGCGTATGCTTTTGCAAATGGAATTTTATTTTTTCTCCCCTCCTCCTTCCTAGGTTTACCCAAAATACAGCTCTGCCAGGAAAGTTTGTGGGGAAAAGCATTGTTATACCAGTTGGGAGCAGTTCACTGAAGTAAGTTTCCCGTCAGCCAAAAGTGTTAGGCCAGATCTTGCCATCTTTTAAAGTAGCTGGAGACCGGGGAACCTGGAACTGGCTTGCAAGGAGCAATCTGTGCCTGCAATATAAAGTGGGCCTTCTGTGAAGTCTTAAGTGCACAGACTCGTCTTGCCACAGAAGAGCAGTCTGTGTTTACCATTCTTGTTTCCTTGAAGTATCTGTCCTTGTGGTATATCATGGGCAGAAGGGAGACTGCTGAGAACAAGAGGCAATACTGTACCTGTTAGACCAGCCCAGTTTTGGCCTCTTAACCTGGGAAGGATTAATGAGCTGTTAGTAATAAGGCTGCTTGGTGACCCTATCAATTATAGTATGATTCTTGCAGTAGACATGATACCTAGAAAGAGGACTTGCAAGTGAATCAGTGTCATCCAAAAGTCATTCCAAATATAGATGCTGACACCCTAGGTATTTGAAAGCTGTAAACTTCAGAGAGCTGACTTTGCTAGCTTGAAAACTGTTGTCAAGTGCACTGTCATTAACCATGGTGTTGGCAGGTATTTGCAATACTACACCTAACTCGCGTAGACGTGTAAGAAGGTAAGTGTGAATCCACACACCTGTGTGGCTTATAGCTAAATAGTTACACCTGAAACACATAGCCTTACTGGCTGCGAAACCTATTGCTGCAGTCGAGTAATTATACAAAGGTAAAGACAGATGTTTTCTACTTCCTAAAGAATTTGTTCTGGCTTCACCCCTGCTTAATGTAACATCCTGGAATGCAGAGTGATCCCGGCAACTGCAGCTACACTGTTCATATCACTGATAGGGTAAGCAAACCTTTATGGGAGCAGACTTTAATGCAGCAAAATTTTCAATAATGTTGACCTTAACATCAGCATATTACTGCTTCATGTGCACTACATCAGAAAAATTATGAGACTGACCCTTATATAGGGTTAAAAGTCTTTTTATCCACAGTTGATAAAACAATTGTCGTGGTTTAACCCCAGCCAGCAACACAGCACCACGCAGCCGCTCACTCGCTCCCCCCCCACCCAG
>JAVKLA010000053.1:1541307-1562193 GCA_034782735.1 Sagittarius serpentarius | reverse complement strand
GTAAAAAAAAAAAACAACCCACGCCCCCCCCCCCCCCAAAAAAAAAAACCAACCAGAAGTTTATGAAGCCCTATAAAGTTAGTAAAAATTGGTTTTAGTTAGAGCAAATGTAAAACAACTTCAAACACAAGACTGTAGCTCTAAGAACTGTCTGAAAATCATAGGGTGGGATGAGATGGCATTATATGGGGAAAAAAAATATTAAAAGGTGTTCTTTGTGAAACCTTCATGTGAACTAGCCCAAATAAACTTGTTCTCACAGAAGTCAGCGTGAAAATAATGATGAAAGTCAGAATGCTTATTATGATATCTGTACCATATCTTATTTTTCTATTTTGTATTGTTTACATTTGTAAGTCTCTTAATTTTCATGCTTATGATGCCCTCTTGGGTGTACTTTACAGAACTAGTGTC
This sequence comes from Sagittarius serpentarius, assembly GCA_034782735.1. NCBI lineage: Eukaryota > Metazoa > Chordata > Aves > Accipitriformes > Sagittariidae > Sagittarius > Sagittarius serpentarius. The sequence continues at coordinate 1,561,779 of JAVKLA010000053.1, read as the reverse complement.
GAAGGTTTTGTTTGTTACTGAAGAAAAGAGGGACTGACATGGCAAGATTGATTAATGATTTGGCCCACAGAACAGGCTTCATTTGTTCCAAAGTCATAGCGACTCAGTTGACTGAAGATGATGAACGGATGTAAACTGCAGGATTATTCATGCATGGTTCTGTGGCAACACTACCATTGAAAAGTATTAATGTAGATAATGGATAAATATGGCATTTCTTTTAGGAATGCTAACAGTATTTTTTGTGTTGCAGCACTTTGCTAATTCAGTTATGTCTGATTTTACTTTTTACATAACATGAGAAATCATTTCAAAGAGTGTTTAAAGTGTATGTGTGGCACAGGAAGTGGAAGATATATAATTTCTACTTTGATTTTAGAAGCTTGCATGTTTGGATGTTTTGTGTGTGAACATGTATCAATGCATGCATGATGCACATGTTTGTACTCCAAATATTCTAGGTTGTACAATACCATTAAACCACAACTGTCTTTATAAGTATTAAGTAGGTGTCTTGCTTAGTACTTTCATTTAGACAGCAATTTTTACTGGTAGAAGAGTGTTGCATTTTGGTTAAGATTGCTAATCATTCTGACTGAAATCATCTTGCATTTGTGATCCTTTTGTGGAACTGTTTGGTTTGAGGTCTACTGAAGCCAGCTGTACTTGGGTGTTACCTATGTGTGTTCAAGTCTATGTCTCTCCTTTAATTGTCCATTTGAAAACTTGTGCTTTAAAGGATAAGGGTTAACAGTTGATTTCTATTTATTGTTTCATTAAACACCCCTTAATGCTATCCAAAAATCACTGATTTCACGCTAATAGTGTCCTGTTTCAATAACACTTATTCCATATGGTTAGCTGAATCAGTTTCCTGGGAATTCTTAGTAAAATGGCAGTCCCAGTTCAGCATATCCCACTTAAGGAAAGTATTTTGTAGCAACATATTACGCTTACGCAGCAGTTCTTATGAAGCATTTTACAATCATGTATATAGAATCATTGGACTACAGCTCCCTAAGTGGTAGAGGGCAGCTGTTAACTGAGATTTTAGACAGTGCAGATTAATGACAAGGAGAAAGTTTGAACAGTTATCTTAAGGCAAGTATATTTTATTTTGACATGCAGTACCCGCTCTTCAACATCAGCTGAACTCGGTCAGTGCTGAAGTTTGAGAACTTACGTGAAAACCTTTCGAATAAGACTGTCATTAAAAGACCCACTCATTTTCCTGTTCCATTCTCCAAACCCTGTACTGTTCTGCCTCAAAGGAGAGTAAATGTCATTTTATGTGAGAGGTTGCTTTGCTTTGAGACTTTTTTGCAATATTGCAAATATGCTATTAGCACATCTTTTGGTGCTACTGAATTACTAATAACTTGTCACTCAGTTCCAGTTGCCATCTTCAAAAGCAACATTGGACTTTGCTCCACATGGCCCCGTTTTTCACAAATGCTGGCAATAGCCTGACAACTGGCTGTTTCTCATCCTCATTTCTTTAAAGAGTGCTCATATATTTCCTCTATCTAGAACAAACTATAGATGAATGTCAATAATAATTGTAAATGGGAATAAGTTTATACAACCTCTTGGAAAATAGAATTATTTATATTCATGCCAGTTTCTGGTTGAACATGGTAGAAACTTCAATCATCAAGGCTTTTCTGCTGTCTTGAATCCATCTAAGAAATGTTTTCTTCCTAAGGTAGGAAAAGAGGTGCTTTTGAGATTACTTCAGCTTTAAGCATAAAGGTCATATATAGACTTGAAAGAGAAAGCCTGTTGTATGAGCTTTGATATCCTGATAATCATTTGGGGTTATTTTTTCTGCATAATAAGTATCACTAGTTGCTGTAAAGCTTTGTTGCCATTCCAGAAATGGTAAGGGACCACTCACACCAAGATGTCTTAGCTGAAAACCATCACCGAAATCAGCAGCTGACATTAGTAGCAATCTGAAAGTGTCCAATTTGCACAGTTTAGGAAACTCAGATTAGTTTTCACGAATTGTGAAAACTAGTATTGGCAAAATAAATTTTGCCAAAGAGAAGAAAGGAGAGAAAAGAGGAGGAAACTAGGGAGGTTGGTATCAGTTTGCATTGCAGCTGCAATGAAATGAAGTTCTCCAAGGAAATCAGGTAACTGGAAGCAGGATTCAAGTAGGGCACGGAAACTCCTTCTGCTCTTCTGTAGGCACTCCTGGGTTTTTATGGCATTATCCAGATAGAAGTGTATTGTGTTATCCATATCAGAAGGACAGACTTCAGGGTAAAAGGGCCCAGAAATTTTTGGGTGAGCTGCCAGTTCACCCTTAAGGAAGTAAAGCTGAAAATCACACACTAGTGAAAGGAAACAGATAAGTATATTAAAAAAATTTAAAGCCACCAAGGGAGACATTCTGTGCATGAATTTCAGATAAGCTTTAAAAAAAATCCAGTTAGAGCAGTGATATATAAATACGTTGCTTTTCTGAAACACGAATAAAGCTATGTAGTTATGTCCATATCTCCTATATATATCAGATTCTTCTCTTAATATCGGAGGGGAGAAAAAGACATAGTTGTCAAACTATTGTTTTCTCTCAGGATATATAAATTGCAACATAATTTATGGTATGCTCATAGGAAAATATTGACTAGAAAATGCAGTTGTTTTGCTTTCTTAAATTGAATTGCAATTTATTAGAGAATTTGGATCAAGGAATTGTAGTTAATATGACAAAACAGTACAATGGCTTTCAAGTGTTAAAAAGATGATACTTATTTAAGCACATGGAATTGTGACTAAACTCTGTGCTTTTTGTTATTACAGTATTTTCAATGCTGGCTCCAGAGTATTTTTAAAGCATATTTAAACTTCAATAATAAACTGTCTGAATTATATCAAATATATTTTGAACATACTTTTCATGAATTTTCTAGTAAATTAGTTTACTGATGAAAATAGTTATAAAAAATAGAGTGTCTTTAAAAATATTGCTTGATTTCTGTTCTTAAAAGCATCTTAAACTATAATTCTGGGGAAACTAAAAGTTGTGCTCACACCATTATGGATCTGAAGCTTGTTGTTTCTGCTCAAGTTTTGACTTTGAGTATTTCAGTGAACCTCTTATCAAGCACAAATTACTTGTATAAGTTAATTGGCCCATTATTATTGCAAATTCATACATGGGATAAGCTCACAAATACTGCATGAACAGACTGGGGGAAATGGCAAAAGATAGTTTTGACCTTTCAGAAGATTTTTATCTTAAAGTTTGGCATATATAAAAATGGTAAGTGGTATCTCTAACTACGCAAAAGTACCCCATTCCTTAATTTTAGGGAAACTGCTGCCAAATGTTGTAAAATCAAGTGGCCAATATTTATGAATATATTAGTCATCCTCCAGTATCTTCCAGTCATTCAGTATAGCCTTGAAGAATGACTTCATACTGTCCTAAGGAAGTGTTTGTTTTTTCATCAAACATCACCAGAATCAAAGTCAATAAACCATTGTTAATTTGAGTGTATGAATCAGACATGGGCAAAGTCCTTTTTCCTAAGCCTGATGTATTCTAAATAGACAAACATCAATTCTTTTCAACAGGAATTCAGTGCAGCACTACGTAAATGTTTATTTTAAAGAAGCTAGCATGGTAAAAGCTGCTGAAATAGAAATTGATTTTCTGTTTTTCTCTTGTTTGGCAGTGGTGTTGGTCAAAGAAATCCCCAGTACTGTTTTATATGTGCACGCACGCTTTTCGTGATATGTTTGTAATACTTGACTCTGACACAGCGCATTTCAAACTACTGGTGGGAAGTACCTTACTGGGGAGGCCAGCATTACTGTCTCAATTCTGCAGATAGGGACAGGGAGGCACAAACACAGTCACAGCTTCTCTAAGATCACTAAACGTGTGAGTAACAGGCAAAGGAACAGAAGTCTGGTTCTCTTTTTTTTTTTTTTTTTTTTTTCCCGTCCTCCAAGTGGTTCTTGAAAATAAAAGAAAATGTTCAGTCCTGTTTACAAAATTGTGTTATTTGGAATCTTCTCATGTCGAATTACTGACTTAAATGCCTTATTATCTGATTTTACAATATAGGCAAACTCTTCCTACAAACTGTGTATCTTACTACCTTCCTTTTCTTTCTTCTAATTACAGTATTATATAAAATAAACTTTTAAAATGTCTCATACCATGTTTTGCCATTAGTGAATGTAATTTTTTTAAAATACTTTTTTAGTCTTAGAAATTAAATTGGCCTTTATATCTAGGTAAACTCAAATGCTACATTACATTAACATAACTAAACTAGGCAGGATGTTTTCCCATTTTTCCAGTCCTACTCAGTGCCTGTCAGCATGCAGCTCTGTTCATGGGACCCTTAGGAAAATCATGTTTAAAAGTCTCGGGAAGTATTAATGTGGATTCTTTTCTGCAAACAGACTTGCTTTGACAAGCAGCTGTTGGAAACATGAAAAGTTTCAGTACTTTGCAGCATCCAACAATCATGCCAGTCATCTGGAGACTGAGATAAATCTCTGCCTCTAGAACAGGAGGTAGACACTTAGTATAGTGTGTCAATATCTCCTCATTTCTGGTTTCAAGATTCTCGGTAGATTGCATACTTGTTTGGAAATATCATTCCACTTGTTTTTTCTCATCTGTAAAGAAAGATAGTATTTACTTTTAAAACCTTTGGAGGGCAAGTAAGCTGTATGCAGCAAATACTCAAGGCATTTGAATTCATGTTCTTTCCTTGTAGGTCACTCTAACAAGTTGAGTATTCCTTTACCTGTCTGCAAAATTTAGTTTCAGACTTAGAAGGTTAATTTAACTCACAGCAGAATTACAGTGGCAGATAACATGAACATGACATGTGAATGTTCTCGTATAAGAAACCCTGCCCTTGACTCTCATGTTTCTTAAGCTACATGATTAGTGATGAACACTTACAGCCATCTGTGAAGATGGCATGTAGCCCATTTCGAATAGGTGACAAATAAACATGTTTTTAGATGGGAATCTTGTGCAATACTGCAAATGCTATCTCAGCTACAGAAAGGTCATGAGTTGTGACAGTTTTGCAAGCATCTCTTTGCACTTCATGATACACGTTGGCACTAACATGCCAGAAAAAGAGGATTTTTCTTAACAGTGAAAGTAGGCACCTGTGCCTGCCCACAAGGAAAATCTAGTTGTAGGAGTGACCTCGAATAACAGAATTTGTCAGAAAACTAACATACAAAAGTCCTGTAGCAATTTGCTGTTATTAATCTAATTCCAAAGTGTATTAGTAAATTAAAGAACAGGGCACAGATTTCAGACTTTTCAAAGAAACTGGTAACTGTTAATGAAGATAGAAAGTGCTGCCTCCCACAAACTGTCATTTTGGGGTTTTGGCATTGGGGTGAGATGACAAGGGATATTACAGTTTTGCCATTTGTCATGAAGTTTAATCATCTTTATTACAGCCAGCTTAATTAGACTCTTAGTTCAGAAAAGTTGTAACCTTTGGAAAATATCTAATTGATAAAGTTAATTGACAAAGAGAAAGTTTCTGCTTTGTGTTTTGTTAGCGCTTTTTTTTTTCCTTTAAATGCCTGCCTGCCTTTTTAGCATTTCTCAAAGAATTACTTGTAAAGTATCATCTGCTGTAATTTTCAGTAGTACACCAACTTGCTAATGGGCTATGTTTAAAACATTAAGTTATCATCATATAAAAGCCTTTGAAGAAATTTTGTATCTTAAAAATATATGTAGCTTTAAAAAATAAGCACAAAACTATACTGTGGTTGATTAATATTTGGAAATTTTGCTTACATGAAGAAATAGTGTATGTTTGAGCAGCCTTATATATAATTTCAACCATATTTTGTCATTTAAGAACTCATCAGAAATTATTTCGCACTAATTCCCTCTTTAGAATCTTAACAAAAATTCAGGCATGTTTTTACCTAGAAATGATCTTAGGTGAAGTTACTCTGAAGAGTCCCATTTGAACAAATTATTTGTCTGCGCAACATTAACATCATCAGTCTTGATGTTTGAGCTCTGGTTTATTTCTTTTTCTTTTTTTTTTTCCTCTATTGTACAAGAATATAAGATTTGTGAGAAGAATCAGTGGCATAACAAGTTAATCAAAACATAAATAATTCTCTTACGGTCATACTACTCCCCACTGCACATGTGCAGTTTACACATGGCTGAAGTACTAGAAGAAAGGATTAATTTATCTAACGATTATCCTGAAGAGAATAACCTAACTCACAAAATGATGGGAATAGTAGAATAATTCACATCCAACTTGTGCAACTTACTCATAAATCTGAATGAAAGTGAAGATAAAAATGAATTTATCTTGGGCAGAAAAAAATGTAATCTCTTCTGAAATGGTTCAGTTTTGAGTAGTGAAAATTTACAGTGTGAAAATGGATGAACCAATTCATTATTTGTGAAAGTTTCTGCCTTAACTATGGTGATGAACACTGGTCCCAAGTTGTCTTTTCATAGCTGGAAAGTATTTGTACAAGTCTTGCAAGATCTGCTCTTAATTTTCAGCTGAGGACATGATTATGGTGCAATATAATCAGTACTACAAATGTCATAAACTGCAAGGGCATAATCTGTACCATCTGTGGAATATTGGGAACTATAACAGTATCTCTGCATTGGTATGCAATTGGAGTTAAGGTATTGTCCTCAGTAATGAATTCAAAATTTATGGTTTTATTTCCTCTCAGTTATGGCAATGATTTATGTTACTCGAATACAGCAAGTAGAATTGGTGCAAATGTGCTTCAGAGAAGGTCAGTGAGCAGCGCAGAGGTCGTAGTTGTTGGTGAAACATAGAAGCCTAAACCACGTATTTGTTGCGGACTGTCTCTTGCAGTAGTATTCGATGCACAAGAAGGGTGGTCCTTGCAAACTGCGCTGAGCTTGCATTCAGGCATCTTTGGACAGTTGTGGCTTTTGCCACTGATCTGCTGTGTGTATTTTGGTAACAATATTTTATATCTTCAATAGCCATTCTTTTCTGATGAAATCCTATATCACTGGGCAGACTGTTTGTTATGCTATACGGTATCTGGTATAACGCATTCTCAAACTTGATTATCTTATATGTTACTGTAATAGGCCCTCCTCATCCCCCACACCTCCAAAAAGTTTTGTAAGTCTAACTGATTTTTTGTTAGTCATGTTTCATTACTCTCCACTGTTGGTACCACATCATTCAAGGATTTAAATTCAGAGAATTAATTTTTGTGGAGCAGTGTTTCTGTTCTGTTTGTTCATACTGATTTTATGTGTAAGTTGGAAATAGCCTTTTATTTTTATACATATAACTAAATTTTTAGTCGTATGTGGTGACAGTATAAAAAATTTTTGAGCACCTAGATGCTACTAGATGTATAATGAATGAAACATGATGGAAACTGATATTTAAATGTGTTGGGTTTTGTTTTTCCATTAGTGTTGATGGCATGTTGTCCTGTGGCTCTATCCACATTCTGTTTAGTGGAGTCTTCAGTCTAGGACTTCTAAGAAAAAAAAGTTTGTCCTTCCTAAAAAGGACTAGTCATTCATAGGGTTGAGGTATACACTATGAGAGTCTCTTAAGTACATGATCAGAATTAAAGCCAAATTTCTCTTAATGTTGCTGCTGTTTATCTTCACTTTCATTAATTTCACCACCACTTCATCATGCTTGGGAGCTCTGAATCATAATTTTTTTTCAACCTCCAACACTTTTTTTCCCCCAAGGAGATGCTACATTTAAAAGTTAATTAGTTTTCTCACAAATGTACAAGTCAATAAAATTGAGTTATGATTATTAAAATCATAAAAATTACCTCAGTCTTACAGATCTGGAATATTTCTGAACATGTATTCATCACATGCAAATTTCATTGGGATACAGATCATCTGCACTTCATGCTCTGACAAGACAATATGCTAAGACAAGGATGAGCTCCAAAAAAAAAAAGAAGAGACAAGGTCATGTTTAAAAGAAAAAAAAAAAATAAAAAATGAAATGTTAGCTGATGCCAGCCTGCAGAGCTCTTTTTTGCTATCTGACCTCTGCTTTTCTTCTCTCTCACTCCACTTTCATGGTTGTAGTTTTCATTTGGATAGTTTTGGAAGAACAGTTAAGTTACTTGCCTGTGTAAATGTGCTGGTAGTAACGGGAAGGTAAATGTTTGAACCAGTAGTGAATAATTTAGCTGCAAGTAAAATATCTGAAGGAAGCAAAATAACAACAGGAAGCAAACAGCAAGTTACCAGAAATCTGTGGGTGTCAAATACATTAAAGTTCCAAATTGCTATTTTTGACAAACATTATTTTTCAGGAAATCCAGGATTGTGTGTGAAAAAGCATGTCACTTGATATGTGTCCTACTACATAAATAGTACAAGAAAATAGCATGTCCAGTGGCAGGGCTATTGTTCCTTACACTCAACAGTGCAATAGTGTTGCAATATTTAGACCTAACAAATGGGTTTAGGAATGGAATAAGCATGCATATTTTCTGTAAGGGATATGAATCTTGACCCCTTTTTTCTGTTTGCTACTTTCCTTTGCATGTGATCAAGCTATTTTATTTTTCTCCCTTATTCCTGGCCTAAAAATTTCTGAAGCTCTTGCTGCTATCGGTTTGCAATCTGTGTTGCTACTCCTTTGTAGATTTCTAGTTATGGATCATTTCCACTGTGGCCGAGAGTTAAGTCAAGATGTGACTTTCAGTTTAAAAACTCATTTATGACATGCATTTAAATTAGTAACTTGTAGTATAGGTGAAACTACTCTTGCATATGTAACTGTGCTCACAGTGATGCTCAGTGGCTCCTAATAAAAATAGCAAGGTGTGTGTGGATATCCACAGGGTTGTCCTCTGGTTCTGATCGCGTTATGTATTTTTGCTATTGGAAGGTGAAATAGAACATATGCTTGTTACATATAATGACAGCCAAAAGCTGGAAATCAAACCTAAGCAGGTTTGGTTGCACAACTACAGTTTTAAAAGGTCTTGACTATTTGGAGAAATGACCTGGAAAAAATAATTCCCTTTTTTGCAACAAGGTAGTTCACAAGGACAGATGTTGTGTTGTTCCTTTTAACAAAAATATTCAAGTTATTAAGTATAGGATGAGGAAATCTTGGGTATAAGTAGGCTTGAGAAAATGTGCGTAGATATCTGTAAGTCTGTCATCTACCTGTACATCTAAAAGTGAGGCATAATGAAACTTAAGTGGCCAATGAGTCATAAAAAAAAACACCAAACAAAAAAAACCAAAACCAACAACCAAAAAAAAAAACCAAAACCAAAACAACGAAAAAAACCAAAACACACTCCCCCCCCACCCCCCAGTTGTATTAAAAAAATGCAAAAGCTGTAGTGGACTGTATAAACAACAGTACAAAAGATGATGCAAAATACTTTTTCCTCCACTCAGTTGTAGTCTTCACAAACCTTCACCAAAAAAAGGAAGCTTGTAGATTTCTCCCTAGCTTTATGCTAAGGGGATTTTTTTCCCCTTTCAGCTGGATGTAAACTGCCACCATTTCACAATGGTTGCCCTTTCTTCTGCCATGAAAGTACAAGAAATTGAAAGAATCCATAGTGGTCTGCAAGTGCAAGATATGTCCACATGTCTACAATGTATGTCTACATTTTTCCTAATGTACTTGTAGTATGGACTTTAAACCTAACGTTAAGAATGTGACAACTCTCCTATAATTTTTATATGAAATATTTTAACACAAATACTAAAAATAAGGCTGTTCTGAAGCATGTCACACCTATGCAAACCTTACTTCTCTCCATTTATTTTCTCCTCCTGAAAGCATAATCTTGTATTTCTGTGCAGTTACTATTAAATGATACTGTGAAAATAATTTTGTAATAAAACAGGGAAGAAACTGTTCATAAGAGTTCATATATTCAGAAGAAACAGACTTTGTTTTCATGAGAAAAGCTTTATGCTTTTTCAGTAAATTAAGTTTTTAAATATTTTCTAGTAGTACTTGAAAACCTCACTGAAATACTAGCATCTGTACTAAAAGTAATAAAGGTGAAAAAGGAGTCATGGACAAAATGTGACAAATCAGCGTAGCTTCCACATGTTTTTCAGGCTTTCGCAAGGAGGATTAGCAGCCTTGTAACTAGTGACAGTGAGTACTGATACGGTTTTTGTGAGTTATTTCTTAAACAACATCTTTTTTCCTTGAACTACAGTGTGTAATTTTTACTTCAGTTTGAAAGAGATTTTTTTATAATGGAAGTCTTTCTCATTCAAAGAAGTTGCATTTTATGAACTTTCCATCAGAATGCATCTTCAGAGATTATGTACTTGATGGTAGAAGTCATCAGCAACAAGACTTTTCACTCTGTTTAGAGAAAAAAAAAAAGTCAATTGCTTCCAAAGAACAAAACACAGCATGTCTTCCAAAAGCTGATGGCATCACTGGTCTTCCAGTTCTAAGTTGTAACAGTCAAGATATAATAAAAACATGTTCCTTGGCACACAGTCAAAAGTGTTACAAAATCTGCCAGTCCTTTTTGGTATCCTTATGTGTTGCAGCACTAGTGGGTTTTGGTTTGGGTTTGTTGTTTGGGTTTTTTTTTTTCTTTTCAAAAGGAAAACCATATGGGGGAATCTTTTATCTCACTGATTTTCTAGCATAAATGAAACTTGTAAATTATACAACTTTAGTGGTTTGTTTTTTTTTTTAAATTTACTTGCGTTGTTTAAGCTGTAACTGCCAAATACCTATACCATATAAATTATTAGGTATATTTAAGCAGTTATATATTTGTTCTAAGTTTTTAAAGAGGCAACTGGGTATTATGGATTTTTTCCCAATATTTTTGACCAAATGCTCTGAAGTACTTTATTTCTGTCTCACTTTCAATGGCAGGTTTCCCTGGCAGTTCAGTAGCATCTCTCTTGGACAGTGGAGCTGGCCAGACGTCCCTCACAATTATGTGGCAGTCCTGTGTGCCAAAAAAACCTAGTCAAATTATAACTATGAACTTTAGAGGTAGATAATTTAATGGCATCAACTCACAGCTATGCAGGTTAAATTAATGTGAAAGGAAAATCAAATACTTAGCTTGTAAGTATTTCTATTATTTGTGTACAAACATATAGACGCTTTTTTTAGTATGAGTGAGTTACTGAGATTTATTCTTTATTTTAATTTTTAAATTTTTACTTCTTGTTTTCAATTTTATTGACCAAGCAAGAAAGATAGGCAACAGCAGTACAAGGCCTATAGCTGTTGTGGTAATTCTGTAATCATAGGTTTATGATGATGGTACAGACTTGTACTTCAGCTTCATAGGGTTATCTTCCTGCACCATTACTTTAAGGAAGTGGTGAGGCATTTTTCAACAGCAGCAAGAATTTTTAATTTTATGCTAAGGATATGTTCAAAATCATATCAATTGGTCTTAATATTTGTCTTAACTGTTCAAATCACTTTAGCTTTTAAAGTATGTGTTGCATTTCAAGCTGACATGTTTACATAGAATCCTCCTTTAGATCAACTGCTATACTATCCCTTATTCTAACTGAATTCCTCTAATTTCTTATGCATTATTTTTTAATATACTGGAATATAATTTGGCATTTTTCTTTTTCAAATGTATTGTCATAAGCATATCTTGACGCTAGCTAGATATCACAAAGTCCAAGTTTCCCTGCTGGTAGTTAAGCATACTTGCACATCCCCACATGAACATGAATGGGAATATATTTAGCACCTGTTATTTAATAAACATTCTTTATATTGTACAATAGCTAGAGGATATCAGTTGAATCTGGTGGAAGCTGGTTTCTAAGTAAACCAAAGGAAGGGCAGTTTTTTATGAAACACAAATCATGCAGCTGTAGAATTTAGCAAGCAATTCTGTGTATGCTAACAGTGCAGATGGGTTCAAGGCAAGTCTGGAAAATTAATTCAGAAATACATGCAAGCCAGGTGGCTCCAAAACTACCTTTAACGAAATGGTTAGTGTCTCAAAGAGCAAGGGGAAGTATTGTGTGCCTTTGCCCTATATTTTTCTTTACTTTTCCCTGGACATCTCTTTACGGCTTTGGAGACAGGATAATTGAAACAAGTGGTTGCTTAGTCTAATCCTGTACACCCATTCTTACATTGCAACATGAGCCGTAGCCGAGTTTGCTTTCTGAAAGAAAATTGTTGTTGCCTTCTTCCCTACTCATAGTCTGAAGTATTTATAAAAGGCTCTTGCACAAAAAACACTTGTAAAAGTTCAGTATTTGATTTTGATCTGAATGGAAATGTTGCATTAAAAGGAGGTTGATTAGAAAATCAAGGTTCTTGTTATACCTGTTGGGGAAACAGTAGCAAATTTATAACCTAAATTTGTAATCTATACACACACACAATATTATTGCATTCCTAGTATATCCTAGTATATATCTGAATTTTATTTTTCTAAACTTTCAGTGGATTCTAGAAGGTTATTCCTGACTCTTTACTAAAGCATAAATGTCAAGTTACAAAGTCAAAACCTGTAAACAGACCAATTAAAAGTAATTGAAATGAAATTTGTTTAGGTATAGTATGACAGAGAATGGCAGATGTTCCTTGAAGTCCATCAAAAGAGTAATATGTAAAATATTGTAAGTTGTCATTGTAAAATGATGTCTTTGTACACCTATATTTTGCTTTTTCTTGTCTGTAGGATTCTAACAACCTACATCTTCACATTTCCTGTGATTTACACTGTGATTGTAGTTGTAAAGTGTGTTCAGGCTTAATTAGTACAAAGAACCTTATGGAAAAACTGATGTAGCTGTTAGGAAAAGAAAGCACCCTTCTGAGTAATACAAATTGAGTTATTTTGAAGAAAAATTCTCTTTGGGTACTTGCTGGGAGAATGAGACATTCTTCTGGAAGCTGTCGTGAAAGGAAGCATTTGATCATTTTATACCCTTTTAAAAGTTGTGGTAGTATTTTCTTGGAGTATAAAACAGATAAGAAATAGATACCATTTTAAGTGCCATTTTGATCGTTTTAAGAGATTCAACATCAGAATCAAGTGTATTAGATTTCAGTGAGGAAGGCTTTTATCTTGCAATACCCACTTGGTGCCTTAATGAGGCTTAACAGGATCCTGCTGAAGAAAGTTAAGAGAACTGCTTCAGGCAAATGTTTCATGGTGCATTACCTAAACATACATCATTTGGGATCCAATGACCTCAGTTACTGGAGAAGCACTGGATTCAGAGTCAGTAATATAGCCAATTTATCAAAAGACAGAAGGTAAACTGCTTTCCTACCATTCATTTCTTCACATTATGGTAAAAAATTTATCAGACTTGATCTTACATGGCAAAGGGATTTAAAGAGAACATGTAATTATTTTTGATTGCTAAATAAGTGAGATGCAGTTAAAAAAAATTCTGTAGCAGATATTGCTGGTTTTCATTCATGCTATGCATACATATATAAGTGTATGTATGCACTGGTCTCTTTTTATGTAGACCTGAACTTAGAGATGGTTTACTTTTAGCTAAGCCTACTTGTAGTGGAGAAGAACAATTTCTATGTGACTATTAGTAGCCAATTAGTTTCTTTCTATTTAATTTGCTTTTATTCAAATATTACAGCTTGAATTTTATTGAAAGTGTTCTTATGATGAGTAAAGCTGAAAGGAAAGTTCCATTCTGTAACTGATTTTTTACTAAATCAGGGAGTTGAAGAAACAGCTTGGAAAGATCTCTTTTTTTCTTTTGAAAACATGAGTAATACATTACACAAAATTTGCTTCTTTACATACAACATTTCATTTTGCTGGAAGGAAAATACTCCTTTTTAATCTTAAAATAACAAAAATAAACTCCAAATCAATGACTGTTGCATTTAAAGCATTTTAAATGAAAATTCTGACTCCAATATTTATTTTTTTAATCAGAACAATTTACTAAACTTAACATGAACTGTATAACCATTTGACTTCAAAATGCATTGCTCAGCAAATAAATTATTTTTGAAAAATTTTGGCAAGATCTGATATTGACTCTGATTTAGTTATGAGTGCTGATGTGTTAACAGCTACCATCTGCTATATGTAAATGGGAAAAGGGAAATACAAAATAGAAATAGTTAGTGATGTACCCTTATCATATCACAGGCTATACATTTATTTGTCTATTCCACAGTTTGGTGAGATGAAGTTTTTACCAAAAATAAAGTTACAGATCAGAAGTATAAAAATTGCTCATATTTCTCACATCCCAAGTTTGACATACCATAAATCGTTCCTGTCTCCTGCCTATGCCAGTTACTCTATTAATAATATTTCCTTCTTAAAGGTTGTTTCTAATTTTATATGTGTAATTACAGTAGCAAATTATCAGATATACCTGCTTAACTAATTACTTCTGTTTAAATTCTGTTATCTGTGCCTTCAAATGATTGTGAGCGAAAATAAATTTAAGGACCAAGACTGTCTCTGAAAAATTAGAAATTGAGTTTTAAAACCTTTTTAAGCATATTGTTTCCCATGTGAAGAGCTGTTATTCATGTTATGCCACTCTAAGTTAATTATGGATTATACTTGGAAATAAGACTGTGGGGTAAAACCTTTAATGTTTAGACATCTGCAGGCTGTGGGACTGACAAGCTGCTTGTGTCTAGTAGGAGTGAGTCTGCTTTTGTCAGACCTACAGATGCTCTCGAACCAGAATTGTGTGTGGATCTATTGAGAACAAAAGAGCGTACATCCAAAGGACAGAGACTAACATGCTTGGGATTTAGTGTCCTATTTTACCATGTATATACTTAATCCAGTGTGTTGGACTTGTATTGCATAAGATTATAAAATCTTAGATGTACAGTGGGATTTCTGGCCTTCCGGCTGCTTGAGGCAGGCCTACCGATAAACTGCATCACTGTTGTAATGAGTGATATCATTGACGTGGCTAGATTTTGCCAATTTCCTCATTTCTCTGTTTGCACACAACCTGCATCAGATTAGCTCTTTCCTCTGCCCAGCTCATGGTCACAAGGCTCTGCAAAGGAAAGCAGTTGACAGTAACCCTAGAAGGATGTTGCACAGTCTGGACTGAAATTTGAGGCCGTATGAAAACCCCTTTTAAGATCAGCACCTATGTTTATCACATTCCAAAGACCAAAAATAATTTTGTATTTATGGAGTGAATTCTAATACAAAGTTTATTTCAGAGCAAGACAGGACATGGAGAGATTATATATTCCCATACTTTTGTGTTAGGAGGCTATTTAATAATTTTTCAGCAACAGCATCAATAAATGTCAGGGATACTCTTTGTGTTGTGCTGACCCAGTGTGAACTTCAGTGTAGACAATTATACCAGTTTTTTGGGGCTTGTTATTTAAAGTACTTCAGTGCAATATAGCAAAATAATCTGTTTTCACTGGCTGTGGTAGGGAAAGATTGTCTCCAAATCTGGGTACCTATTTTTTTACCACTTCTCAGCTAATCACATTCCCTCGTGTAAGCTCAAAGTAGTTATTATGTCATAGCTATTTTACTAAGGTTTTTTCTTCTGGTTTTTTTCTTTCTTTTTCTTGCCTATAACTTTAATGATTTCTGTAAAATTTTATTTGTTGAACATGGTGAGCTATTCTTACTGAAGGCTTTCAGATTTCTTCAGTGGTTTTTGTTGATACCAGCAAATTCACATACAGTAATTGAACACATGACTTGGAAGACAGCGATCACACCACATAAGTGCTTTCTTTGCAGTTGTATTGAATGCTTCTGGACTAACACCACAGGTTTAAGCTTTCTTAAATAACACTGTTCAAATCTCACTTGAACAATTATGTGAGTTGTAATTATACCAGTGACTAATGAACAGCCATCATTTATAAAGTATCCTAATCAGAAATGTTGCTGATGCTAAATGAAAAGTCATGAAAGCGTTTCCAGATTTTCAAATTGAAGTCGAATTGAGTACTTGAATTAGTCAAAATAATTGTGTAATTTGGACAATGGATTCTTGGTTTTGATAACTTTCTTGAGTAAGCATCTTCATTGGTAGACAAAGGATAGTGATTTCTAACTATTTGTTATAAGCATTATTTTGGCATGTTTATTGAACATCAGTGGATTAAATCTAATTGAATTTTGATTGCCTAGCACATTTGTAATGGATAACATAGCAGGATTCATTGCCTTATATTTACAGCTGTAATATACTACTTAAAATTCAGCCTCCTCATAAACAATTTCATTTAATGATTCTATTTGGCATATTAGAGTCAGCAATGAATTGCAAGAACATGCCTATTGCCTGTCGTGAGCATGCTTTTATAGAACAAGAAAATAAAAATGCGGGTTTTTTCCTCTAGCTGGGTGAACGGAAAAGTCTAATTTAATTATGACTGACATTTTCTGCTGTTAAATAAGGAATATATCATACCAGGAAAATGGCAGGGCCAGATGAGCAAGAATTTCTTTCTTTTTTTTTTTTTTTTTTAACCTTATTACACTGTGTGACTAAACTTCATGAAGAAATGCTCTCCCGTTGATTTAATTAACTTTTGATCTATGTTTGTACTAGCCTCTTTGCAATAACTTATCGGCAGCCTTTCAGTTAGCACAACATTTCGTAGTCTCATTGACCTTTGACCAGATATACCATGCAAATGTTGCTAGTAAATCTTTCAGTGATAATTTTCCAGTGGGTCAAAACACATCAAGCAGAAGTATGTTCTGGGAACATTTCAGAGAGTTCCTGTTTGTGCAGAAAAGGTGGAACAGCTGAAGCACCAAATGGAAAAGGAAGGGAGTCAACAACTGCAGTAGCAGACCTAGAGTGAGACCACCATATGTAACATGGATTTGGGTTGGAGGAGGAAAGTACTTGACATCCTGCGTTGGTAACCAGAGTGCCTTGGCAGCCCACACTTGCTCTTTTTTTCAGGTAGTGCAGACCTCCCCCAGCAGTTTTCTTTGGAGTCAGTGCTGAAAAGTGAAAGCATCATGTCGTGATGCTAGAGTCTCTCTTATTAAGCTTTGCAATAAAACAAGAGAACTCATTGTCAAAGGCTGATAGTTTTACCAGGAAACAGTTTGTTAGCATGGTATTCATTCTGAATTCTAGTTCATATGCCTCCTTTCTGGTTTGAAGAAGGAATTTTGCTGCACATTTCTCTTCAGGTCTAGTAAATTCCCCTCCTATTGATGTATATATTCTGATTTTTCAGCTGTAGAATAAGCAGTAGCAGCAGGCTGCTCATTGACCTTGAAAACCAGTCTCTTAAAGTTTTGCTGTATCTGTAAGTGTTGTTTAAAAAATTCTTCATGTTTATTACATGGGTTTTACAAAGAGCTTTATTTTTGCGATTACCACTTCTTTCCTGTGTAGGGCATAACTGGTTATATACTACATTGTGAAATAGTTGCTGTACTTCAGCAGCTGATAGTACTCTAGATACTCCAAAGCATTCTAAGATAGCAAATGGATGCTATTCATGCAGAGCTCCATGGACTTTGATGTTCTGTAGGAGGACCTTGAATAACTAGTTTCTATAAGTATTCAAAGATGTTGGGCAATACAATCGAATATAGAATATCTGCATTAGAAGGCAAACATTAGACCTGCCTAGTTATTTCTCAGACTAGGCTTTATCGTCTCAGGAAAAAAAAATTACTTATTTTAACTTTGAGAAATAATTTCATCATCAGTCTTGGTTTGTTAATACAACCAGCTTCAAAATGTCTCTTGTTGCTTATGTTGCTGCTGTAGCTTGTAAAGTCCTTAGTGCTTTTTCTGAGCTTGAGTTGTTCTTTAAGGAGCTTTTTCTGTCACAGATTTAGAAAGAAAGAAATAACTGCACATCATCCGAATATTTCCTGGGAGGAAGGAAGCAGTAGCTTCATCTCTTGGTCATTTGCTGTGGCACTGGCACTTGTTGTTCTAATGTGCTGCAGCAGCTTCTTTGAGAGTCCACACATATCAAGTGAACAGCCAGAAAGCAGAGGAAGGCATTATCCCTCTTCTCAGGATGGCGACACACTCAAGGCTGTCTCTGCTAACTACTGCAGCTCAGAGTCAGAGTGGGATGTGGGTTGCTTCATACTGCTATGGTAGAAAAAGGCTTTGCCTCTGTTAGTGTTGACCTCTCTAGGTGTGGGCTAGAGAATAGCACATATAGCAGGGCAGAAGTAGAGTTAAAAGCTCAGGTTTCTTCTGCATTCGAGAGTTTTCAGGGTAGTGCATGGCTCGGAAGTGACAGAAGTTGCTGGCTTGTGACAAATTGGGGGGAGAGGGGACAAAAGAACATTCCATAGAGAAAAGGGTATAATAGTTCATTGCTTGTAGCAATTCTGCGAAGGTGAGCATTTGCTTGACCCTTTGCTGTGTCAGTCAACCATATAATGACTTTCAGAAGAAGTCTTGTGGCTGGGAAGCCTCAGCTATTACTGCCGTTTCACTGTTGGTAACAAATTACAACCAGAGGCTGCTAAGTTGCCTCTCTAAATGCCTTAAGTGGGAGATCTACACGGCAGCATTTTGCTGCTTCACCCAAAGAAAGCTGTCAGCCGTGGAGAGCTAGAAAGTTTGGCAAGAAGTAGTTCCTACAGGGAGCAAGTTTAAAGTTAAAATAAAAAGAAAAAAAGTCTTAGGTTGTTCCATTTTTCTCTTTTGCCAGCATTTGAAATGCAAACAAGTAGTCTTCACACCTGTCTGCTTGGATTAGTTGATTATTTATGTGAATCGATATTACTAGGTTTCAACCTACATACTGGTAGTTTTGCACTGCATGGGCAAATGGAGAAAGATTACAGGAGGTCTCACTCTGGCAACCTGATTGTGTATTTGCTGGACAAATAGCCCAACAGTTAAACTATCAAGATTTTCTCTCAAGAGTCTCTGTTTTTCTACCGTATGGATGAATCCTTCTGATGTAAATGTTTTATGGATGTTTGAAAATCTAGAATACCCATTCTTGTGCACATGGTGTGCATGACAATTAACTATTATATAAAAGGTAAACTTTGCAAGAGCTATTTGAAAACTTGATTTTAGCTGACCTATGTTGATACTTTTCAAAACACAAGTCTGAAAGCGAGCAGAACTTCCAGACTACTTGACTAAGGAGTAGTTGTGGTCTTCCCAAACAGTGGGCACTTCTTTATTTTTTAATAGAAATTTGTGTAGCCAGTATTTAATAGTATGTACTTCTTTATTTCTTCTGTGCTGGGAGGTTCTTTACCAGAATGACTTAATATGCTGTGCCTTGTTTCACAGCTTGTTAGTCAACTGGTCAGACAGTGTAGAGGTTACAGCATTTACCTTCATGTGCTAGCTGGGCACTGTATGTACCAAATGATCTTGAATCTGTTTGGTAGCAGGGCACCAGATGCTGAACTAAAAATTTGATGCACCTTTGTCTCAACGTGCTGACATCTGTGTCCTTGTTTTTGGATCTGTGCTTATCTGTTTAACAACTAACTGGTCCATTTGAATGAAATTTCCCAAGTGCTAAATTCTTGCAATTCTTTCCCAGTCCTTGGGCAATAAAGAAGAAAATGTATTTTTCTACTGCGTCTGTCCCTCCAGTTTCTTACGAATAAAATTCTAGTAAATAAAGCTCAATTAAATCCACTTATTTACCCTAACCCTTCTGAGAGAGCGTTTCATGTCAAACACAATTAGAGATGCACCAGACT
Organism: Sagittarius serpentarius; assembly: GCA_034782735.1. Taxonomy (NCBI): domain Eukaryota; kingdom Metazoa; phylum Chordata; class Aves; order Accipitriformes; family Sagittariidae; genus Sagittarius; species Sagittarius serpentarius. The sequence goes on along the minus strand of JAVKLA010000053.1, from coordinate 1,542,096 downwards.
CTTAATTTGAGGTCTAGGTTTGGCACAAGAATTATCCTTTCATCCTTTCACATGTGAAACTGAAGGTTCCCTGCTGGCTTAACACAGCCTTTAACTCGACAGCTAAGTGCTTGGCCACAGTGCTCGAGCTGCGAGTATCTTCCTACAAATAATTCCTCCCCGTGCCTGTTAATCTGGGGAGACTATGAGAGAGGCAGTCCAGCGTGTGCCTATTGCAGATTTCTGTACTGTTCTGTGGGCACTTGAAGAAAGCCCTGAGCTATACAATTCAGTGACTCTCTTCCTTTGTAATGAATATTTGTACCAGAGGTCTGTATTCACAGGTCTCAAAGCATTTCCAAAAATGAGTTTGATAAAGATTTTAAAATGAGAAATAAAGTAAAACTAAACATAAAATTCTCCAGTTGTGTCCAGGTTTTGGCTGGGATAGAGTTAATTGTCTTCCTAGCAGCTGCTACAGCGCTGTGTTTTGGGTTAGTATGAGAAGAATGTTGGTAACACCCTGATGGTTTCAGTTGTTGCTCAGTCGTGTTTAGACTGAGTCAAGGACCTTTCAGCTTCTCCTGCCCAGCCAGCAAGAAGGCTGCAGGGGCACAGGAAACCTGGGAGGGGAGACAGCCCCGACAGCTGACCACAACTGGCCAAAGGGGTATTCCATACCATGGGGCGTCATGCCCAGCTGGGGGCGGGGGGAGGAGCGCTGCTCGGGCATGTCAGCGAGTGGTGAGCAATTGCACTGTGCATCACTTGTTTTGTGTATTCCAATCCTTTTATTATTATTGTCACTTT
>JAVKLA010000053.1:1528004-1541207 GCA_034782735.1 Sagittarius serpentarius | reverse complement strand
CGATTCTCTCCCCCATCCCACTGGGTGGGGGCAGGAAAGTGAGTGAGCAGCTGCGTGGTGCTGAGTTGCTGGCTGGGGTTAAACCACAACAAGTTGTCAACAACAGCCGCAACCAACAGCCCATGTGTGGAAACTTGGTTTGTGCCAAGTGTGTTGTTAGCATCAGCGTGAAAGATCAATAGGTACAATTGCTTAATATTGTGATTAGATATTTAATGAATGAAGAAAGATTTTATTTGTTCACAGTAACAAAACTGTATAAGAATGAAACATTTTTCCAGTGTGCCTGTTCCTTTTGTGAAATTTTTAGGTGACAATTGCCAACTCTTCTCGGCTCAATCAGTTTTCTTTTCATGTATGATCTAAACCAAAAACCCACCTACAGCTGGGAAGGCTAACTTCTCACAAAAGAAAACACTGTTTACCAGCTCTGATAGTACTCCAGCAAAGAAATTCTTTGAAAGCATTGGTAAAGCTAAATGATTTTTCCTCATATTCTCGTACTCTCGCTGACACATTCATAGATACTTATAGACTGTGATGTTCTATTTGAAAAAATTTCGTACATACCTACTTTACTTTTAGATGGAAATGATCTCTGCTCTCTCCATCTTGTTCCTTACTGCCCCAGACTTGGAAGGCGCCCAATTAGACAGTAAAATCATGTCTTGTAGTGTATGGCCACCAGGCAGAATTAGCTTCAGCTACATACGTTGCGTTTCTACCTTATCACAAATATCATACAAACACAAACCATACAGATATAAGTAAAATCACTACATCAGCCTTTCCCAGTTTTTTAAATATGGAGCATGATCTAAATATCTTTAAATGAAAAAAAAGGCTACTCTTAAATTAGTGAGGGAAAAAAAAAAAAAAAACAAACAACAAGCTTAAAGCCTGGACTCAGGAATCCAAGAACGGTATTTATGAAAGATCTCTTGACCTTTCCAGACTTCATTGATACATTTACTGTATCTTGCTATGCCTAAAAATGCACAAGAATCTAATGCATTAATTGTACAGCATCATTTCTGGCTGGTTTTTGTCAGAGTACTTTTGAAATCAGCATCCTGTCCAAAATGAATTCTGCACTTGTGAACCAAGGTCCATAAGGTTAAAAATTTATTTGGGTGCCTATCTGGAGATCTGAAGCACATCAAATAAAGTGGATGACAAGTATATACAGATATTCACAATTCAGTGTTTTCAAAAGATGATTGCTATATATTTTTCCATTTTTTAATATTTTGAAAATATCTACTGAGATTTATAAAATAAAGCAGCTGCCTGTAGCAAGTTGTGTTTCCTAATGAAAGTAACACAAACATTATGTACTCAAAGAACATTTTCCCAGCTTTTAGGAATAGTGACACTGGGCCGGAAGTTATGATTTTCCTTTTGCCATGTCTCTTTTAGAGAAAAGCCATCCTGTAATAGATAGCTTATCAGATGTAAGAGTATATGTTGAAGGGCATAGAAACATAGTCCGTACAGGGTGTTGCTTCATGCTAATATGTATCATTTCCATTCTAAAATTTAACTAGCAAACAAAGATGTAAAAAATTACACTGCAAGGAAACACAATGAAGGATGTTTTATACAATATTTTTATTTTATATCTATATAAAAAATTAAACATTATTATATGAACAGTCCCTTAGTTAATTTTTGCCCCCAACAACTTACATCCTTTTTATAGTTCAAGAGGAGATTGTTTTCTGTCCTTTCATCTGCTGTCCTCTGTCTCTTACTGCATATCTGACATGGAAGTGAAATAATTTTCTTTTGTACTCGAGCTAACATTATTCTTCTTCCCCCATGTGAAATTTACACAATATATTCAATAAATATATAGTGTGGGTTATTTAAAATTCTGTGATTGTACCTAGCAACATTTTTTTTAACATGTTTTTGAATGTTGACTTTTGTGCCCTTCTTTTTAAATGTGGTGGTGTTTGCTGCGAAACCAAAGACTACTGTATTTTTCTCAGATTGTCTACATTCAAATCATAGTTTAAGAGGCTTTAGGAAAATATAAGCTACAATTTCACCTAGTAATATGCAGTGCTCAGAGCTGACGGAACATCACTTTTTCAAAAACTTCTGTCATTATAAAATACATTAATGTCTTTTAGGCAAATACCTAAAGTAGCAAAATACAGTTAGGTCAACAGTAAGATTTTGACAATTTTTAATCAGGAGGAGGCCCTGGCTAATTGATTGGTTTATTAAATAAATAAAATCTATTAGTATGCATTTTGGGGGGAAAAGTATTTTGTGTAGCATGGTTCTGCAAGGTGTGAAGAATTCACTATTTATAGGATTGGCTCAATACTAAAGAACCAGGGTTTGATTCAAGTTTTAATAACTGTGTAAAGAAACAAGAGACTACGAGTAATTGTTAAAATACCTTAATTTTGGGGGAAAATTTTTTTTTTTTTCAGGAGACAAATATCAAAAGAGCATCGAAACATAAGAATTAACTGCTATCATTCTTTGTCTTTGAGATTAACAGTGTAATGAGACTAAGGATGAAATCTGAACTATTGTTCTGGTTTAACTATATTAGGATATATCGTTAATTATGAAGAATATGTTTTACTAAAGGTAATAAATGTAAATGATAGTTTTATGAAGTCAGTAGTACTATCTGAAATGCATTTTTAGACTAATTAATAAGTTGTAAGAATAAAGTTTCTATGCAGGGCAACTTCTTGAGCCTTGGGGGTCATATTGTAACTGTATAAATTTTTAATGATTAAAATTTAAAAAGTACACATTACTTGATGTGGGTCAGTGCATGCTCATCATGTGAAGTGCATTTCAATTATCGCTGAACAGCCAGAATTCTAAGAAATACTGGAGTCCACTAACATGTGAAGGCTGTTATTTATTGCACTGTTGTCCTTGGGACCACGCTGAAGAGTGAATTTTATTCTAAAATGCTGACAGATGAATTCTCAAGTTGAGAATTCAATTTTCATTCAACTTGAAAAATTGATTGTTCTATTTGATGTAATTCTTGAAGGTTAAAATTTCTTGGCCCACCTTCATGTATGTGCGATTTTAATGATTCCTCAGATTATGTTATTGGATGAAGGTGTTAGTGTGGCAACTTTATTTGACCTCCACCCCAATAGGCAGGAGGCGGGAGTAAATGAGAGGTCGGTCCGTTTGTATATATGTCCAGTAAGGTTTTTCATTTTCGGACTAACTACAGCAACCCAGTGTGATCATGAGTTCCACTCCAAGCTGAAGGAATGTTTTAGGGTTTGGAGTTTGTTTTTTGTTGTTTGGTTTGGTTTGGTTTCTTTCCCCCAGTCTTGAAGAGAAATTAGCCTTAGGCCAGACACAAATTAACGTCTTGTTTACTGACACTCACGTGGATCCTTAAATCCCCAGTTGGTGCAAATCTTTGTGGCAGTAGGCATTTTTGTCAGTCCTCAATGCAGTGTCTCTAAGAGAAAGTTAAGAATGTTAGAATCTCTGTCATACACTTGCATTAGCTAAAAAAGTATTTATAAAGTGTATAAAAACTATATGAGGAAAAAAAGAGAACTTTTTACTTAAAATGTGTGAAATCCTTACTGTCTCCTTAGTGCTTGAGATTTTTAGTCTTTATTCTAGAAAAAGCCTTCTACTCTTAACGCTTCTAGGAGCAATTTCGTTTGGAGTCATAGCACTATTCATGTGCCTGAAATTACACCTGTGCTTAAAGGATTTCTGGGTCAAGGAAATGATCGAAGATATAAGCAATTGCTTCATTGTTATTTCGTTTTCTCCTTTTCCCCTCTGTTCAATAGAACTTTGTGTAAATCATTTTACTGAAACTAATAATGGAGCTATAGATGACAAAGTTATACATTCCTGCTTTGCAAAGAAGCTTCTAGTGCAAGCAAAAGTACTTGTCTGTGTCCATCAAGTTCTGCTTCTAAAGATATTAATGACTTTGAAAACCTCCTTTCGGAAAATACCAGACTACTGAATACACAATTGTTAGCAAAAAAAAGAATTAAAAAATCCATCTTACACATCTAATTCTAAAATATGAACATTACATTGTTTAAAATGCAGATGACTTGAATGTTCATGGTGGTATTCCAGTATTTCTGTAAATTGTTGCACTGTATGAACATACTTTTTGAGGGAGGAAGGAGAGGACATCTTCTGTTACCTGTGTATGTTGGAAAAGAGAGTTTGCTGTTGAGGATCATGGCTTTATTGCAAGGCCATATACACTCATGAGCATTTTTGTGTATGGATATAATTGTGCTTTTATTGGTTTCTGTCACTGTGATGACAAAGGGGTAGATCCACGTGTCTGAGTGGCTGCAGAGAGTGTCACAAAAACTTGTCACACTACCACATCTGAACGGAAGTCTGATCTGGTTTTGGAATGAGCAGTCTCAGATGTGAGTGTGACTCCATCCTGGTGTGTAGAGCATGTACTTATTCCGTGTTTGAATATACTGACCGAAATACTATTTAGAACTTCAGTGTAAACAGCTTCATACATTTATGTAAATATCCCAGACTGCACTTAAAAATGTGTGTGTGTATTTGGAGCAGGTTCCTTTTTGTATTTGCCTATATTCTAATGTTTTGATGTGTATGAGATAAACACTCTTCTCTTACAGCACAGGGCTGTAATGGAAAAGAATGAAGCTTAAGGTAATACTGAAAAAAGTTGTCTTTTAGAAAGTACATCAGCTCCCTTTTTTTGTAAATGTGGATGTAGGTCCATGCACCATAATCATCAATACTTTTATCATCTTTTTTCGTTTCCCTGTAAGAGGCTAATAAGGCAGAATTATGTTTGAAGTAAGGAGAAATTTTCACTTACTACTTTTGTACATGTTTTATGTCTTTTTTCATTGCTCAGTTTGAATAGTTTGAACAATGCAATTTATAACAATAGGCTAGAATGACTAGATGATTAGCTGGCCAGCCTGCAGACTCTGAATTTCTTCTATTCAGAGATGGCAGAATTTTTCAAATCTGCTTCTTTGCTTTGTGTGCTTTCATAAAGACACGCTTTCCATTACCACAGTGATGATTTTGTAAAAGTAATCTGGAAACTAATTTTTTTTTTTCCAAAAGCATACTTAAAATGTAATGATATTTCTATCTTCAGTATCTCTTGAATTTACTTTTCATTTTACTAATTTTTTTTCTGTATATTAAATGCCAGTATGTTGCAGTTAGTTTTGGGGGGGTTCACAGGGATTTTTTTGTTTGTTTGTTTTTTAGTTCTTCAGGATTGCAGTGAGTGTCACTGAGAAGAAACTGGCACATGTCAGACACTTTGAGTAAATTTAGTCTTCCAGTTAAGTGCAGCCCTCTTTATTCTCCTTGGAAAGCATGTTTTCTTCCTTAAAGCACTAAAATTGTTAAACCGTGCTGCACAGAGGAATATGAGATACTGAGAACCACGCAGTGAGCATTCAGAATTTGCAAGATTTTTCTTCCTGTTAAAAGTTCTAAATTTTAACTTCTGTGTGTCCTAAGCAATTGGAAACTATTCTTACCTGATAGTAAGGATGGAAAGTGTTCACTGACAATGCGCAGGCATCTCAGTTTTGCACAGTGAGCATTAATCCGCTGTTAGTTGCGTGTATAATTCGCAAACATCCTGGTGAACAAAACAAAGATTCTGTTCTTCTCAGTGTAATGATGCTGGCAGGAACAGGACCACACTGTTCCTACTCGTGGCGATACTTACAAAGCTGTTAGAAATATTATTTCATTGGACTAATATCCAAGACTTGTACAACCTTTATTTAGCAGAGTCTTTCGCCTGGCACGCTGCAGTCGTGAGAGGCAGCTCAGTACCATAAGTCCTGTTCAGTGAGAAATGGCTAAAAGAATAATTGATGGACTGTCCTGAGCAAAAACTGCTTTGCAGTTCTTAATACAGTTAGCAGAACAGATGATACCACTGGTAAACATTTTTGGCTTAGACTTAATTGTGCAGGGCGGGGGGGAATTGTGAAAGACACTTGCTTCAATCATTTATGTGAAAGCAGACAGAAGAAATGACACTATCAGAATCTCTAGATGAATGGAACTGTGTGAATAGGTAGGCTGTTCTTCCTTTATCCGATGAGTTGATATTTGGGGTACTGAACATTACAGTACATTTTGTTAATTTTACTGCTTGTGGTTCCCTGCAGAAAAAATAAATCAGGAAATATTTTCTGTTCGGACAGACATAAAAATGTGAAGCAAAGAATGAACGGAAGTAGTAAAATCCTCTTCTCAATGAATTTTCTTGTTTTATTTTTTCCCTTCTGTCTCTCTTTCCAAATTCATTTGCTTCCTATAATTTGCTGTTCATTTTTTGTTAATAGCTGGGATTCCATTTCATTTTTTTTCCTACTCAGGTAGCGATTCAACCTGTGTGCCACAGAAAAGCAGAACAGTAGAAGTGCTCTTTTAGCTTCTAATGTAATTAATAATTAATGCAGTTCATATAATGTAATTAATAAAATTAATCAAAATCATTCAAGTGAGATCTTTGGTTTTAACCCAAATAAGTTTCCAGTTAAATACGGAGAAAAATACTGTTAAAGCATTTATGTCAATTTTGATGTCTAGTTCCACTGCCCTTAAACAAGCAGGTGATAATAATCCTAGTAGCTTGGATTATGTGAAGAATGTTTACCATTAAATCTCTTCTTTCCTGATGCTTTGAGTTAGTTGCCTCTCAGGTTTGTCACTCCGTGGTAGGTATTGGGATGCGTGCAGGCAGGATTCGGCCCACTGGTTCCAGCCTAGCAATTTGAATCATTAGGGGTACAGTAGTTGCTTGACAGCGCTCAGCCACCTTTTCAGATACCTTTATCACGATCAAGACTGTTCAGTACTTCTTTGCATCATCAGACTTCTGGATGATGAGTCTGGCACATGGATCAAGAACGGAGAGAACTTTCCAGCGTGGTCACAGCCAGGTTCTTTTATTTCCTTCACACCTGCTAAGCCTGATTTAGATGATAGTGAAAACTATTGGGTCAGTGTCATCTATCAAATTACATATGTTAACAATATTGTCCAGCAGAAGATAACCTCAGCGAAGCATCTTGGTTCCTAGTGAACAGCTATACAAGTGCTAATTAAATTCTACATAGTGCATACACTTGTAAAGGGAAAGTAACTTGTGATTTGGGAATCACGGTGGTTCTTCTGTCTGATCAGACCAACTAGCCAGATGTTACCTGACACATCTGTCACATTAGACAAAGCCTATGGTTGTTTTGTTTCTATATGGGGTCCTTTAGCACATTCACAACCTGCTATCAGGAGGTGAGTTCCTTTGCCCAGGCTATGGTGCAGTATAGACCTCTGAGGTTATGCTGAATGAACTAGACTTAGTGGACTAAAGGACTAAAGTGATGACATTTCAACAGGGAAATGGGCTGTTTTAAATGCCTTTTGACAGTTTCAGCTATTTTGTTCGTTTAATCTGTTATATTAGAGAGAGAAGATGAGGAATTCCTTTCACATGTGTACTGTCATTTCACTCAATTTAAACTGCAGTATTTGAGCATTCTCTGTGCAAGTTTGCAGCAAACGTGAGGCGTAGTCAATGCAGTGTGAGCGTGCCGATACAGAGAAAGGGATGAACACAGAAATTATTCTTAAGAGGTGAGAAGCAATTGTGACTAATTTCTTCTCATGCATTACCTTGTTCAATTACTCAGCTCTGATACTGTGGAATTATACAGAAGCTGCGTGGAACGATAAGGGAAGATGTAAAAATGATGCAGAGGAAATTTTTTCTGCTTTGCAGTCTCACTTTTGTTGCTTGCAGAAGACCAGGTCTTTGTGAAAAATCGCCATGCTTGTATGACTGTGCCGTCTAAGACGGGAACTAAGGAGAGAAAAGTAGTGGAGAAGAGCGCGGCAACATGTCTGCAATTTTCCTACTTCTGACTTTCTCCTCCTCTGTTGCTACTACTGCTGATGTGCAGCATTTGATGAAAACAGGTACAGGTCAGATAAGGGAGAACAGAATGCTGTAGGGTGGAATTTATTTCCAACTGTAGATAGTGCATCCCTCTGCAAATTTGCATCTTTATATGAAAATAATGTTTACACACAATGCATAAACTGGTGTGTTGCCGAAGGCAGTATACATCTCCATATGGAAAGCAGTAAGAAACATGCAATGAATGTATCCTGTGAGAGGAGTGTCAGCATTTTGACAAGTATGTGTGTTTGTATGTGTTTACACATGTATGTCATACTCATTTAAAGTATTTTTTCAAATATAAACCAAATTCTTACCACTGAATCTTCAGTTACTTTTGCTTTTCTAGGAAGACAGTGGATAGAGTTTTACCATTTAATTTCTGGGTGAACTTTGACCTGACATTGTCCACATATTCAACACATCAAGGAGTGGGTCCTTACCTGATATACTTGTTAATTCTAGTGATTCAGTGGAGCTACCGTAATACTTATATATCAGCTATAAGGAAGCTCTAAAATAACTCCTCTGACTTTCCTGAGAATTTTTGTGCCATTTTTCGGTGCATCTTTCTTCTGGCTAGCTAATACAGAATCACAATCTTAAAATGTTTACAGCTTTTTTTTTTTTTTTTAAGGAATTTTATAGACACAGTTATGCTCTAGGTGTTACTTTCTGAATATCCAGTAAGTCCACAGAAGTTTTAAAGCAAAGCTGGGAATAAGGATCCATTTTGATATAATTTGCTGATCAAGCCTGCCTTGAACTTTTCTGTTCCTCTATTCCAAGTGAAGCCTCTTGTGATGTATCTTCACCTTTTTTTATTAGTATTATTTCATCATTGATGTTTGTCTGGATTTAGTTTATTACAAATGAGAGCAGAATTTGGCCTTGTTATTGAGGGTGTCTGAGCAAAAATTATTGCATTTTTCGTTATTTTTTAATTATTGGGGCCAATGCTCCATTAACTCTGAGTGAACTACCTTGACTCTTACCCACTGAGATTCAACAGAAATACAGTATTTCAAGAGCTTTTACAATCAAGGTTTAAAATTTCCTTTCTGTCTCCTTTTATAGAGGTAGTTCTAACATGTGCAAGAAAGCAACCTAATGTTAATTAAGATATTAGCACAGTTATGCAATTAGAGAAGTCTTCAAAAGTAAATAAAAGAGAGGTCAGTGAAAGAGGCAAAAACTCTTGAATATAAATACTAAGTTTAGTTTGTTGATTTAAAAAATAAACCGCCTTAGGAGGATATATTATTGTGTTTGCCTCATTACCTTTGCCTTGGTGCTTGTAAGGAGATAGTAGGGATGGGTCCTAGGAAAGCCACCTGTGGGGAGAGTAGATGGAAGCAAATCAGGCTTACACTCAGAAAAGGTGAATGTTACTGCATGTGAAAAATGTATTTCCCAGTGTGTGTGAATGAGAGTCTGCCATGTTTTGTGCTTGTGCAGTGCTAGTTTGCTGCCTCCCTCACCAGGCTTCTCTGTGGCAGGAGTTTCATGAACAGCTGAACAGAAAGCAGCAGAAGAAAACCTCTGGTTGGAAATTCACCACTACTAATAGCACAACTTACTGTACAAAAATCCTTAGTGACATATTTTAATGGTCTTATCCATGTGCTTTCTCTCCATAAGTAACTGGAAAAGTAAGTAAAATGCTGTACTACCGCTATTCTGTGCAAGAAAATCCTATGACAATGGAGCCCACCTGCTGTTTCTTGGGATAAGAAGGTTGGAAGCAATCTAGACTCATAGAATCATAGAATTGCTTAGATTGGAAAAGACCTATAAGATCATCTAGTCCAGAAAGCCCATGCTAGCTGTGAAAGGAGGCTTTTCAAAGAAACTAAAAGAAAATTTGTAGCTACAAAAAAAAAAAAGCAACAAATCTTCTTTAAAATATTCCAGAAGAACACAGGTGATTGAAAGAAGTTAAAAAAAGATAACTGAAGTTCTGATTTGCATGTCACTGTGCTTGTACCAAGGAAAATCATAAAACAGTAATGAAAAACACTGGTAGCTACTTACAGATGAGAATAAGAACTGTTTTCTGTCTAAAATCAGAATATTTATTTGTTCCTAACCTTTCACTTAAAGGATTTGGGTGCTGTTAACGCATGCTGCTGTGTTGAACTGTCCCAGGCCAGGGGCTTTTTGCTATTTCCCTTTCCCTGAAAGCAAGCCTTGAGTATCTAAAAATTCAGCAATAGAGGGGAAAAGTAGAAAACCACAAATAAACATACATGTCAGATTGCATATAGTTTGCATTTTCCCATAGGCCGTCAAGGGTGGGCTGGTTTCAGTTTCTGTTACAGAAAACGAGAAAGCAGCATACGTTCTAGCGCACAGAAGATCTTCCTGTGACCCACCGGTGTCAGAGCTGACAGCCTGTCCTGCTGTTTTCCTGTGTTGCCTCCTCTCCAGAGTGAAAGTGTGTGTCCTCCTAAAGCAGAACAGACACATGGCTCTCCCACTGGGAGTCTATTTCCATATTGCCCTATATTGTCTTTGTTTCTGATGGTGTTCTGTACAGACAAACACTGCCTACTGCGAAAGCAGGTGCTCTGTTCTCCACAGACCTTTCCCATGGGATTCCCGTCTTCACAAGTATAATGCTCCAGGAGGTGACACTCCCCTATTTCAGTTAATGGGTTGTGGTTTTCACTTTTAAGTGCCTGCAGCTCATTACTGCTTCATCTTCTGATGTGTGCATACGGCTGAAAAAGAACAGCTTTAGCCCTTTTCTCTTCTCCACCAATCTCTAAACTATTCTTCACTAGTACTCTGTATAAATCTTGCAAGGTTAGTCACCGAAGCAAGAGGGCCCCAAGCTTTGTTTAATACCTCATTGCAGTATCTTCACCTTTTTTGTCATAAAAGCCCTTTTATATGTGTTCTAGTAAATTTGCTGTAGTATTTGTGCATGTTTGGGGGGAGGTTCTGATCCCTTTTACAAATTTTCTTCTCCCCTTCTTGCTTTTAAGCTATTGCATGCTTTTCTGATTTTTTTAGCTTTGTGGGTTCTTCATCTCTCTCCTGTGATAATGCAAGCCTTTTCCTTCCTGTATTTTTAGTATCCCAGCCTTCACCATAACTATATTCTTTCATGAAACCAAAGGAGAGATGACATATATTTTAGCACCTAGCAGAATTTGCAAGCATTTGCATCTGCCCTTGTGAGTCCTGACACTGAAAACAAAAGTTAGTGAAGTGATTGCTACAAGAGTATCAAATCCATAAGGAGAAATGTGAGTCAGCTTTAAGGCATGTGTTTTCTTATTTGAAGTTTTCCTACTTGCAAACATGTAACTCCCATATGTGCCAGATACCATGTTGTATTTACCAAAACTGAGTTCACAAACATGGCCTGTTAACCAGATTGTGTACATCTTTTTAAAAGGGCCTGTGCAATCCTTTAAAAACACTGACATACGAAATGGAGTAGTTTTTCAAAATGTGCTTTTCTTGTGGTTCTGTTTTTATTTTGTATTTTTGTTTCTTTTTTTCACCCTCAACACAAGTCTCGCTCATGGCTGTTTTCGTAGTTTTCACATTCAGACTTTATCCTAGCCAATTCCTTGCTGCAGAATCTCAGTATTTGTCAGTCCCATCTGGGATATCCTACATTGTGCTTCACGATTGTCTTGGAATCTTTCTTTGATAACGGTGAATCTTATGGTGCTTTTTCCCAAGAGCAGCTGTAGACTAAGTGCCTTGTCTTCCTTGGTGGTGAATTAATCCTAGTCACTGTATTCTTAACTTTGTGTTGCTAAATGTGTGCTTGATTTTGAGTTTAAAAAATTTTATCTGTCTCCCTTTTATATAGAGGGGAAAACAAGAACTGAAGTTACTTTATATAATAAGGATTTAATGTTCTGAAGTGTTTGTGGATATCGGCAATGCTCATTACAAGAACATCCTATTATGTCAAATAACCTTGCTAAAACCCGAGATGCACTGTATTTCTACAGCTGGCAGTTAACCTGTTTGAGAAGGAAACTGAATTGTTTGTCATACTTTTCCATTGGCAAACCTGTGGTGGTAGTTTCTCATCTTGTTCTTTTATAGGTGCTTGTGTTTTTCTCTATTGTTTTTGGTTTGGCGCTTTTTTTTTCTTTTGCTCTGGTGTTTTTCTGGGGTTTGAATCTATTTGGACTAGTCTGTAAATTCTCAGGTCCTCAATTGTGTTCTAACATTTTATAAAAATAGGTACCGTGTTTGTCCTTTTCCAGTCCTCTGGGATGTTCATCCTCCATAAGTTCACAATGATGGTGCAGAGATTGCTTCAGATGCTTACTTAGTTACTCTAGGGTGAGTTTCATCAAGTGCTGTCAGCTGGGCTGGGCCTTCTGTCCTTAAGATTAATCTTGCTGAGTAGCTGTACATAATTTATTATTCTTATGAATATTCTTTTTTGATTCAAGTCTCCTTGAGAAGATCTTCTTAAAGCAGTTACATTATATCCCTTATGTCACAGTGTCTTTCTGCCACATCAGTTTAGTTTTTCAGGAAAGCCTTTAATGCTCCTCTCTAGCGACTTTCACCCTTGCTTGAAGTCTGTGGTTTTCTCAGCAACCCTATTTTGTAAAACTCTGTGCCATGATGTTCCTCTTGATGCTGTCTCCAGTGCTGTTCATTTGCCTCTGGTGATATTTGAATGAATCCCCACATAGTTGAGGGATCTGAGCTTTGCAGCAAGTAATGTAATGCAGCAGAAGATGCTTTGCAGAAGGAAGCAGTAGGTGCTGAGGAGTCAAAATCTGCACTGTTATTATTAGAGGGAGTTACTTTGGACTAGTTTTACTCTCATCCCATTGCTTGAACATCCATTAGCAATAAAAGGATATTGGAGAGCATCTTCCAATTTAATATTGTCCAAAAGCAATCCAGTTTGTTTTCCCTGAGCCCGTACCACAAAGTGTACGGAAGCACAGTAAGTGGAGACTATTGGGAGAGTCATTTCAGAAGTAATTTCTGATTTTGGCTGCTTCTACATTTAGTTCTAGTTAATGTGTTACAGTTTGGCTCCTGCCAAGTAATTAGTTTATACAGATGGAACACCTTTCCTATGAAGACAGACTGAAGGAATTGGGGTTGTTCAGCCTGGAGAAGAGAAGGCTCCGGGGGGACCTTATTGCAGCCTTCCAGTACCTAAAGGGGGCCTATAAGAAAGATGGGGAAAAGCTTTTTAGCAGGGCCTGTAGTGATAGGACTAGGGGAAATGG
>JAVKLA010000053.1:1453545-1523607 GCA_034782735.1 Sagittarius serpentarius | reverse complement strand
CCCTCTCCTGTTTAATTAAGGAGGGGGAGTGAGAGAGCGGCTTTGGTGGGTACCTGGCATCCAGCCAGGGTCAACCCATCACAGGGGGTTGCGGTCAGTTCATCACACACTGTCTCTGCCGCTCCTTCCTCCTCAGGGGCAGGACAGATCACACTCTTCCCCTGCTCCAGCGTGGGTCCTTTCCTTCTCAAATCTGTTATCCCAGAGGTGCTGCCACCGTTGCTGATGGGCTCGGCCTTGGTCAGCAGCGGGTCCGTCTTGGAGCCGGCTGGCATTGGCTATGTTGGACACAGGGGAAGCTTCTAGCAACTTAAAAAAAAACCCCACCCCTGTAGCCCCCCCCCACTACCAAAACCTTGCCATGTAAACCCAATACAGACAAACAGTTAGCAGGCCAAAAATACATACTTTTTTTTGCCGTATATACCTCATCAGATACTTAATGGAATGCTGTTAAAATGCTTCACATAGCAAGTACTTCAAATATTAATTTGTAATTGCTTCAAATATTGTGTTTCTGAACATCATGGTGCTTTTCTCAATTATTTGATTACAGTATTTACAGTTTTTATGTAGTCAGTTTTTTCATCATACTGGTGGGGAGAATTCTTTACCTAACTGTCTGTAAAAACTCTGAATTGTGATTTCCAGAGTGATAAAAATGGTGTAAAGGAGGAGCCTTCTTACAGATGGTAAATGCACACACGGACACATACACACACGTACATGCTTTGTGTGTATAAGGGTCACATGTCTTTCTGCATACCTATGCAAAAAAATTGTATCACTTTCATTTTTCATGGATGGAGTTTAAGCATCTTTAAATGAATTTAATTTCTCTTGCTAAGAAAAGAGAGTTAATATGTAGGTGTGAGAACAGAGACGTCAACGGGTAAATACTGTTTAGAGGAGGAGGAGGCACTGAATTCTCATCACCTTGTTGTCATCCCTTGTGACTATACAACTTCTGAAGATCGTTAAGGTAATAAATCTATATAGAATTGTATTTTGGTGAATGTTGCCTCCAAATGTGAATTGATAAAAAGATATGCAGCTTAGCTAGAAAAGCAATGCATTTGTTCTCTCCAGATCTGAAATGGAGACTTCTTAAGAGGAGTTTCAGAAGAGTGTATGTTCTCTTGGAAGAGGAATTAAAAAAGAGAGAAAATTCTTACTTGTTTTTACAAAGTAGAAGAAAAAAGGTAGCAGTTATCATATGGTTGAAGATTTGGGTTGCTGCATAGAGGCTGTGTTACTACACCTTACTATAAGACTGCCTGTGACATCACGGCGTGTGGCCCAAAAGGTCCCTTCCAGAGCAGTGGTGTAAAGGGTAAGGAGTGGTACATATCTATGCTGATCTGAGAGAACCTGTGAGAAGAAATTACATTTTTCTGGTGTCTGAGGAAGGGAGATTCTGTTCTTTAACCCTTTGCAAGGTGGGTTTCCTCTTCTCTGTCATAGGTAAGCTGTTCTGCTAGGACAGGCATGGAGGGTAGGGGGAGGAATAGGAAAAGCAAGACAGTTCCATGTTCTCACTTGCATTTCATGGCAAGTACACCTCTCTGTAGTGCAAATACCTTTAGGGGAAACTGTGAGCTTTGTAAGGCAGGGAAACGCAACACTATTTCAGTATGTACATTTGGGAGGGGGACGTGTAAATGCATACACAACACATGTTGCTTTGGAATACGTTGCCTGGTATAAACAAGTATTCTTCAATTTTCCTAATGCTGCAGGTGTGCATTAATTTGTTTTTCTATTTCTAAAACAACACCACAAGGTTCCTTTTCCATCTGTTATAGTACTTCAGTATTCAGATAAGCTGCTTTATTCTACCCATATTTCCTCTGTCAGATATAATATCTCTTTTAAGACAAACTGCTACCTTTTTTGGTGGGCACTGTGAGGTTGAGGTTCTCTCCAATGAAAAGCAGTGAGTGAGAGAGAGAGCCGGGACTGAAGGTGGTTCTTATTCTTAGTAGCTTGTTGTGCAGTAAAAACAAACAGCCAGACTTCATTATAAAAGTGAAATTAATTAAAGGTAAATAGAACTTAACAATCTGTGAAGCTAACCTTACCTTAGACTTTCCAAAGGGTGTTATAAAAACTTAATTGTAATTGTAAATAAAGGTGATGTTATGCTACTGACAAGGGTTATAAATGCCTTTTCCCCTTGGCAGTCACTAGGATATTTGTATTTTCATAGAAATTTGCCATCATTTGTAATTTAACTGTGGCACAGTTTTTGAGAATATTTCATCAATAGGTGCACCACATTTTCATGGTCTTCTGAACGCTGCAGGAATTTATTAGTGTTCCCATTGTCCCATCTCTACACAGAATACTTGCTGCTGTGATAACTTAAAAAGCATACCAGCTTTTTATATCACACAGTTCCATTCACTTCACTGAAGTGGTACTAGTTTACAACAGCTGGGTTGTTATCGCTTACATACTAGTGATAAGGAAAGGCCTTATACAAGGGTGAAGCTTTGTTGAGCTTTGCAACTCCTCATGCGTTATTTAACAGGCAAATGATACATGTTGTGTAATAATTCTAAAATGGGTAGCAGTACATCTATGACCAATGGTAAAGGCTGTGTAAATTAATTTTTATTTTGGAGCAGACCATACTAATATTAACTCCAAATTAGGTTAGGCTGGTTCTCCAGTCTAGAACACTCTACTGATTTGTTTCTGTACATTTGACCTTGGCTACTGAGATTCAGAGAACATCTTCATTACGGGTGTAAGAATTTGCATAAATAAGCACCGCAAGATGATTGCCACATGAGTTTGTTTCAAGGTTGCTTTACTGTAGGCAGTAAGAGTGATGTTATAATATATGTTCTCTGAGCTATTGCCCTAATTTTTATTTTATTTCTTAGTCATACATTATTATTCTCAGTATACTATCTTGACAGCTGTTCTTACAGCTGGCCAAAACTTTACATGCAAAATTTCTTTGCCTCTTACTGGCTCAGTGATAGTGGTGAGAAATCTGATGGCTCTTGCAATCAGTAAGCGGCGGTTGGTCCTTTTCTCTCCCGCTGGGAAGAGAACCTCCTGTCTTATCCTGAAGACCTCTGATGTTACGCTGGTTAGAACCTCTTTCATCGTTTCATAACAAAATTTGATTTCAACCCAAGTAGGTTATGTTTTATCTGTCTTACTCCTTTTTATAACCTAGCATACTCATTTTGTTGATGTGTAGCATTACATACCCACTTCAGCTTTTATTTTCACCCTTCTTGAGGAGGCATGTCTCTATCAACCACGATTGCTAGTCCTTGCTGCTTCTAGTGTGTGCAGCATTTGACTTCATGTCATGTAGCTCTTCTTTCGCCACCTAGATGTGCTCCTTTATGGCACCAATTTTATCAGTTGCTTCTCACTGACCTTGATGGCAAACAGCAGCTCTAGGCTAAATGAACTTAACTAGTTTGTCAGCCTTGAACTGCTGCCTTTCAAGTCTTTTTACAGTATGGCAGTTGAGGGAAACAGAAGGCATTGGGTGAGACTTAGAAAAAGAACAGTGATACTGTACAGGCTGTAGCAGGGAACCCTGGAGACAGGTCAAAATCAGACAGAAAGGAGAAAGCGCTTAGATGAATGAATGATTTGTTAGCATCCCTTGCACATCTAAATTAATTTTTCATTAATAACTTCCATGATTAGCATTTAAACAATGCTCACAAGTGAGATGTCCTGAAAATTAATATATTTTAGATTATTATGTTCTTGGAAGAAGTATTCAAATGCTTATTATTCACAGTTTGGGGAGGGAGGTTCAAGGAAATAGAGATTGACCGTTCCAGTGCAGAACAAAATAATTTTAGTCCTGCTTCAAGGCCCTCTTGCAGTGAATTGCATAAATGCCCATGTTGGAGTCATCCTGAAATAACATTTAAATGTTGTTATTGTTTTACTGTTTCAGGGTATAAATGCAAAAGCCAAATGAACTTCTGCACATACCTGCGTTTTGTCAGGATATGTTAATACAGAATGATTCCTGCTCAACTTTTCACTCTCAGCCTCCTGCTTATGTGTATTCTAGAAACATTAAAACAATCAATAATTTTGTTGCCAATGTACACTGTTTTTATGGATAGATTGCTCAGCTATGTCACATATTTTTAAAATACTACAGTGATTATTTCATTTGCAAATTTTTATGCTGTTGTGTTAGCCACATAAATTGTAGTTCAATGCATATGAGTTCCTGAATAATTAGGTACTATAGGAGCTGGGTGAAAATGGGGGTAAGCAGTTGGTGTTGTTCCTTTAAACATACGCAGCTTGAAAAGCAGATGGAATTGTGTTCTTATGATGTTTAAGGACTTTTAGAGCACTGCATATCACCAGCATCTGGAGACCAATTACTGAAGAAGCTCCATAGGGGTCCTGCCTCAGGGTTTTTAGTTGGATGAATAATATATAAGCTCTATAGTTTCCCACAGAGAGCAACTGGAGCAGTATCAGAAGGAAATAAGCCTTTTAGGAGTTGAACTGAAATGAAATAACAGCACAGGTTTTAAAATGAAGCAGTTTTGCTTTTACATACAAAGTCGAACACAGTTTATTAGTTAAGTGAATTTTTTTTCTCCTTTATCATTTTGGAATCTTGCTTTTCCTAATTTTGGCACACATCTATTTGAAAGCCTTAGAAAATGCTCTAAGGCTTCTTCAGTTACTCCGAGAATTAGCATACTAAATTTCCTTTTGAAGAGGTGGTGGAAATGATCTTTAGTATGTGCATCATTCATTTTATAACACAGATTCAGCATTATAGTACTCAATCTGTAATCAGATTTATCTCACCTATCGTTTTGTCTGGTTCTGGGTTTACTCACTGCGCTTTTTATTTTTTTTACTAGAAGCAGATTGCAAAATGGCATATCCAGTACTATTCAAAACCCTCTTTCAGCTCATTATATCCCTTCAAATTCTTAATCATTGTCCTCTGTTTCAGTTTACTTGAAAACAAAACACATTTGAAAAGGATATAAAAATATCTGAATGGAGATACTTGGATGTGGGAAGAAATGTCTTTTGCTTATTTATAACAGAAATACTTCTCTACTGGTTCATTGCAATACAGACGCAAGTGGAAATTCACTGAGTGGGCCCTTCAGAGCTGAGGAATACATTGGCTGGGGAACACTCTAGAGACCTATGCAGAAGAAAACAAACAAGAGTGTAACTTTTATTAAAAAAAAAAAAAAAAAAAAAAAAAAAACCAGCATTGTCATTAGTGCTATGCTTGTTTTAGTTTACAGCTTCTTGCCGGATATTTTGGGTAAATCTGGAAGCTCAGTCCCTTGAATTTTTAATTGTGGTAGTATTCTTCATGAGGCAAGTATTCCTACCAACTTCAGCATAACCATTCAGCTGAATATGGAGCTGAAGCACTTGCAGGTTTGATCATGACACCAAAATCTCCCAAATGAAACTGAAATTTAAGGGGAAAAAAAAGGTAGCAGTAGAGTGACATTCGTGGGAGAAAAGGATCAGAATGTATGTGGAAGCTATATGTTGTAATAACATTGACGAATTTGATATTCAGAGCTTCAGAAAAACAAATGCAGCTTACCCTCCAAGAGAACAGAAAGTGCTATACTATTAATTTAGTAAGTATTGGCATGCAGTGGAATGCTAGAGCCACAACAAAAATCAGGTTGTAGTTGTGCCAGATTACATATCAAACTATATTGAAAGTATGTAAATTATCCTGCCTTTTTGCATGAGAAACTACCCATGCAGTAAGGGGAAAGAAAAGTAGCTATTCGGACTAAGTATCAGGCTAAACTGAACATGCCTAATACAGCAGAGCTCAAGTTGCACTTCAGTGAGATTAAAACAGTCCCTTGGCTTCGACTGTTCCAAAACCTGTTTCCTTATCCAAATTGTCACAAGTTGCTTATGTGCATCGTTGCTGCCTAGGGCTGGTAATCTATTTCTGATGATGTTTGAAAGTCATTTGTATCTCCTCCATTCCCTGTTTTTTCTTTCCGGTCTCCATTTTCATTTGTGAATATTGTATCCAGTGTGAGTTAGTGGGACCTAATCATCCTTTGTCTGGCCATAGTCAGTGCACTGTGCCCCTGCTTCTTTGTGAAAACAGTATGAAGAAGGTTATTGACCTTGAAGCTTAACAGTGGCTAATGTTAAACTTCAGGCCTCCAAGTTTACTGTGGGAGTTGAAAAGGTTTGTTTGGTCACAACAATAGTAATGAAAAGGGGTTCAGAGTGCATAGAGATAGTCAAAGTAGCAAAATAGGAAATAAATTATGGTGGGTGTTGGAGCAGGGTACTGAAAACTGGTGAAAAAAGAGAGAAGACTTCCAGGTGTCAACTCAAAAAAAAATTATTTTTCTTTTTAAATTCATGCTCCCATTACAAACACAGCCAAAGGAGCACAGGTCAGTCTCCAATTTCTTTTTTCTGTCTGTTCTTCAGCTCTTAGGTCCTGACTGTCCAATATTGATTGACATCTGAGCTACAGAAACCATTATGAACTGGCCAGGATGTCTAAGATGATTCAGGAAAAATGAAAGGACCAACAAAGTCATTGCAAAGTCAATTATGATTGCCCTTGCTATGAGAAAAAAAGCAATGTGGGCAGGGATTTTGGGGTGGGCACATGTGTTGTTGTTGGGTTGGGTTTGTTTTTTTCTAACTAAGAAAACTGAAGACTTCAAAATCAGACAATCAAAACTTGATTTATGTGGAAACAGAATCTCTTGGTAACTTCTAATACCCTCCCAGAACATGCAGGTGAGCTGAATCTAAATCCCTGGGAGCACAGAAGTATGTGATTCAGGTATATGCTGTCTCCATAACATGACTTTTGAGCCTGCAATCTTGAGTGATGCTGCTACAAAGCAATAAAGCAGCTTAGAAGCATTTCTGCTTCTACTGATGCTATAAAAGAATATAGAAACAATGCAGAGCACTGGCTTAAGTCAGGCCAGGAGGAGGGGAGCTGCTTGTTTCTGCCACCTGCACGCAGGGACTTACCGTTCCCTCTCAGGGAGCATTGTACCCAAGACATTTTCTTTCCTTATCTGTTGGTCAGCCTCAGAGGTTGCAGCTGAATATGCCACCTTTCTTCTGAGCATCTTCATGGCAAGATCAAAGCTCTGTGGGCTCAGCATAGTAAGTCCATAAAATGAGAAGTCTGTAAAAATAGTCAGTAATAAGGCATGCTTGATCCCTCTGGGCACAAAGGCACAGCTCTCCTAAGCTGCTGGAATGAATCCTTCCACTCTTTGGTATAATATAGTTATGTCTCTTGCAATAAGGGCTGTTGGACTGTATTCAGCTACATGTGGGAATGGAAATGCACGCGCCAAAATAAAAGTGCAAAGAAAAAAAGATATAGCGCGTTCATTTTGAATGCCTTTGTTTCTACTTATGGCAGCACTTTTACTATGCCGTTACAGTTCCTGGGGATGGGAGACAAAATAATACCTGGTTTAGCATGTCATCTAGTAACTGTTTCTGCTCCGTGCCCTTCCATCTGTGAGAACTAGCTTACACTAACTTTACACAGCAGCTGAATATAAAAGATGTAAGCTTTGCCTATGCCCAGTTTTAAATCAGCCTTTATCCATCTAGCAACTTCACGCACTCATTTTAGTAGTAGATATACATGAGAATCTAATTATCAATTAAATGTAATTCTTATCCTAATTTGTCTAATATAAGTCTTTTGTTGTTTCTCTGTTTCTGCATAACTGCAATGTATTTTGCAGAAAATCATAGCTTATAAACTTTCTTTTGTGTAAAGCTGTATTTGACTCAACTAATAAAAATGTTAGTTAATTTACAAAAGCAAAACCTTTTCTAGGAGTGGTAGAAAAAGAACAAATGTAATTTGATTTCACTTCTGGACTTTAAAGCATTGGAAATGAGAAAAGTACTTTCTGATTTGCGAATTGAACAACTTCTGGACTGGACCCATTTGGGGAAAGTAGGTATCGATACCGGAAGAATTCATCGCTATGAATTATTTTGGGGGGGAGGAAAGCACACCTAAGTGTGTTCCAGTAAGCTGAGAGAGGCTTGCTTCATGTTGTGGGTCTCAGCCTCTGGAGAGCTTGCTTTCTCGGTAGCCTGCAGTGATACGCAGGGCTGTCAAGACTCTGATTTTAATTTCCTTACAACTTCAGTGCTGGACAGGTCCTTTGAAAGTTTCATGAAATATTAAAAACTTATTTACTCTGTTTTTTCTCATCTAATTCAACACATCTGTACACATTTCAAACAGATCACTTTTTCAAATCTCTCTCTAAACTGGTTGGGTCTTTAGGAGTACTTCTGAGCAGTCTCTAATGATGAATGTTTAAAACCCAAAGGCAATCGGTAACTACTGATTGCAATAGATGGCTTTTTCCTTTTCTTTTTTCCAAAAGAAATGCATACATTACTTCTTTTTTCTGTTATGCATGCTGGAAGAATTTTTGAGTGAAAATAATTGTGTTTGCGTGTATGTATGTATATGTATAAAAATCATAATTATATACGTGTTCCTATCTTTTTGTAATGGGTGTAAGGTAGAATTAAGAATCATCTTTGCTTTTCCTAGCATCATCTGCTATACTATAGTTTAAATGAAGGGTTGCTTGAAAAATATGTTTAGCAACTTGTTAATGAAAAATTAACTCTGTTCCAAATATGCTGCGGTTTTACATTTTTAAGGTTTAAGCTTTTAAAGCTGGTTTAGCATCTTAAAGAAGAAACAAGTGTTTCAACTGCCATATGTAGCGTATATATGATTGTACTCCATACACTTGCAATGTTTACAAAATGTAGTTCTTTATTTAAATATTTATTAAATAACCTCATTCCCTTTTTTTCCTTTCCTGCTGATTGTTCTGCCAAGAGATGTTTAGTCAAGAACTGTCATCTTTTCAGCAAACTCTAGCTCCTTTGTCCGATTCATCCCTTGCTACATGAACGTGGCATTGTGACTGCTCAGCTGTTTCCCAGGAGGTGAATTGTGACATTCCAAGCAATTGCATAGTTCTCTCCATGGTTTTGGCATTGTATTAAAGCAGACTGGAAGAAAAAAACTTCTCTTTGACTAGAGATATCCTGCCAGGCTACTTTGATAAAGAAATTACCTTTTTTTACAGTCTACCACAGTGTGGCAGTAGTTCTTTTTGACTACAGTGAGCTGATCCTGGCTTCTGTTGCAAAGCTTAGGCATTTACTACTCAGCATCCATCTGATAACTTTCAACGAATTCCAACTTTTGTCCTGCTGATAGTGGCCAGGGTCCAGGAGCATTAACTACAGTATAATAGAGATACTTAGAATGATCTTTTAGCATCCAGAGTATTTTCCTCCTTCCCCTTTTCTTGGCTATTCAATGGGGAATTTCCTTACTAATAAACAGGTAATCGAGGCTGGGATGTCTCCGGCAGGATTTTCCTGCATTTCTACTGGAAGTCACTCCTTTCAGCTTTGAGCTGCCCCCCTCTATACACTCCTTTGCCGTTTGCTTTTTGCTGTTGTTTTCTCCATTTCATCTTCTTTCTTGGTGATGGTAGCAATGGTCACGCTATAGGTCACTGTACCAGTTGATTTGAAATAGCATCACAGACTTGCAGCTTTCATTTTTTATTTAGTTGTTATTCTAGCCTTACACAGGTATGAACTCTAGATGCAGTATTGCTGTGTTAAGGGATGCCCTTGTGACTGAGTTCTGTTTAGTCCAATATCACACTCTCGTCTAAGTCTGTAGACTAGAAAGAAACCTTAGTATACGAGGTAGCTGTGTGTGTATGCACTATGATTATAACTATAAGCAATGGGTTAAATCACTGAAGTATTAAGAAGGTTATGCCATCTTCCTTTCAGTAACCTGATTCTGTAGAAATGTACTCATTCATAAAACTTTTAAGAGTGCGGTCCCTCTAAGCTTGTGAGAGGCAATAGCACCTGATAATGTGTTCTCTTAGAAAGGTCGGTCTGGAGACAGCAGCCTGCTGCTTGCTTCCTGCAGGTACCTGAACACGAGTGACTGTGCTCTGATTTTGTTGCATGGAGCATATGCAAGAAATACTTTTGATGCTGGTTGTTAACAGTTTTCTTTTACACTGAGAGCAACCAGAGAAAGGCCAACCAATCTGTTAGGTACTTTTAAACAAATAGTTGAGCGTATTGTGAACTGTATCTTTAGAACAAATGCTGAGCGTTAACCAAAAATAAAGTATTTCCTTTTGAGTGAAATTTCATTATCCTGTGTGAATCTTACCTATCTATAAGGTCATCTTTGTGGAAATCCCTTGTCTGTTGATGGGAAGTTGAGAGTATCTGAGGTAGATCTGTTCACTGACTTTAAAATACCAAAGCTGAAATTACAGGGTTTTAATTCCAGCTCTGGTGACGAGGGGCAATGCACAACAATATATGCTGATGGAAGTAACTAGACTGCTGTGTCAGCACCCATGCAGAGAATAATACTGCTTTGTTTTCAGAATAGCCAGGGAGTATGATACCTGCAAGATGAAAAGGTGTTGTGTTTTGGTTTGATTTTAATTTGGAAAGCTGGTATATGCACTGGGCCCGATGAATGAATATGTGCCTGTATTATGTGTTGAGAGGAAAGTTTATCAAGGGGAGGCAGGGCTTTTTGTAGAAAATGCCTTGAGCATCTGAATCCTGGGAGCTCATAGAAGTTGATGTGCAAAATTTCATTAACAGAAAAACTAACTGGAGATCAGCTGGAGGTTTATGATACTTTCTCAAGCTACATAGTAGCTCAGCCCCTGGAGGATGAAAGGACGAGACAATTGCTGATGTCTGGGTGGTGTGAATGATGTTGCACCTCGAGCTGTATCAGCAGTGATCAAGGGAAATAATTTCAGCTACGTCGGTTGTATAAGATTTGCTGACAATTCCAGAAATCCAAGGTTTCTTAAAGGGAAAAAAATGGTAAATTATCTCAGTAAATTTCTACAAAGCTTTGAAAAGTTTCGTAGCCCTTTCTCAAAGGGGATGGAGAGGAGGGAATGAGAATTGTTATCTGAGAAACTGGCGCTGTACAATAGTCAAAGATCTGATGAATCCTCTTTGTCATCTCTCATGTTGGTGACTTCTGCAAAGACAGACAGTGTGGTTATTTCTTAGCTGTTAAAAATGAACCGGCTGCAGAAAATAGATAGCAATTTAAAAATGCCCTCTGATGTTTTGCTGACTAAAAGGTAGAGCTATGCTGACTAAAAGTAATTCCATGAGCAGTGCCTGGAGTTTTAGGGCATGTGCAAAATTCTGATGTAGTCCTTCATCTAACATAGTATTTATCATAAGGACTGTGTTTCCTCAGTTCTTTGAGTTGTAACATTATAGTCTAGGGATTTTAAGATTTTTTTTTTTTTTCCCCTTCTCAATTTTAACTTGCTGATACCAACTTAGAGGTGTAGCTAAAAGCAGGTAATGTTGACTGAAAGGCTGACTCTGAAATAGTGACCAAAAATGCAAATTAGGAATGGAGTTGAGTAAAGAAAACGGAGACATCGTCATGCCATTAATGCACTCTTGATCCGTCCACAAGTTTTGAATCCTGTGTGCAATGCTCTCATCTTAAAAATGGCACGGCAGAATGGGGGTAGATTTGTAGAAGAGCAGCATGAATGCTCAAAGATATGAAATTGCTTTGCTACAAGTGTTATGGATGCTAAATGATTATATTGATTTGCGAGACTGGAAAAA
The DNA here is from genome assembly GCA_034782735.1 of Sagittarius serpentarius. Taxonomy (NCBI): domain Eukaryota; kingdom Metazoa; phylum Chordata; class Aves; order Accipitriformes; family Sagittariidae; genus Sagittarius; species Sagittarius serpentarius. The sequence continues at coordinate 1,511,883 of JAVKLA010000053.1, read as the reverse complement.
TTTAAGACAAATTCATTGAGGGTTCATAAATACATAGGCAAGCCCTTCACCTCAGGACACTGAGGTTCACACTTGTAGAAACAGAGAGATGTGGGAGGATATAATGATAAACTCATCTCATATGCTTTCAAAATTACCTGCTATTGATCACTCCCAAGATGCTGGACTAACTGACTCCAGATTTATTCAAGATGAAAGTGAAACTGAGAAACGGCATCCATTAAAAATTCCTTTAACTATAAAACAAAATTAGAATAAAATCCAGGTTTAGAAACAACTTTCACACAGATTTGTTAAGCTGGGTATGTGACCCTGACTTGGAGCACTTACATACCCTCTCTGAAGGGAATGAAATTTTTCCCGGTTTATGAGTGCAGAGTTACTCTACTCTGTTTTTCCAAGGAAATTAATTTCTGAAAGTACGGTCTGAGCAGACAAAATATAGGTAAGTGAGTAATTATTTAATGGGAGAGGAACATTTATGGGAAAAAAGATGCTGCTGTTTTAAGAAAATGAAGGGGATTGTGTTTAATGGAAACCCGTATTTTGGTTTTCTTACTGTTATTGAGGTATCATGGTGAAGATTGCTGTTAAATGACCATCATATTAATTCTTTATGAAAACTCTTAAATTTAATGATTCAACTCTGAATTTTGCTGCTCACAAATAGACATCTGGAGACTTATCTCAAATTATTGCAGGTTTATTCCAAGTTAGTCAAGGTCCAGTTTTGAGCTTCTCTTTTCTTGGTGAAAAGAGATTAATTAAATAATCCAAAATAGAATTTTGGACTATCCAAGTAATCAAAAATTAACCTGGTCTTTAGAAGGTAAAAAAAAGTTCATATGCAGTGTGTTTCCTCAGTCTTTCACTGCCGCCTTCTCCCTTTCTTTGTCACAACAGGGATCGTAGACAAGTTAGTCTTCTAAAGTTTCTTCCCTTTCCAGTTCCATGCAATTTGGGACATTATTTCACTTCTTTGAAATAAAAGTATTGACTTTTCTTGGTCATTTTTCCTTTTGGTCTGGGATCTACTGCAAAGGAATAACACTTTAAGGAAACAATACAGCTGGAGGTGTAGGCTTAACAAATTCAAACAATACAAACCAAAATAATCTGCCAGGGAGTGGAGTTAGACTGGACATAAAGGAAGCTGAGCTAATGCTAATGGTGTACTAAAAGCCCATAAAGGAGCAACTGAAAAATTAGAAAGAAACATTAGATAAAACTTCATAATCACTATCTAATTATCGAACTATAAATTACTGCATTAGTATTTTTTCTAGTTTTATTCTCCATATATAAACTTGATGTGTACATCTGATACTAAGTGTGAAAACTGTCAAGAACTTGAAACTTTAAATTAAAAAAACCCACACAATTTCCACAATGCCAAGGTTAAATGTTGAGACCAGTTGTCATTTATTTGTTGCTACATTTTAGTTCATACTATAATTGTATACAGAACATGTTAATCATTAGAAAGACTGTTCTTGCCTCAGGAGTTTTCTATTTGTCTTTCAGATCATATTTTTGACTGGCATTTACAGATTCTACAGAAAAGTTGTTAATTTAATTTTGACATTTGTTAGCCAAGGGAAGGAAAATAATTTCTGCTGTGAAAATAATATAGAAAGTCTTCATAACTTTTTATTGAAATGTTTCCCCTTTAGAAAATAAGGTTTTCTGAAAGTCAGTCATTTTTTCTGTGAAGAATCATCACTTTGTTGAAACACTTCAACAGTGTAATAATAGAAAATAAAAAAAAAAAAGATGAGAAGCGACTTCAAAACCACTTTCACTTTACCTTGCGTCATAGTTTACTCTTGGAAATGAAAACTATTCTAACCCATTCTCAGATTTTAGGATTGCATATATTTTAACTTTTTAGCTTTGCTAAACAGTTTTGAAGTTGTTCAAAGAAGTCAGTCTGTAATTATTCCTACATCTCCTTTTTTCTTTTTTTTTTTTTGTTTTGCTTAGCTTTGCTAAACAGGCAAATATAAATAAGAAACTAATAAATTATGAAGCATCTGAACACAAACGTGTACACGGCATGACGCCTTGAAAGCTTTGTAAAAAAGACATATCAAAGAGTAGCCCTGTTGTTCTATTTCAAGGCTTGGGAAATCTGGTTTTTGAACAATATATTAATGGAAACAGGATTTCCAACTATTTATTAAAGTCTAATGAAAGTTTAAATAAAGTCTAATTAAAGTTTAAATGAATGTAGAAAATTTTAATAATATAAGTGCTGCACTGTGTATGTGTGCTGTGACAGTGCATGCTATCCTGAACTAGTTGGCAGAATATGGGCTTTTATAGTTTGCACCTACAGCTTTCATAAAACTTTCTTTTGATTTTGCCAGCTCTGCATATCTTTAGAAAGCATAAGCAATTTGAAAGGAGAGCATTGTAATTTAGTGCCCAGGCTGAAAAAACTGTTCTCCCTTTAGTTGCAATTCTTTATTTCCCTTGTACTTTCAATACGGTATTTGTAGCACCCTGGATCTGCAAATGCATTTTTGCTGCAGCTGTCACTCCTTCTTAATGGTTAATTTTAAACCCATAGCAGGTATAAAAATGTTGAACTATTAACACCACCAACAAAAACAATACTTGATGAAGAATACTGTAAGTTGTCCTAAGAGTGCTTCCTGAAAGGCTGTAAAAGCATCGAGATGCGGAAGATAACTATGGGCTCAGTTAAAGCTAGCCTACATGCTATCAAACATGATGAGTTCTGTAGCTCCCACTGTACCAAATCTCTCTGCGGCAGCACGTCAAGTATATGGACCATGCATCACAAGTATATGGACCATACATCACCAGGGCACTGAAAACTCTAGAAAGTCTCTTTCTTTTACTGCTTCCCAAAATGCAAATTTTACTGCTTCCTCATCACTTGTTTCTACAAACAGGATGAAGTCTCAGTTTTATCCAGAAAATTGAGTTGGTAAGTGTCTCAAGCAGCCAGGTACAAACTGACTTGACTTTTTCAATTTAAACTACCTGTTAAAATTTGAACAGCTTTGAGAAGCAGGTCATTCTTGTAACTGTGGGTGAACCTGGTAGAACTAGTTACGAGAGCAGGTTGCAGGAGCCACTTTACAAGATTAGTATATATATGTCCATATAGATAATATTTTGTGTGTTTTGAGAGCATTTCGTGTTCCGGAACTTTTTTGTCTCCTATCTCTGGAAAACGGGCCAAATAAATTTGGAAAACTGTAGCAATCATAAGCAATTATATTCTGTATAAATTATTATTGGAGGGGGCGGGTTGTCTGCAGTTCAAATAGATGTCATTTAAAAATTTTCCTTGTAACAGTTACTTCCTTTATAAAATGATAGTAAGTAGATACAAAAAAAATTCTAGAGAAAAAATGGAATAGGTGTTTTATTATATTTGCGCATTTTGTGGGTATTAGATACAATCTAAATGGTATAACATTTAATGAAATGCGTTAATGACTATATAGCTATGAAATGTGTCTGTTTTTTCAAATGTACTTAATATGAGGATAAAAAGGAAGTTTCAGAAATTTTTGAACCTCTTTTTATCTTCAATGACATATGTCTTCCCATTAATTACTCTTTTTCTATTTGTGCCACCCCATGGCAAACACTCTTTAGGCCTTTGAAGGACTGAAGAACTCTAAATTTATAATTTGGGAACTAAAAAAAAAAAACTTTTAGCACAAACAGACCTTTGGCAGGTTTAACACATCTGTAACAGCTGTTATAATTTGCCATAATTTTTTATGCAACATCATAAAGAAAAGGCCATAACTCCCATCTCTAAATACAAGTGGCATATTTCTTCCTGCTTCTCCTGCTGTGGACTGCCAATTATCAAGAGTGAGTAATGAAAGAGTGAGCCCTTTGGAGCAGCCAATTCTCAGAACCATTAGTTTTCTTTTATGCTCCAGCCTAATTCCAGGAATGTGCTAGATGAGAAATAAGACATATCATGTCATTTCAGGATAATACCATGTAATTTTCGGGTAATAAAGAATTCATTTCTGGAGAGAGAAGTGATCTGATATGGAAAAGTTCAATTTCTTTTCTCCAGAGAGCTTTATCTCTTCAGATGTGACCTTGTATAATTAAATATATTTCAAATATCAAGAGAAATGGCAGCAGAGCAGACAATAGAATTCTCTATTTTATGTAGAAATGAAATGAAATTATATGAAGCAGTCAGTGTAATATAAGATGAAGTAGATTGCTACTATTCATTGTTTCCAGTGGAATTCCTGCTGTTTGATTTTATTCATTACAGTTTCATAAGAAGGCAATTGTATTGTGTCTGTGTGACTAGAGTTTTAGACTCACACTTAATTCCATTAATTCAGAAAGTACTGGCAAGAATCAGTACTTAATTGCTGTTATTACTTGCATATAAAAGAGAAGAGAGATGGTGTCCACTATACGAGAAGTTAGAAATTTCACACATGAAATACCAGAGGCTTGGAAGCTACAGTTCTGATTCTTAAAGAATGTGTGTTTAATAAAAGAGGATCTAAATCCCCTTTTATTCTGACAGTAGATTAAAAATATTTCAAAACAAATAAAATAATTTCTTTCCCAAACCACCAATTTTTCCTAAAAACAACCAACCTCACTAATCTAAGTCAGATAGTTTTGACTGTTTTAAGATGACATGCTCAGACAGAAAAATTCCTTTATTTTCTCTAGTTTGAATCCTATTACATTAACATGCCTGATACTACAATGACAAAACGAGATTGTCTCAACATGGTTTTAAATCTGGTTTTGTGTCAGTCCTTATTACAGTCCTTATACGGACGGAAAGTGACAAAAGATAATGGTTGGTGACACGTTAACTGCTAGAAAGGAGTGCGGATGGCTGGCGATATTTTTCCTGAAACCAGCATGCATCCTCTGTTGTATTTTCACATTCAGTGTTTTTGAGCTATTACTTAACTATAGTAGTTAGTGGTGCTCTGCTAATAATCTTTACTGTGGTGTTCACACCTAATTCAGGTGAGCTGTGGAGCGCACCTAGGGGGAAAGAACGAGCAGGCGTTGTTACCCTGGGTCCTCACCCTGCGTCCCCTCTCCTTGCAGCGCGGCTGGCCTGGCGATGGCCAGCTTGTCCTGGGGCCACCTAGGCGCGCTCGTCCTGAATGAGCGGGCGCTTTGCAGGTGGCGACGTGGATGCGCAGAGTCTGAGTTACAGAAAGCGCTGCACTTTAGCCTGCGCTCTGGCACGCTCTCCAGAAAGCACAGCAAACATAATTTTTGTAAATGTTTTCTTTAGCTCTGATTTTACAGCTTTGGCACCAAGTGATATGGTAATGTCAGATGCTATCTAGAAAATATATAATAGCTGCAACTCCTAGCAATGGGTTGGCCCTAGGCCTTTTCTTTGAGTGGTGTCATTTTTAAAGCAATAACATAACTTAATGTAACATGGTAAATTTTATTCTATAAACGAAGCCTGCTAGAAAATTAGATTTAGATTTCCATTCACTTAGAGTACTTGTGGTTAATGGCATTTCAACACTCGCTGAAAAGGCAGTTTTAGGAACTTGCGGTCTGAGATAGATTAATAATATAGCAAGGTGACTCTTAGTATTGAGGCGGACTTTTTGTTTTCTTTACATTGTATCAAATGGTAAGGAATGTAAGGCTTGAGCATAAAAATTCATTAATGTTTTTATGTTTTTCTACAAAAAGTGGTGTGCCAAGTTCAGCATAAAGTGTGGGGTGAGGTTTTGGGTGGTTTTTTTTTTTTTTTCCCATAGTATTGATTATATATTGCCTTCCACTCTGTTTGGGTGGGGGAGTAGTGTGTCAAAGAAAGTCTGTCTCAGAACAGTACCTTATATTTTGGTAAATGTAAACTCACGTTTTATGCCAAGATAGAGGCATGAGTTAGACCTTATTCTTGTGGAAAGCAACTTCTTGGAGTTCCACAGGGAGAGGAACCATTAGAATGTCTTTGAACAGAAGGGCTTCTACATGTTCTGGACTCTGGCACGGTATCCTTTTACTCTACAAAAAAAAAAAAAAAAAGTTAATTTTTCCATTATGTTATTTCTGTTGAGAAAGATAGTGGGATTTAGAATGGGATGCAAAAGTAAGGCATTTTGAGCTGGTTTACTTTGCTAGTGTCTCAGCTGTTGGCTGATGCCTCTGTGTTCAGAAGAAATTTCTTTTATCTTCTCCTGCAAGTGTCCTTCTGTGGGCATGATCTAAACAAGGGTAAGAATAGGAAAGCATTTTGTTATACAGGTCCAAATACACGCCATCTAGCTTAATTCTCTCTTGTAATTTCATAATCTGGTATCTTGTGAAGCCTATGTGAGGAAGAGTTTTGAAATAGATGGTTTCAACATAACCTTAAAATTAATGTTGCGTTCATTACCTTTTGAACTTTACTACATCCTTTGTGGAAATCATGCTTTGCTGAGAGTTTAAATCATTTCAAATATACAGTGTTGCTGGGCTTTTGTAACTGATGTACAGCTCAATACAGTTCATAAAATTTTGTTGTCTTTCCAACTCTAGTAAATATTAATTTTATTGAAGTTGCCAATTAATGTATTTTTGTACTGCTAAAATATTAACTTTTATTCTGTAAATGGCAGTTTTACATTTCAGTTGGTTCTAAAATTATATGGTTAATTTACTGGTTTTTTTTTTCAAAGTGCAAATTGCATCTGAGTATCTGAACGTGAATTATGCAAATTCACATTCAGTGTAATACAAAAAAGTCCTAGTTTAAGCTTCTGAATTTCACTAATATGACTCCGTATCAGCTACACGTCTGGATTTGTTTGAAATGCTTAAGAGTTACTTATATTATAAAGGTCCTAGGAATTTTAGTAGTATTTTTTTGCACCACCAAGGGTACAGACTACGTAGAATAAAAGTATGTGAGAGGAATACGTGAAGAAGCCACCACTACTTTGGTGTTTTGTAGTCAAATAGGAATTGGAGCTGAAGAGTTAGTTTCATACAGATGTGTGCAGAGGTCCCATTTGTGTATTCTTTCTTCCAAAGAAAAGGTAGTTGATCGTGCGACCCCAGACTTTTGTAAAAGATAAGTGCAAAATAGATTTTTCAATGACAACTTAAATGGATGGCGGCTACTAGCAGGTTAGGGATCTGATAATGCATGTCATATGTTTCCCCGTCTGTTCCTGTCTGTTGACACAAAATGACGTGATGATGATAACAAAGGATTTGATAAAAGGATGACTGCTGTATTGTTTATTTTTTGCATCATAGCAGTGCAAATATTTCCATTAAATTGTAGTAGTTTTTGGCTGAACAATCTCAGTAACTGACCTTTTCTCACTTTTCACCCTTTCCTCTGCATAAGCCTAATATGCTCTCAGTCACGTTGCTGAAAAAATTGCAATGATTATGAAGAATTTATATTGATAGTGCTCAGATGTAGTCCTGTGCTGTTATGCGCATGTGCAAAAGTAGAAAAAAAGGAAAGTATTTCCTTAGAAGAGTTTTAAATTTAAGTGATATTATTTTATAAAGGAATGTTTAATATACGAAGAAAAACAACCTTTAAATATAACTTGGATTTTTGTGTTGCTAGTACCTGAAGTAAAGGTAGATACAGGTTTTCAATGGAAGTGTTATCTTTACTGTAAGTTTACTTGTATTAATCAAAACAGCTTTTCAGCTACTTACAATTATGAAAGGTTATTTGTTCCCCCTTTTTCTTCTGCTGTTCACATTTTCTTTCTTGAATGAGTGTGTGTGTGTACAGAAAGCATTTTTATGTGTGGTGGGGCAATAAAACTGTAGACGTATGTAGCTGCCGCTAACTGCCGTTGGAAATGATGGCCTGTGAATGAAAGGCATGGAGACCACACATACATGTCAAGCAAGTGCAGCATCTTCTGTCTGGTACCCTGAAATCTCCTGATCCAGCTGAATCTTGCTATTAGTTTGAATTCTCACTTTAGAAGTTCAAGGGTGAGCACAAATGATGCTGTAATGGCCTAATTGTGACCTTCTATTCAGGTAAATCCAAATATTATTCTTTGTTTTATTAACTATATAATGGCACAATGTTGCTTTGTTACAGGCTGGATTTGTAAAATGCTTGTATTGAGAAGGGGTTTTGTGAATATTCACTAAAGCTGCAATGACAAGGAATATAAAGTAAAAAGAGTGAAGGGAAGCTCCAAATAATTTAGCTGCTACAATCTCCATCTCTAGGGAACATATACAAACTATGTTGAAAAGACTGCCATAGGAATGACAAAAACCAAACCACTGACACAAGCCTCACCCACATCTGTCAAATTTCAATTCTCTGTTGTGAATCAAAGGCTCTTGAGAGGATTTTTTCCTTTTTCTTTTTTCCCCGAAGCAAAGATGCTGAGAATTGTTTTTTTCTCAAAGAAATAATGTATTTATTCTAGTTAGTCATAAGCTGTTGAACCATTCTCTGAAGTTACTCTGATGATAAGAAAATGAAAATAAATCTTCATTAAGTCCATGACATGGAAAATTTCAGTACTACTCATTAATTTTCGTAAGGTTGACATACTGAAAACATTCCTGTAACAAGGAATTGTTGAGAAACATTATTAGTAAATAGCACTACAATTTACTCTGTATAAAATTATTAGCAAGTACCTTCAGTATGTACTGACCACTTTTCAATAGTAATGTATTAGGCCTACTATGGATTAGTACGATACCATTTTCTTCTAAAAGGTAGATAACCTGTGAATTACCAACAGACGGATTTTGTAAAATAGCCAGTAGAAGGGTTGAAATTTTTCAGTTCCTTGTACTTTGACTTACCTGTACAGTCAAGATGATGCATTGAGCATCAAGTTTAGAATCCAGTTTCTTGAACTTTAGTTTTCCATGACAGTTCACGTATCCTTGCTTATCTACAAATGTAAAATAAGACAAGTTTTTATTCCTACTATTTTTCATTCTAATTAGAAAGCTAGTAGTCAGCAGCATACATTCTCTAATATCACAGGGAAAAAAAAAAAAAAATCTAAATTAGTTCAGAATAACTGTATGGAATTCTTGTATTCATGAGCTACCTCAACCTTAAATGAAAATACCTAACTAACTGAATCCCTGGATCATGCTACTTTATAAAAGAACAGAAAAAGACTTTTCATTTTGATTAATGTTTTCCTTTGGTCTTCCTTTTGAAAGGCAAAGGAATTTTTAGTGCAGGTATTATTGTTCCCGTTACCTACAGTTCTCCTCTAGTGACTCTTTTCTCATGGATTCCTAAGAAATGCCTTTATATCTCCTAAGTTTGCAGATTAGAAGAGTAAAAATCAGTAAAGTTCCAATCATTTTGTGAAATATTATGTTTTGAAGGGCTTTTTTCTTTGGTCTTTACCTTGCAAAGTTAAATTTTTATGGAGTAAAAATGAGAATGTGTCTGATACTAAAAATGAGACTCTTCCAACTATATGGTGGTGAATCACATCATATTAAAGTTCTTATTTTAATAATAGTTTTCCAGTATTTACTTACTCAGTAGAGATAATAGAAAAGAACATTATAGTCATAAATAATGTACAAAATAAACCGAGTATGTATTTATATATTAACCACTTAAATAGTATCTCCAGCAGTCTAGATATGACTTAGTCTTTAAAACGTGACAGTCAGGATCAACAAGATTAATGAACCTCAAGATCTTACAAATCCTCTGGCGCTGTAAAGACAGGGATTTTTTCATCTCTGTGCACTGCATATGGGTGCCCCCCCATCAAATAAACCAAATGGATATCAGACAGTACAGTTGAGTATATTATCTTTTTTAACGTAGAGAAGCAAACCAGTCATAGAAAGACTGGACAGCAGTAAAGCTGATGCTTTCACAGAGCTAATTATTTGCTTTTTAGTGTTTTTCTGCAGTACGTTAGAAGGGAAAAGGAGATGAATCTCTGAATATTTGTTTGCTCTGATAAAATGAAAGCTAGTGTATAACAAAAATGTATATCATTAGCCCAGACAATTACGCATGAGAGTGCCTGTCGTGGTTTAACCCCAGCCGGCAACTAAGCCCCGCCCAGCCGCTCGCTCCCTCCCCCCCAGTGGGATGGGGGAGAGAATCGGAGGAGTAAAAGTGAGAAAACTCGTGGGTTGAGATAAAGACAGTTTAATAGGGAAAGCAAAAGCTGCGTGCGCAAGCAAAGCAAAACAAGGAATTCATTCACCCCTTCCCGTGGGCAGGCAGGTGCTCAGCCATCTCCAGGACAGCCGGGCTCCATCACGCCTAACCGTTACGCGGGAAGACAAACGCCATCACTCCGAACGTCCCCCTCTTCCTTCTTCCCCAGCTTTATATGCTGAGCATGATGTCCTATGGTAAGGGATATCCCTTGGGTCAGTTGGGGTCAGCTGTCCCAGCTGTGTCCCTTCCCAACCCCTTGTGCCCCACCAGCGAGGAGGCTGGTGGGGTGGGGTGAGAAGCACAAAAGGCCTTGACGCTGTGCAAGCGCTGCTTAGCAGTAAGTAAAACATCCCTGAATTATCAACGCTGTTTTCAGCACAAACCCAAAACATAGCCCCATACCAACTACTGTGAAGAAAATTAACTCTAGCCCAGCCAAAACCAGCACAAGCTAAACTGGACAGTATTCAGGTGTCAGTAGTGACACTCAAAAGTTATCAATCCTGTGTAGCTTTAAAGAGCTGCAGGATCTTGAGAAGTTTTTAGAAAGTCTATCACATTTCAGTCAGGGTTCTAAATTTTTCATAGCAAAACTACTTATTGTCATCATCCTTAGCTAATGCATTCTTCATACCAGCAAAGAGCTACAGGACTTGGTAAAAGTGGTTGTGCGAGGTTTAAAGCAATCCCTGTGGGCTGTCTTAAAAAAACTGAGAGAAACCCACTTGAAATTCTAAACTTGTGCTCCCTTCTGGCTTTCATTACTTGTGTTGAGAACAAAACATCACATTACCTCTTTATTTAGACAACCATGCAATGAGAAAGTATTACCAAGTTCTCTGTTTAGCTGAGACAATCACCAGATACTTACTGTCACTGGAGGACAGTTGAAAAACTGAGAGCTGAGCTGCTCCGTTCTTCTCTGTTACTATCTTTGATGATTTTTTTTTTTTTTTTAGCTTTAGGTGGATATTTTGAAAGTTACGTAAGAGTAGGGAGTCACAACTTGTACTGTATGAAATCACAAAGGTAAATGTTATTCATAAGTATTTTTATATGGAAAACAATAAAAATTACATTTCCATCTCAAATATCTACGGCTATTTTTGAGGGTTTTTAAGTGTTGACAAGTACTAGGTTTTGGGGTTTCTTATAATAAGATTTTATTTCTTGCAGTGTAAGATTTCCCAGCTACAGGGTTAGCTCTGTTTTTATCTCCTTCTGCATGTCTCTGAATGCTTCTGTAGAGGTTTTTAGACATGAACCTTCATTTCTCATGTAATATTTTCAACTGGAGGCAGTACTGTGGTGTAGCAACCATTTTTGTTCAGCAGGTCTGATGGTCTTTAGTGCTTGTGGTTCTTTCCTTGCCTGTAGGCACTAGCATATGTAACAATCAGATGAGCCTTTTGAAATAACAGTGTTTGTATTAACAACAGACAAGGCCTTCTAAGAGGAAAAACACGCTTAAAAATACTCCACACATTTATTTTTCTAAAGGTCTTGCTACTCTGTAATTTCTAGCTGAACACACTTGCTTTCAGTTAACCTTAGTAAATTGTATGTCTTTCCTTGCCTTCCCTGTTCCTAGTTCCCTACTGTGTCTAGCGTGTTACTTTTTAAACCTCTGTGTTCTTTTGATGTCTGTTACGCTTCAAGCTAAAAGCAATCTTTTTCTTTATAGAATTATCTCTTAGCACTCCTTCAATGTTTGCAAAGACCTGACTTATTCTGAACAGTTCTTCATTTCTATCTTTGTACCAGACTTTAAATGAAACTAATTTATGTATTTAGTAACCTGTGCACCAATATAGCATCACCTGGTGTATTGATAAGCAATTCTATAGTTCTTAAATTTTGTTGAATATTTTTTGGTTAAAATTATTTTATCAACCATCAGCTTTGAGACTCTGAGCTCATTCTGCATCTTGCATAATAGCTGAGAAAAATTGTTTCAGCTTCTAAGGTGAGCTGAAGTACTGCCATGCAGGACTTACAAAGCATTCTGTGTTGTGTACTGATATCCTAACCTACATTAAATCATAGATTAAATTCTCACTTTGCATAACTAAGTATGATTCTGTTTAATTCAATATAGCCATATGGATTAACTCTAGTGGTGGTTCTTTTTCAGTAAATTCCTCTTCAGCTTTACAAGTACATAAGGTTGGACCATTGTAATATACACAGGAGCTATGAATTATTCCAGATGCCCAGACTTCTTGGAGTGATGAAAGAGAAAAGCTATTCTCTAAAGGATGGTATTAAATCTTTTCTGTAACTTCAGTATATGAGACAAAATATAGCTACATCAATATTAGCTAATTCTGGCAATTGTTAACAGCACCAAAGACAATGATTCTGGTACTTTATTTGTACCTTGCTGCTTTCCCACCAATAATGATCCCTTTGGTAGAGTTGATAAAGTCGATCAGGGAGAGTAACTTTCATTTCTCTAAATTCAGCTAAAGCAGTTTTTAGTGGCTATCTTGGTACCGCTTTAATCTGCCACATATTAAGAAGTTTTCCAGGCTAGCACTGGCTCTTGAAGATGTGTCTTCACAGACTCTATAGTTGCCAGCTAAACATGTGAAGGGGAGTTAAGAGTTTGATATTTTCTGAGTTCCACAAAAATAGGTACTAGTGTTGTGCTTAATGTAAAGCACTGTAGTATCCGGGATTTACAAATTCCACTGTGATGAAATGTCCTGATGTTAGTCAATATCCATGAAATCTTTCTTAACAAAATTAAGATAAAAGAAGTCCATTAATGTACAAATCCAAAATTAACTATACACAATTTAATGAAGGAAAGAACTACATGGTTAATTGATTTGTCCCTAAACCAAAAGCAAAAGCTCACTGTCCCCTTGCTCCTTCCTTCATGCAGATGACAGTTAATGTGATCAGGAATTCAACCCTGGTGCAATTCTGTTAGCTTGTAACCTTTTGTAGGGAATATTCAAATTCAAATTTTTCCTCTTGAAAAAGAGTGTTGATCCTTCAGTGCTCTCTTCTTGTGAAAATATTCCCTAAAATTAAGTGACAAATGAAGCTATAATAAGTTAGAAGAAATAACATACCAGAAGAACATGACTTACACTTTTCCTCTTGTATCCACCTAGTCTTCTGGCTGTGGTGAATATACATGGTTACGTGAGGAAAAGACAGTCCTACATCACTTCTTTCCTTTACCTGCATCCCTTAGGTTGCGCTTGGCAATATGTGCCCTGCCTGACTTCTTTACATACTCTGAGGATAAGACAGAGTAACATCTCCTTTCCCTTCCACACTGCTCCTGATGTCTAGCACCTCCGATTAAATCAAAGGCTATAAACTCATGAGTTTACGATTATTCTGGCTTCTCCTCTTCATCAGAAGATACTTTTAGAAATTGCTAATTGGCAAATATTTCAAAGGCTCTCAAGATACTTCAAATGGAAGCTGGGTCTCTAAAGGGTTCTGCTGTTACAGGGGATGTATTTGCTCCCCCTTGCTGGATTTCAGATCTTGTCTGCAGTCACTCAGTTATCACCATAGATGGGGAGTGTTTCATTGATGTTACTTACTCACGACCTGTAGATTTTGGTTATTGCTACCAAATTCTCCAAAATGCCTACAGTTAAGAATTCTAAAGGCTGGGAATGTGATGTTTGGTATTTAATCTAAGAAAATATTGTAATTTGTGCACTGTAAATGAAAAGGCTAATACCCAGACCTTCTCTCATGAAATGCAATCAGACTAGTATTATTTACTATCTTGATTATAAGTGCGTCTGACTAATGAAAAGACGCCACTAGTCATTTCAGAGGTATCTATTGTTATGAAGAGAGGATATAATATATCTAAACAAAAAAATCTTTTCATGAACAAAAGTCGACAGCAGATTTGAAACAAACTAATTTTTTTCCTTTTTCTTATTCTAAAATAGATACTAAATGACTTCTGTAACACACATACAAGAAAAATAAGATTAAGCACTTTTTTGCCCTAGTTATTTCTATGTTTTCATTTTCTGTTTTCATTTTTTTATCTTCATTATTGGAAGAACAAAGAACTAGAGGTTTCCAGGATTTTAATTGTTGTTTATTAACTAGTAGGTACAGCAGGAAGATTACAGCATTGTGTAAAGTCATACCTGTAAATCTGTGATTGTGAATCAAATGCGGTATCCACTCTTGCAAATAATCCAAAAGGACCTTTCCGTGACTAGTTTTAATGTTTAATGGCAATGTTGGTGGTTGCATTGCCAGACAGATTCTAAAAACTAATTTTAGAATACTTAATACTATGAAACTTTAACAGCTACAAAAGATTCAATTTAGATCGTCTTTGGTTCCAGCTCAATTATTTTCTTTACTACTTATTTTTACTTTGTTTTAATAGTCAGAATATCTCAATGTTATGATACATTGTTCTCTGTTTCATATAAAAGGTCCTTTGATAAAAACAAAGTACTTTAAAATATTAATAAATTCATTGGTGAAAGGAAGTGAAGCTACAGAGGTGAGTCTAAAGTCTCCTGCAGTTCATAGTAATTAGTTAGTGTAACTTGAAGTCCTACACATGTAAGTGCACGTGCAAGTCTACTGAGTATTCCGTCCTAGTTAATTAAGGATAAGATCTTTGACCTTAGCCCTTTTCACTTTCTAGGAACTTTGTGAGTTTGACATATTATTATTAGTTGTTTAAAATACTGAAATACTCTTTGGTCACATAACTCAAATACATTACACAGATGCTTTAAAAGTGTTTATAAGGCTACTTACCATATAAACTAATCTAACTCAAGAAGTATTACAGTCTCAATATACAATTAACATTTAAGTCAGAGGTATGTAACTGCTTTTTTTCACTGGTTTGTATTTCAGTCAAGTTATTTTTGTGTGTTTTTCAGTGCCACTATAGGTAAGCAAAAATGCTGCAATAGTCAGAGTTGTATTTGGGCAGGTGATGTTTAATGGTAGCCTCCATGTCAAGTTTTAATGTTGTTAATTAGTTAGTCTTGGTTTTGAAATTAATAGTTCTGTCTTTTAAATCCTACCCCAATACTCATGAAATACAGAACCTGAATTTCCCAGAGCCATAGACTGAATCTTCTGAAATTAAAGCTTCCAGTGAAGAGGATGCTAAGTACTTCCCAGGTGGCTGATCAGACCTTTACAGTGTGGATGATTTTCAAGGGATACAAAAGGAGTAAAACAAAATATTTTTAATTATTCTGTATGTTAATTTGAAATGTCCTCTCAATATTCAAGTGTTTTTTTCATTCCTGTTATACAAGCTATTAGCTTTTTGAGATGGGCACACTCTTTTACCTGGAGAAGTGGTGACCTCGCATGATTTTTTTAATACAGAAACATTGCAGGGCTATATTTTCCTGGTAGTTACGAAGATTTCCAAAATGATGTATTAAAAAGAACTGAACCCTGAGTACAGGAAGGAAGGCAAATAAACTTTTTTCCCCCTTCTGATTTGCATGGCTTAAGAATGCTAAGAATTAAGCTGGAATCAGACAAACATGGTAATACTGATAAATTCTATTTTGTGAAGTCCTTCAATAGTAGTACAAATAAATCATTGTGTTCTTGTTGCCAGTGGTTTTTCCTATGAGGAGGAACAGTGTAGCATACTTCCCAGTGGAAGAATGCATGAAGCATATTCATGTAGTAGAGATGCTCACAGAGTTTTCTTGAAATTAAGAAAACAATAATCTCTGTTCTTTTCTCTCTGTCTCTCTCTCTTCCCATGTTTACAGTGCAGATGTTGAGTAGCCAAAGTCATCTGGAAGTCAGGTTGGTCCTTGGTGTTCTGAGTGCAAAATCATTTAAGCATTTGCATGACTGATTATTTAGTCTGAATTTCCTGTGAAATAGCCTTTGTTTGTTTTTTCCACCTAAACCTTCCAAAGACAACACTGCTTAATCAAGGGAATTGCTATTACTGAAACTTGACTAATAGGAAGGATCTAATACCAGAAGTGACTCTCTGTGCTGCCAATAATCTTCAAACCGTATTTGAAGCTGGACTTTGTATTTATAGATACACTTAAGTAGCTAGAAATTAGCTGAAGGAGCAAAAAATGCTGAAAATGACTTGCCAGGCTCAATCTAATCTATATGACATAACAGAGTGAGTGTGGTACATGTTTACTTCAAGGTCAGTTACTGCTAATAATCATAGTAAATGTTGAATCAGAAGGAACAAGAGAATATTTTGAGGAACTTTGACTTGAAATTTCGGTGTTTCTGGGGGAGGGGAGGAAATATGCCTTGTAATGCTTATAAAGTAGACATGACTGTGATGCAACACTACTGCAGCTATAGTATTTAAGATGCCATCGATAACAACTGTATTGGCTTACAAGATAAATGCCAGAATTACAAATCTAATGAAATACGTAAAAATTAGGAGAAAAAGATGTTCAAAAGTAATAAATCCAGAAGTGACAGAGTAGGAATTTCTCAGTGGAACAAACGTCCCAGAGTATAGTAATTATTTTCTCAGTTTTTCACATCAGACCTTATATGAGTGTGCTTAATTACAATTCCCTGGGAACAGATGTTGCTAAGTTATCCAAAAGGAACAAGAACCACATAACGTAAGATTCTCTGAAGTCTAGATGTGCAAGAACCTCTGAAATGTCATGCCTGCTCAAAAGTTGTCCTCTGTTTCATTTCATAATGAGCAGCAAAAGATGTTTTTATGGAGGTAGAACAATATGCAAAAGAAGAAAAGGATTTCTTGTAATTCTTCCTATGCAAAAGTTTTACATTTGACAAACTTTTCAAAGTTCGGTGAAAATCTTTTTTTTTTATTTATTTAAAATTAGAATTAAATCTTTTAGATTTAATAATTGAATAGCTGAGATGCATCAAAAAGGCACATTTTGGTCATGTGCCTCAGAGGAAAAAAGGCCATTGCTTTGTAATTATTATATGTGCATGGCTGCTTATGAAATTCATATTGTAAAAATCACCTTGAGTTTGGTGTATTGGCTTATGTCTAAATTCACACCAAACCATCGTGCATTTGATATCATAATTTTCATGTTGTCAGAATAAAGATGTTAATGTGGAGAACAGAGGGACGAGAGAAAATTACTTGCTGGGGGAGCTAATTATGATAGGAGCCTCTAGTGGTCTGCATACAGGGTTCCATCAGTAGTCTTGGGGGAAAAAAAATAAACCCAAACATTTTTCTGCTTGTTTCACCATGTGGGGAAAATCGTACTTACCTTCCTCAGGAGACTGTGAATGTTAAACAGTTAACATATTTGATGAGCTTAGAAGGTGAAAAATGATTTAACAGTACTAGGTTTTAAGGATACCTTTTAAGATACCTAGTAAAATTACTTGGTGTCGAAGTATTATGTAAAATAAGCAAGTGTTATATTTTGTTGTAGTAATTCAATATTATCTGTTCATTTGTAATACTAGCTCCTATTGATCGTAGGTATTTCCACTTGCTTCAGTACTATGGGGCCTCTGTTTATGGTCTCTGAGTTAACCCTATCGATCTAAATAAGATATTTTGAAAATGTGGGAGGTAACCACTCTGATAAATTCACTGAAGAGATTCCCATAAGTAGTTTTGCACTCCTTAAATATAGTGTTATTCCCTATAGTATCTTGACAATGTAGGAAGTCCATTTATTGGGTTGATGGTATACAGTTACTTCCGTAGTTTATAAGCAGCCATTTGGTGTATTATGTCTGAGTAAAACACTATCCGTTTCTGCAACTTCAATCCCTATTTGATTTGCTCTGTCCTGCGTCTATAGATTTTTTAGTATTATTATTATTATTTCCCAGAAGGCTTGCTGGTAGTCGTATTTACTTCAGAAGATTTGATACAATGTGATGTTACAGTCACAACCTACTCAAAGCAGAGAAAAAGTAAAAAAAAATGACTTTAGAACAGACTGTCAGAAATACTAGTTGATGGGAAAAAAGGTGGGAGATTGTGATGGTGTCAGGCTGACTCCGACAGGGTAGTTTCAAGGATAAAGAGTATGCGTTGTGGAAGTATCAGCAGAGGCTGACTGTCCCAAGCTGTCTCTCCAGCCCTCTTCTAGTTCCCTGAAGCCTTTTTATTTGTGAAAAATAGCTTAGGACTCATCCCCATGACAGAGAATTCATTTTTGCACATTGAACCGAGGAGCCTTGAAGTAGTTCTGGCAGCTACTGTGAGACTCGTATAAGGATCCAGCTTTCAGATTAGTCCCTGGCACTCAAACCGAAAACCAGCATAAGAAATGCACCTCTGACAACAAGTTGGCTAGCACTGTGTCGTATTTTTTTCTTTTAAATATTTGAGGTCCACTAGTGTAGTAAAACTTTAAAGTTTATTTTAAAACGTAGAGCCGTTGTTTCAGCAGTAAATGCATTTGAAAAAAAGCAAGCAAGGAAAGTATGTTGTGGTGGGAGGAGAGGAGAGGGAACACTCATTTACCTGAAATACTGCTATTTTTTTTCCAAACTGAAAGAATGTAACTATTATGCTAGGTCATTTAGGATTACGTGGCTTGATCAGTCAAA
Source organism: Sagittarius serpentarius (assembly GCA_034782735.1). Lineage (NCBI taxonomy): Eukaryota > Metazoa > Chordata > Aves > Accipitriformes > Sagittariidae > Sagittarius > Sagittarius serpentarius. The sequence goes on along the minus strand of JAVKLA010000053.1, from coordinate 1,493,183 downwards.
GTTTCTTGTGGACTATAGAAATCAAAGGTATGAAAAAGTAATAATCAAAGCTATGAAAAAGATTGCTATTTGTGCTATCCCTGTTGCTGAGAATACCCTCATCACAACAGTTCTTTTCTGCCTTTTCTTCCAAAAGCTTTCTAATCTTCATGGCAAAACTCTGACGTTTAGTAGCGAAAATCTGCTCGGAAGTTCTATTGTCCTCTGAAATGTTGTGTAGATTGGGCCAGATGCAGCATATTAAAATGCTTGTTTTCATTTCTTCTGGGTTTTTGTGTGGATACTGGCATCTGGCAAATCACCAAGTGTTCTGGCTCTCATCGCCCTAATAAAGAAGCAGTTTCAGAGAATGCACTGAGAAAAATTTTCAGTTATTTCAGCTGTCGTCACGTAGGAGGGTAAGAGGAGACCTGTTGCAGCCTTGCACAGTCATCTTGCCAATGGGAGTAGGTCTAGGTGACTGCTGAGGGGCAAATGTGGCTCACTATGTAGATTCACTGCTCGCTACCCAACATTTTGTGAGCTCGGTACTTGGTCTGCCCTTAGCAGACCGTGTTAATTCTCTTGGCTTTATGCTAGCTGCGTCCATCATGTACGTGGCCTCTGGTGAGTCCAGTGTCTTGAAGAATTGCTAAGGGTGTCCCCTGTGTTGTTCAGGTATCATTCAGAAGCTAGGAATTGGGCAGCAACCAAATTTAATTCAGGGTCTTAGTTCTGGCTGATGGACCTTGCATAATAGGTGTGAAGTAACAGTTTCAGGAGGATTTAAAAAGAATTTTTGTATTGAGGCTTCTCCATATCAATAGCATGTTATAATATCCATAATATTAATACAGTGCAACATTTCAAATACCTGTACCTGATATATGAAGTAACTTTCAGTGACTCTCCTAAGGTGCCTTGCTTTAGCGTCCTGAAAACATGCTGTTTCCAAGAGGCAAGGAATTCCTCAGCTCTGGCTGTCATCTCCTGAGGTGAAGCTTTCTCAGGCTGATGGACTTGCATGTTGTCTGAGACTTTCTCAGGCAAAACACTGATTTAGTGCCCTGGATCACATTTCTTAATTTTGAAATTAAATATTCCTCTCCCTGGAGTGTGTCTGTGTGTGGGCAACCTTGTACATTTACAAGCCTATCTTTTATGTCAGAACATGAGTGTTGTTTCCTGTTACAGAGATACACTATGTTTTTTCAAGAAGTAGTAGGAACCCTCAGGCCTTGATTGCTATCGATCAGCTAATGAGAGAAATGATTATATGTCTAACTTAGCAGTCCCCACTTTTCATGTGATATCAGACAGATGTGCTGAGGTCCTTTTCCTTTTTCCTTTTTGAACAAGCAGTCTAGTTGTGAGTCTTGCTTAGCAGCATCTTTTCTTCAGGAATCTAACTGTGAAGTTGTATTTGTAAAAGAAAAAAAACCAGTGTCTGTATTTTCTAGGGAATGTTTATTAGGACCTTTTTGGTTATATACTACTAGCAGTTTGCAGTCAATATTATTTAACATGGACTTTTCCTGCCTAAGGCATGTTTTCATGTGAACAGACATTTTTTGTGCTGATGGACTACTGTCAAAGCCCAGCTATTCTATATGAGTATAATCAATATGGTGCAAGTATATAATCACAAAATGTGTATTACTCTGTGAGATGCAAAACCTATGGGTTTTGCTGTACAATTTTAGAAGACTTTTACCAGATATCTATGATAACTTCAGTTTTGGTGGGCACTGCCACAGAGACTTAATTCTTTCGGTATCTTAATCTTTTTTTTTTTTTTCTGTAGATTTACTTTGTTAACTAGAGAGCTCTCAGGTTGCTCCTGTAAGACAAGCAAAATACAAATTTCTCTATCAAACTCACCTCTACAAGGAATTGTGATCTCCTTGGTTTTTTGGGGCACAGGCAATGTTGTATCAATTTTACTACTACTTACTGGCACCATTCATGTGATAAATTCTCTTGAACAGAAATCATCTACTCAGGGGAGACACTGCAAGTTTTCTCTGTTTGGGGTTAGTCAGATATTTCTGACCCTTTCTAGAACTGTTCTGTGTCTGTAGTCGTGTTCTACAGATCATAGCCTCCTGAATACCTTATAGCACCATTGAAAGTGATTATACGAAGTCCTTTAGGTACTGAATACCATCCAAATGGCAAAAAATGGCTTTTAAGGACACAAGTGAATGCAGTGACCTGATTGTAACACCTGACAAAATCTTGATGATGTATCAAATATTTAGCATCCATCATCTTTCCTACAATTTCTCATATATTTGTTGGTAATACAACATGTTCCATCCTTAATTTTTAAACACAGAAGCCCATCAACTCTTATTGTGATTAATTAATCCTTTAATTCAGCCATCTACCAAAAACATATGTATATCACATTATTGCTCTCACCAACTGCTTCTGCTGGTTTTAGCCTTAGCTACCTAATTTTTAAAATATTACTTGATGCAGTGTTACTTCAGTACTTTGCTGCTGAGATTCTTGGGTATGAACAAGGTGTAGACACCTCAAAAGGCTAGGGAAGTCTTTAATACTAACAGAAGTTGCCTTCTGTTGCTCTTTTGGGGTTTGTAGTGCTTGATTTGTGTTAATATTTTGCACATCTAAGAAGGCACATACTAGCAATTTACAATGAATGTATCTGATTGCCAGAGGAATTGTGAAAGAAATCTGTTTTTTAAATGACATATCAGGAATGCCATCTGGGTTTGAAAACTGGAGCATCATCAACAGGGTATTCCTCAGCAAACAATAAAACAAAACATGTTCCAGAGACAACAAGAGAAAAAGACAATTGTGTCCATCGTGTCTTTAAATGAACTGACTCACAGTATGTTGTAGGATTTGGAGGGGAGGGAGAAGGCATCACAGTAAACAGGTCAAATGTAATGAAATGGTAAGAAATAAAATGTGGACATGAATAAGGAGCATGGTTCTTCGTCCCTCAAAATAAAAGCTACATAATTAAATCCTGTTGTTTATGTTACAAGGGGAGGGCTAGAATTAAATTTCTGATCAGTATTAAAAACGCAAAATCATAGTGATTAGGCTCATGTTCTTAATATTACGATCTGTTTGTTATTCTCTGATAATATTAGCATTCTCATATGCTTAACTGTGCTTCATTAAGTTTTACTTTCTACCATTAGACTATCCCTATACATCAGCTCTTCAAGGTTTTAAGAGATTAATTATATTTTAGTCATGCAGTAGTCCTTACTTGTACAGCCTAATTAAACATGTCTTTGCTGCTAATCCAGACAGGTAATTAATAATAATATTGACGTATCAAAGTAAACTGTTCCCTGAGCTGTATATGCAGAAGGGATGTAGTTGCGTGCTGAGGGTAGAGGTAACAGCTGTTTTACAGGCAGATCCTGCTGATGGATCGACTGGGGCAGTGACGGGTACCTCTCTCAGGGGAAGCTCTCGGTCCACGAAGTGAGAGCAAGGCTGCCATGCTCTGGATTTTAGAAACGGAAAAAACAAGTCCCAGCATATACAAAGGCAACGGAGTTGTCAGCTGTTTGACACTAAGTATTAGGAGTCTTTTATTTCTTGGCGAGTTAGTTCTTTGTTTGCAAAGCAGTATATTGGATGGTGTGTCCTGCCAGGAGCTAAATAATTACTTTCTGTGAGGATCTGCTGTGCAAGCGGAACACCTCCGACTCTTTACTTGGTCGTCCTGTAAATCTCTTCTAAAATAACAGCCTGTCCCGAGTTGCCTGCAAAATACCTGTCTTTCCTCTGCTAGTGATGCTGATCATTTGATTAGTCAGACTAGGTGCACTCTCATCCTGAATATCCTCCTGTTGCCTTTTTGTCTTACCCATAAACTGCAGAGCTTTGTATTATGTGTGCTTTGTGCAGTGATGACTCTGACGTTGCCGGTGCTTCTAGAGCTGAGTCTCAGTCAAACCCAGCCTGTAGACTCCACGTTTTTTTCCATGGGGTTTGCTTCTTTTCTGTGCCTTGAGAATACATTGAAGGGCAAAACTGTGACAGGGTTGATACTCATAAAGGTAAGTGTAACATCTGCTTCACTTAATGCACCACGTTTAAAAGCTGTGCTCTCTTGGACAAAGTCCTCCAATCTGGCTCTTACCTACCAAAGGACAGAGGGCCACATACCTTGATACACATTCTTTCTTTGCAATGCCACCTAACTTTCAGTATTTTGTACGAGACTATGAGCAGTGGAAAAATAAAGTAAGCAAAACTACTTTAGCTTTTGTTTAAGAATTAATTGAATTATTCAGGTTTGATTTGCTAGGTAAGATGTACTGTTTTCTGTGTCTAGCAGCTCTCTGAATCTTCATAATGGAAAGATAATAAAAATGTTTCTCGTTTCTCTGCATTTCCTAAGTATTCCTGAGTTTCAGAAAAACAAAAAGCTAGAGGACCAAGAAACTTGTAAATTAGTTTAGCTCTTCATCAATAATGTATTCTCCAGGGTATTAACATTTTCTTTCGTAGTCGTAAAGATACTTTTTTCTGTTGCTGTTCATCTCATAAAGCTGTTGGGGTTTTTTGTTTCTGAATTCATAGGCTGCTTTTCTCCTTGCAAGATTCACTTCATTGTTTTATTGTCTACATTTTTCTCTGTGTGTCTTCTGCATTGTATTTTAAGCTCCTAAAGTAAATGGTTGCCATTTTGTCTTCTTTCTAACTGGTTTCAAAGCTTTCTCTTCTGAGGAGGAATTCACTGACATGCTTGGGACTTTCTGCTTTCCATAGTCAGTGTACGACAATACTCCCAGTGGCCCCACTTTAGTTAGTGTGAAATGAGAAACTGGCAAGCAGTGCTCTGTTGGGATGGAGTTATTACACTTTGGATACTGGATGATTAATGAGGTTTAGGTCTAGAAAGGACTAATATCATAAACTGATCTCTCTTGTATACTTGTATGCAGTATACCCGTGGTTTTTAGAGATCGTACACTCAGCAGCACCAATGCAGCTAGAATGTATTTCCTCTCCCCCTGCACTGAAAATGTCAATAATTTCAGATTAAAAGACCTGCTGTGTAACCAGGCCTGTACAGAAGGCAGCAAAACTTATCTGAAGAGTTAATCTCTGGCTGCTGGTGTGTCCTCATTATCATCTTGAGCAATGATTGATTTTCCTAACAGAGCCTGAAGACACAATAATGCCAGTATGATTTCTAGTAGTTATATAAATAATAGGGTGGTGTATAGTATTTTGTGACTGCACAACTTTGTATGCTGGTTTTGTGTGGGTGGTATTTTTCCTACGTGTTTAATTTGAGTCTATTGATTTCTCTGAGTAAGAAAGGTTTTCCTCTTCAAAACTCGGGATAGGGACAACGTTTATCTTATTGTGCTAAACCTGTGTTGCATAGGTTTTTGATATCTGGCTTCTCTGACTTTCATGATGCTGTGATCTCCACAGGGTTTCTGAAGCTGGTCTCTTGTCACTTCCTTTCTGTCCTTTTTAAAGCTACCAAGAGACAGAACAGAGAATAATTGCTGCCATAATTACTGAAATTGTTTACACAGCTATGCTATTTGTCAAATTTCATTCTGCTTAAAAATGGTTCTTTATAGATCCAATTCACCAAGCGTCAATAAAGAATAAGGACAATTAAAAATTGAATTCCAATGCAAATGTGGCCTTTTCCCTATTCTGCATGAACGCACATTTATCAGGCTCATAAACCCCGCTGTTGACAGCGTACCATTGAAATAGCCAAGAAACAGCCATACTGTTATTGTTTCATGAGCTTTTGAAATCAAGATTCATTTCCCTCCAGAAAAAAGATTGCAAAAGGTCAGTAATGTGTCACAGAAGTCTGTGCAGAAACAGCTTCGCGACATATTTGCCTAAATTTGCAAATAGTCTGCAACACTGATCGGCCTGATCCCTGCAGGCAGGCTTGTTTGAACAAGCATTTAACACAAAACTGATCTCATCCTTCATTCGTATATTCCATTATTACTGAAAAGTTTGCGGTTATAGAATCACAAAATGCTTGAGGTTGGAAGGGACCTCTTGAGATCATCTCATCCAATGCTCCTGCTCGAGCAGGGTCAGCTAGGACCATGTCCAGTCGAGTTGTGAGTATCTCCACAGATGACGACACCACAACTTCTCTGGGCAATCTGTTCCAGTGTTTGGCCAAATTCACAGTGAAAAAATAGTGGGGTTTTGTGTTCAGATTGAATTTCTTGTGTTTCCATTTGTGAAGTTAATCTGGTTCTTAACGTTACAACAATTCTATGTATAGGAAATGATGTGACACAGTCCTTCAGGACAGATCCTTCTGTGTACAGAATTCTGACAGAGTTTCAGCACATATTGCTGCCTGTTATTTTCTTCTTTAACACTGGTATTACTTTTTGATTATTGAAATCTATAGCAACCATTTAGGCAAGGACAGGCAATGGAAATTTAGTTTTCTGTTTATTCTGTAGGACTGTGCTTTTAAATAAGATTCTTTGCAATCTAACAAACTGTTGGATGAACTTCACTGACTAAGAATATTAAAATTTACTTTTCAATTTCACACTCAAAGCTTCTGTAATGGGGAAATGTAGATGTTTAAATTTTAAGCCACAGTAAATGGACTTCTTATATTTAAAATCTGAATGTTTGTTTATGTACAGTAGATGCCCTAAAATGAGACCTCTGAAAGGCAAATGATGAGTTACAAGACTCATTTCATCTCAGGAAAATCCAGTCATATTCTCACAAGGAGGTGTAATAATAACTTCTGTGAAATCTAAAATTGTAAATTGTTTAATGCATTGACGTGTGATACACATAGCGAAAAGCAGACTGTATCAGTCTTGTTGAGACTGTACCACCAAGCAATCCATTAATGTACAGGGAGACTAGAGGTTAGAATGAATGTGACAGTTTGTGACTGAGTAGCTATTGAGTTCCCAGAACAAGCCTACAGCTCTAGGTCAGAAATACATGCTGTGGAAGTTAAGGGCAGAATTGATAAGAAATTGAGCCGTGCTTTCACTTTTCCAAAGTACAGATTTATTTTTTAAAAAACTTTACTCCTTAATGGCAGTTATGAAGATGATCTCACTCTTTATCCTAATCTTTTCTCCATTATCGGGGAAGGGCTGGTAGTGACTGCTCATATTTACTATTTTTTATTATTATTATTGGGGGGTTTTCACTAGCATAAGTACTCCCTTGATCAAAGCCCTCTTAGAATTCAATACTAAAAAACAATACCATAGCAGTGATTTAAGAAATTTCGTGGGCAGGAGCTTAGACTCCTTTCCAGCCAGGAGCCAAATTCAGAATGGAATTAAATGGTCTTCCATAATTAGAGCTAAACCTGCCCACTACATACAATCTTGGTTTTGGATTTTTAAAATTGTTGTTAAACTCTGTGTTTAAAAACAAGAAAAACATGACATCAAGAGCAGTTTATTACATTAAAGGATAGTTTTTATATTGTGTTATTTTTATACAGTTAAGTGTAGGCATGTTTCGGTTAGAACAAACACCTGAGATTGCCATATATAGATATGATGTGTGATCATTCTAGTAATAATAATGTAAAAATTATTAGCCTCATTCCAGTAATGATACTGCTTAATAGATTTCCATGGTGGACATCATCATCATCATATTTTTACAGAAAGTTGTGAACTACTGTCATCTGAAGTGGTGTATTGACAGTGACATGTCTGCCCATGAGATCTGGGTGCTAAGGAGTAAGGCCAGAGCTTTACGACTTCCACTTATTGCATGTGAGCTGCATAGTTGGTTTTTGGAAGGGCAGAGTGTGTTCAATACTCTGAATGTGTTGGCCATGCACAGTCTTTATTGTTAGTGTTTCTCTACGATGATACTCTTTTCAAAATCATGAGTACTAAAGGGAGATTCTCCTTAGAGCTTGGAATAGCATATTTATGCACACAGCAATGCTGGAGAAAGAAGGAGAAAACACTGTGTCCCCTAAATTTTTCCTATTAAAACAAAACTATCTTTTTCTGTTGTGTCATAAGTGTTTTTTGCTGTAAGACGAAGTGCATTTGGGAATTAAATACAGTCATGGGTCTATTTATTTTTTTCTGTACTTAAAGAACAAAATTTAAAAATCATCCCCCTACTTTTAGAGGAAACTTGTACAGTTTCCATCCATATTTGACAGTTCTTTCATTTATAATGGTAGTTCCTTAGATCAGCTTCCTATCTGGTTCTTCTTTTGCTTTGTAAACCCTTTGTTTGGATCTATAAAAACAACATAAAATTCTGCTGCTGAGTAAATGTGGTGGAGGATAAAGGATCGTTTGATCTCACAAGATGAAATGCATTTGTGAGTCCAGAATTCTTTTATGTGTTTGGAACATTAAAATGTTACCCTATTACAACAGGAAATATAATTTAGACCACTGGGAAGAAAAATCTGTAACTTTACTACATAGCTATTGGAGCAGCGGATTTTTTCAATGGAGACCTTTCCAAGTGAAAATTGATTGAAATCCAAAGATATAATTATTAAACTCTTGGTAGTCTTGATTATCACTTACACAGTCGTTTCCAGTGGATTTGAATGGGATTATTGTTGTGAATAATTGCTCCACCTGCATGAGGGAAGGTTGCAGAACAGAGCCCCTGAGCATTCACGTCAGACAGATTTTACTCTTTACATCCCCAACCCTCCAAAACCAAACCCCACAATGTAAGGATACACAAGTAAAGCGATGTAGGAAGGAGGTTTTTTTCATCCGTAGAGATACAGAAGGTAAAAATATGTGAAAGTTAAAAAACAGCATCAGGAGAAAATTCACACAGATAACTTCAGTTAGGTTTCATGGAGATCATGGAGATTGATAGCTACTGCAGGCAATACAGCAAGGGCTGGGTTTGCTGCTTGATAGTGATGAGGTGGTCATTATCAGCAGGTTAGAATATTTTTTGAAGACATCCTGTGAAGCTGAGGACATGTACACTCTTTGTGTTAGTTTCATGCTGTTTTGTGAAGTTCTACTCATGACATGTGCCATAATTTGCTTAAGGTTTTTGTTATAGGCTTTGGTAAAAATTCCAAATTGAATTGCTAATGGAACTTTGTTGTAATATAGATGAAAATATTAGTTATATAAATATTGCCACATGTAATTAATGTCCCCAGTGCCCTATTCATTTGCATCCTCCTGGATCCCAGTTGCAAAACTAATAGATTTGCTACCAGAGGACATTAATTGGAGGTGGTACTACTTCAGTTCTGTGCACATTCCTATTCAATTGTTTTTATTGTAACTTGATTACTTTTCATTCAATTCTAAAAATTGCATTATATCAAATTACCATAGCATAGCTTCTGATATGATTTTCTCACAAATTAAAATACTTGTTATCGCTATACTTGGGTTAATTTAAATCATTAATCATGCTGTATTTCAGTATTCCCTGGAGGAATGTTTCAGGAATCACCAGTACGCAGTATTGCTTTAGCATCATTTAACACGAGTTATTTGTGCTTTAAGTAATACAGAAAGAATTGTATTATCACGTTGGAAGAACTGGATGTCAATACTTAAAATTATGGAAAATATTTTTAATGGATAATTTTATCTAGTTTGCAAGTTTCCACTTACCAGGTTACATGGCACTGAGACAGGAATAATCGTAATGTTTAATGTTTTGATTATTTGTATACCTTAATTTGGTCAGCTCTGAGTTTGCTGCAGGATTGATTTTTATTTATTTTACTGATAACAAAGATAGATGCATATAGCACTTTCTAGTCCAAGCGCTCAATATCTCTTAAGGTCTTTAAGCCTAATTAAACCTTTATCAGGTAGGATTTTACTTCAGGCTCAGTGAGTGTTACTTAAATGCTAACACAAACTTTACAGACCAGCCCAGAATACCCACTGCTTCAGCAATGCTAATAATTTAGATGTCCCTGTGCCATTACACAACACAAACAAATGGCACCTTACTGGGCTCCCACTGCTTTCTGCAAAGGCTGTCTCTCTGTCAGTTCAGCAGTTGAGGTGCCCAAGCACATCAGCAACTGCAGCATTGCCTACGTCCATCCAAACCAGTTGATTCTGTGTGAGACAAATACAGCTCACCAGGCCCCAAGGATGATGCGTGTGACAGCCAGAGATGAAGTGGTTTTGGCTGAGGTGCACTGGTTGTAGAAAAAGCCTTTTATGGAGATAGATGTACACTTTCTACATTCTGTTCACATGGAGGGTATTTTACAGTGCCTTTTATTGATAGATTTCACACCGTAACAAGAATAACTTGCTTTCATAAAGGCGGAGGGAGGAGAGAATGATTTTCAACCAGGTCCACTTGGAACATTTTGGGGCAGATTAACATTGCCCCCACAGTGATTGGTTCTATAGGTGGATTATCCTATCCATAATTTGATAGCTAAGTCATCTTCCCTAAGAAGGTAAAATATATCTCTGTCTATTTTGAGCTATTTGTTTGGCTCATTATATAGTCACCTTTTTGTTCTTCTTCAGAGCGCCTTGAGATGGACAAGCACCCTAGCCCTGTTATAAGCATGGTGAAAATAGTTACGAAAAGTAGTGAACTCCAGCTTTGATTCAGTGTTAGGTTTTCAGACCGCAGTGTTTAGTGTTATCTGCCCTGGCTCTCCAGATTTTCTCCTGTATTTAGGCTACGAAGATTTCTGTTCAATGCAGGTGGAGAATTTGGCAGTTCACAGGGTAATACAAAACGCCATACTCCTCAGGAATTCACTCCGGAAAGATATGAGCCTTCACTCACCAAATCTTGGCCCTGTTTCTATGTCTTATGTGCAATGGATGCATCTTCAATATTCTTTAAGCTGGAAGCAGGTGTGTGCTTTTAAACAAAATCTCCTTGTCATCCCACTTGACTGTGCTTTGGCTCGTGTCATGAAGTGGTCCTGGTCTGGATCAGCTTACCTTCCTTTGCAGCCTGGTTGCTTTGCAAAGCCATCACAGACTCACAGAATGGCGGAGGTTGGAAGGGACCTCTGGAGGTCATCTTGTCCAAGCTCAAGCAGGGGCAACTAGGGTCAGTTGCCCAAGACTACGTCAGGTGGCTTTGGAATACCTCTAAGGATGGTGGCTCCAATTAGCTGATCATTGTGGGGAAAAACTGCAGAACAAAAGGCAACAAAATAAAAGTATATAAAGCAAAAAGTTTCAATAAGTAGCCAATTCTATGGCAAAAATAGTATCCTATGTATAAAACAAAAATATATCCTAAAAATATGTTCTCTAGGATCACGGAAAAAAGAGAAATTATATCACTGCAGCATGGAGATTATGGCATTCCCATAAAAAGGATAAGTTTATGCTACAGAAACTACTGTTTGGATGCTGTGCAAGTTCCACCTCTTGTTTGTAATTAGCTTTTGTTATATAATTTTTAACCTAAGTTGTCTTTAAGAAGTCCTTTATTTCTAGGGAATTCAAAGCCCTTATGTGAACACCAGACTTGACCTGTTCTTTCAAGTCTGTGTTTTGAATGTCAAAGTAAACAGTCTGTGGTTTCTTGGAGATGTGGGAGCAGGTGGCAAAGAAATCTGCCTCTTGAAAAATCCTGTAATGGTATTTGTTCTTCCATCATATAGACAGGAGAGAATAAAATTGATAATCTTCAAGATGAGCATGATGATTCTTCAAATCATAGTCAGTTATATGAGAGTATTTGATAAAATTTTATGTGTTATTTCAACAATTTTTTCTCTGTCATAACAGTTTTTAGATGTCTTTATAGAACTACTGTAATTAGAGGAATTGTCATTTTATTTTTTCTTCCAGTAAAATCACGAGTAATTCAGGTTTCCCACCTCTCACTACTCAGAATTCTGGTGACTTCTGTGTTCTTGGTCAATAGTTTTCAGACTTTCTTGTTATGTAGTCCTGGATTTAAAAACCAAACCAGTGGTTTTAAAGTGAGCATTTCTCTTTGAAAAATGCATCCAGGAGGCAATCATGAATAAAACTATTTTATAGACAAAGGTTTAATATGTTTAGTTTAGCTTTAGAAAGATGGGTAAGAAGATCCTCTAATGCTCGAGTTTCAGTTCTGAGTTAAGCAGAGGGAGCGCAGTGAGTAGAACTACGACTATCCTGTTAAGTATTTAGCAAAGTAGTCTTTTTAATCTCAAACATGGGAGTATGTGCTATATTTAGGGCATTAAGTCCCCTCCCTGGAGCAATGGGGAACTAGGGAGACAATTCTAACCATGTCATCAAAAAGCTTTTGGTTAATGGGGCTCTGAACAAAGCTCCTCTCTCACTTTTCTTTAAGCTTTGGTGCACAGTGTTCTTGAGTTTTCTTTCATACTACTTTTCATGTCTTCAATTTAAGTAAAGACATCATTTCAAAGTAATTTTCTTTAAACAACATTATACTCGCTCCTTTTGTATGTTCTCTTTGTACATTTCCCTGCTCTGTTAATCATTTCTTTCCACATACCCAGTAAAGCATACAGTAAATGTCTAATTGTTCTGTCATCTGTTTCTCTTCCTTTTCTGAAAAATCACAGTATTTTAGAGGTTTCTGTTCTGTTGCCTTTCCGTTCTTCTGTTTACTGTCTAAAACATGAATAAAGATGGATCTTTCACTACATTGAGTTTTCAGCACCTATTGAATTGAGTCCTTCATTTTATTACTTTCATAGCATCCTCTTTCTACCAGACATGACACAGTTCTTAACGGCAGATACACACGTAGATTCCTGAAACAGAAAATTGTGTTGTATGTATGACCAATGTGTTGTTCAGTAGAAAGAAAAAAAAAAAGAAAAATACTCTGTATATATATTCTAATAGCAGATCACCTCCTATGTCTGCCTCATACTGTCTAACTTTTCCTCAAATATATGTTTCTTTAGGGGAAAAGTGCAGTGTGAGTGGTGACTAGCAACACAGTTAATCTCTAACTCATTAATTGATCTCTCTGATATCATAGGCATTCATCCCTTGACAGGGTAAGGCAATGTTTCCTCTTTCTTCTTCAAGTTTCTACTGTGGCATAGCAGTACATTCTTTAAGCAGCGATGCCCCAGGCTGGAACTGCCATCTCCCCTCACGGTTTGTGTTGGGTGGGAACTGAGTTGGTAGGTTTGGTTTGGCCCGTCTATGCCAACAGAAGGTATTCCAGTCCTCTTAATCAGATATGCAAAACGTAGGGTAAAACCCATCCTTCACGTATGAGTAACTGTTGTAGCAAGGGATCTCCGATGTTGTTGCTAAGATTGCTGTGTAAAGGCAGCATGGGAAGTATTATTTCCAATTTTTGTCTTTTTGGAAAAATCTGTATTATTTTATGAAGCCCATGAAGACCAGAAATGCTGTTCGCTGTTGTGTCCTGTTTTGCGTTTTTTTCAGCTGCACTTTTTAGCATGTCTTTTCAACATGTTGACCACCTAAGCACAACATTCTGTTTATACATTTGAAGAATGAAAACTGAATATGATGTTATCTAATAAATGAAGGCAAAACTGAGAACAAAACTATGTGGAAAATTTGATATACGCTATTTCTAAAAAATACATCCAGATAACATTCGGTCAGCAGTGGTCATTCAATGGGAAGGTGCTTAACAGTTTTCGGGGATGTTTATAAAAGTAACTTTAGCTGCCCCTTAACTTTGTATCTGAAGGAAAGAATCTACAAAATAGATTTTAAGGGGTGTATTGTACTGAGACAAAAATCTGTCATCCGGTCCTTTGGGAGATTGTATGTCAAATTGTTTTAATTCTTAAGCGGTAGTCTTAAAATAACCAGATGGGCTGCAATTCTGAGTAAAACTAGGGAAGCATTGTCAGCATTGTAAACTTAATAAGGTAGGTGATGTGGATCAATTCATGCTGTCCTTGACTTTCTGCTTCTATTACAATTCTGGAAGATCATTAGCCACCTCTGGGATGTATTTGATTAATAGGCTTGGTTAAACAAAAGAGGTGAGGTCAAGCGTGATCTGAAATTATGAAAAATGTGCATTCCAAAGGGAATTTCCACTTTCCAAATTACAAATGAGGGAAAGTAGCTTCTGTCTTTCGATTCTCATTAATTTAACTGTGTTTTATCACAGTGATAACATGTCAGAGCTTTGTTTTGCCTATAAATAAAGTTTTATGCTATACTGCACTGTTTAAAAGCAATATGTTAAAGTATCTACTATTAGTATGCATGTTAAGTGATAATAAACTTAAAAGACCATTCTAAGGAACTACTGTATTTAAAACCACCATACGAATTCTTTAACTTAGAATAAGACAAGGAAGTGCCCATCTTTATGATGTCCTTTTTTTCCTCTGAAGATGATGATGTAGACTTTTTTTTGCATCTGCATACTTTCGTACAGGAGTGTCATGGTTTAACCCCAGCCAGCAACCCAGCACCACTCAGCTGCTCACGCTTCCCCCCCACCCAGTGGGATGGGGGCGAGAATCGGAAAATAAAGTAAAGCTCGTGAGTTGAGATAAAGACAGTTTAATAGAACAGGAAGGAAGATAATAATAATAATAATAATAATATGACAATAATAATAAAAGAATTGGAATACACAAAACAAGTGATGTACAATGCAATTGCTCACCACTCACTGACCGATGCCCAGTTAGTTCCTGAGCAGCGCTCCTCCCCTGGCCAATTCCCCCCAGTTTATATACTGGGCATGACATCCCATGGTATGGAATACCCCGTTAGCCAGTTTGGGTCAGCTGTCCTGGCTGTCTCCCCTCCCACCTTTCCTGTGCCCCTCCAGCCTTCTTGCTGGCTGGGCAGGAGAAGCTGAGAAGTCCTTGGCTTAGTCTAAACACGACTGAGGAACAGCCGAAACCATCAGGGTGTTATCAACATTCTTCTCGTCCTCAACCCAAAACACAGCGCTGTACCAGCTACTAAGAAGACAGTTAACTCTGTTCCAGCCAAAACGAGGACAAGAAGACAATTCAGCCAATTCATGCTCCGTTATCTATGTGCACATATTTATCTGTGCCAGAGGTGGAGGTATTGGCTGGTTCTTACAAACGATGATGTTATGGAGGTGTAGAAAGAGTGAAAATGAAAATGTATTTTAACTATTAGTAATCTTCATATTTTTCTGTTCCACTTCCTCTTCAGTCCTTGCACTTCCAAAATTTATCAAGCAGATAATTTATTTTAAGCAATGATGAAAAGGAGAAATTACATAGGCACATGAGTAATGCTATAGTTTGCTTATCAGTGGCTTTGGGTTTTTTTCCTGTTGCTCCTATTTTCTTCAGGTCCATTGGTTTGTGCAGATTAAGCATGCTTTATAGCCTAAAGATGCTATTTCTGTCTACTTAGTTCCCCATGAGATGAAAGGAATGAGTTTCATTGTCTTTATTTCTGTGCTATTCACAATTAGTTTTATGATCTGTACCAGGAATGTCTGTCTTATAAACCCAATCCATAACTCTCACGTCTCTGATGATGGCAGTGAGTCCCTGGAGATCCAATATGACTTCATTTCCTTATTATAACATCCTTTTCGGCTTCTAATTTACTGCTGTCCTGAAAAATGCTGCCAACACAGGTAGCGGGTTTGCACTAGCTGGATCTTCATCTGGAACATTGGTTTCATTCTCCTAATTAATAACATGCATCATTTTTTGTTTATTACCTTCCACAGGCATGAATTTGTCTTGTTTGAATAGGTAGGTTTGCCTTCTCTTATGCAATTTTTATTTGCATAACTTTGACAGCTACATCAAATGGTTTACCGATAGAGTAAAGCTTACTGGGTTTTCATCTTTTCAGAGCCAGTATTGCTCGGTCAGCACGTGCTTGCTCATAACTTAAAGATCTGGACTAGTTTCTTTAATAAGAAGAACTTGTTACTGAGATACTGTCTTTCTGCAACTGTTTGGGTTTCCCTTTAAACAGATTAGTTTGATTTTCACTAGGTACAAATGAAAGTCAATGTAAATATATGTTTACCACAGCTGTTTCCTTTATTGACAGACTTCACAAAATCTTCTCTTTCCAACTCCATCTGCTGTTTCTGACACAAAACCAACAACATACTCCCTCTTAAACACAGTCACATCAGTAAGGGAAGATGTGCCAGAAACTGTTTAAAGTCCAGTGTAGGGATTTTATTCAGCTGATACCAATATTCCCAGAGTTGTTCCAATATTATGATCATATGTTGTATTTTAAAATTCTGATCTGTTCAGACGTTGGGTCATTCTACAGTCAGATTTACAAAAACAGAATGTAGATTCTAAGTGCCACCAAAGGAAAAAAAGCACTAAATATAATAATAAGTGGCCATAAGTTCTTAATCTAATGTGTATGGGAAGATCTTTGGTTTTCAGCCCAGAGCTGTATTACTGGATTACATTTTACACAGTATCTAAGTTGTTATAAACTGAAGCGACCATCACTTTTAGGCTTTTTCTTGTTTCTATACATTGAGAATCACATGGAACAAAATACTGCGGAAGGAAGATCTCCCATTCATTCAACAAAAGGGCTGTTTTCCAACTGCCACCTCAGTGAAAAAAGAGCATTTAAATTTACTTATGGGAAGATAATGTTACAGTAGAAAAAATGACAGCTTTCTCATACAAGCTTTTTAAGAAGAAAACAATCCTTTTTAAACAAACAGTGTAACAGTGGTGTTCAGCCTTTTGCTGCAGCAGATGGGTGCTGGTTCATCAGGCCCAAGTACTGCCCAGGCTCCTCTTTCAGGTTCTTCTGTGATTCTTCACAATTGACTGTTGACTTTATTGCATTAAAAAAATCTTCATATCATCAGCAAACTAACGTCACACTGTGGTTTACCCCTTGTTTTCCAGGTAATTTTTTAATATGTTGAATGGTATAGGTCCTAGTACATGCTACGGCAAAACTTCACTGGCAGTCTCCTGTAAGAACTAACCATTTAATTTTGCTCTCTACACCGTATATTTCAGTCACTGTATATTTATACATATCAGGGTTTTCATCTTATGCTATGGCTTATTAAATTCCTTAAAAACCTCGTGGAAATCCAAGTGGACTCTGTCACCTGGACCACCCTTATCTCTGTGCAAAGCAGTCTGAAATTTTGGCAGGGCAGGATTTCCTTTTCCGGGAGCCATGCTGACTTTTTCTGGTTTTGTCCAGGCAAGGTGTCCTTCAGTTATACCTTCTCATAATTTGTTACTGAAGCCTGTACTTCCCAAGGCGTTCTTTGAAACCTTCTCTGAAGATTGGTACCTGAATAAGAGTTTGAAGACAGACGGAGTTTAAAAGCCTATGTTCCTCTTACATATAAAGCGCGCAGCTTTCATAGCTTTTATACAAGGAGAGCTAATAGTGTTGTAGCTGTGCAGGTCTGAGGGCATCAGTGGGGCAAGGAACAGGTCTTTTCAATAAAAAACAAAGAATAAACCCTTGAACCTCTCCTTTTATGGTTACACATGTGTAAGCATTGATTAGTTTTACTGCAGATTCTATGTGTAATTGAATATACGCATACATATATATGTATACATGTATATCACAATTATATGTGGAATATAAATATATATTATATTGTATAATATGTAACTGTACCTATATAAAAGGATACATTTGTGACTGTGCATTTATATTTGAACTTGTGTATTTATTTGAACTTCTAAGTTGTTTTAACATGGAAGATTTTTCTTTCCATGTTTTCATACATAGATAAAAAAGGCCATTTTTTTAATTATGCTGGGTTCTGGAGTGCTGACCCATGCACGTATACAAGCTAAATCTGAGAGCCTTTAAGAGCAAGGAAATTAGGGACCACAGGAAAAACATTTGCTGCACCAGAGAGCGCTAAGTTTGGTTTAGCATCTTGCTTGTGCTGTTCCTACTACTGCATCTTTTCCCCTTACTGCTGAAAAGGAATGTGCTGCCTCCAGTTGTTAAATTCTTTATATCACTTTATTGACAAATGAAGGTCAAGTCGTAGATAGAGTGTTACCATAATCCCTCTTCCTGGTACCTAATTATGAAGCACATCGCTTCTGTTAACCACACGTTTATCATCTACTCCATGCAAACTGCACTAGTCCTCTTTATCACATTTTTGGTTGCTATATAATAATAATGTCAATCTAATGTTGGAAAAAGAAGAAAGCTGTCTGTAATATATATTAAAGTCTTTAAACAAACTTTAAATACGACAGTGCTGCATTTCTATTTTGTTTTCCTGAATACCTATCTTGTAATTGCAGGAAGATTTTTATGAATTATAAAACACAATATTTATTTATTTATGTACTTTTAAGGAAACAATATGGAGTAACTGCTTTTGTGAGTGCCATCCAAGTCAGACTAATAAAATATGAATTAAGATCTCTTTAAAAATAAATTGGAAGCAAACATACTCATTTGCCCTTGTTATCTAATGATTCTTTTACATTTTATCTTTCACTTAGGAAATTATAATAAGTTTACTGAATAAGAAAATGTATATTCTGTGTTACTAGAGCTACAGAGCTCATTTCAGACAAGTTGTGTTTTTTTTAAGAACTAAGATCTTTAAAAAAAAAAAGGTAGGGATGATTTCTGTCTACGCTGTCTGAAATGGCAGTATGATATTAGGTGTTAGTTTCATCTGCATGGTGCATGTAAAATACATGAAGTGATATTTCTGTTGGTCCATAGTTTTACGAAGGTTTCGTTGTTTTTTATATTTTTTTTTAATGCAAGATAACTCTTTAGAATGCGTTTTGCTCCTTGTCTGTACAAAGAAGGATTTCATGCCTTCACACTCAGGAAACCTGCTTCTTGTGCTTTTGCAGACAGCAGCAAGCTTGGAGGGCTTGCAAAAACACAGAAGGACAAGATTAACATTGAAAATTATTTTGACAAGTAAATTAATATAAGAAGAAGATGCTATTCAGTAAGGGCAAGTGCAATGTTTCTGTGCTTTGAAGTAGAATATATTAATACATATATATATAGATATAATATGACAAATAGAAATAAAGAGAAATAGAAATAATTAGCAAGTAGAGAATCAGGAAGCCTACTCAGTAGCAATTACTTAGAACAGGAACTTGGGGCTATGGCGCCTCACAAGCAGAGTGTTGACTTAATAGTCTTTTTGTGTTGCCAAAGTTTAAAATGCTTGCAGTTGATATTCCTATACATACATCCTGTATTTCACAGAGATGGCAATGCCTCCATTGACGTATGCTGTTCAGATTTTGGTTCCACATTGCATAAGTTTCTGCAGTTAATGTTTTAAAAACGATGTGGAAAAATCAGATCTGTAAGTCTACACTGTGTTCATTTATTCCATTTATTGACAACACTATCTCCTACCATCTAGTAACACTGGAAGAACACAAGACAAATACATTAATATGGTTTCGATACACAAGATTTGAAGTGAAATTGTCAATTAAAAGGCCCAGTAAGGAGAGGTGGTTGCTCTTTGTGGAAGATTTTTTTAATTTTTTGTTGGGGGGGTGGGGAATAATCTATGGTAGAGTGGCAGAGTGAATCAGTTGCTGCAAGACTTGCATGCAGAAGAGCACAAGAGGCATCTTTTATGGCATTCTCTGTCTATGCTTTTCCCTGTTCTTGCTGTTTTTCTTAACCTTCCCTCAATGTGGTGCTTCACGTGAAATGCTAGCTGGCAAACTGCTTTCCACCATGCACACCACTCGCTTTCCTAGGAGCATTCTTGGGCAGCCATCCTTTTGTTTCATTTCGTTTGACATCCATATTGAGAACCACAAAAGTCAAAGAAGTCTGTGGTGAAGAATTCATACCTATTTAGCTGTATGCACTTTCACACCTACTGCTGCAGTGAAATAAGCCCCTATAAGCTAGTTCACAATTTCTGTGTCAGACTTTGCTCGTTAAACCTTTCTGGGAAAGCAGCATGAAATGAAACAGTAAGAAATCAGTACCATTTGATAAGTTCCATGTTTGTGTGTTTTCCCTTATGCTTTTTTTTAGAAGGGAATTATTTCTTGGATGGCTTTGTTTTCTCTGCTGTCTGGAGGCTTCAAATGTCTTAAATCATTATTTTTCTGGCATTATATTCTCAGGATCTGTAGCGGAAAATACAAACTTCTTCCCAGCTGTTTTACTGTAGCAGTGTTTATTTTATCCTTGTGTTTGCTGACCTGCTTCTCCACTAACAGCAACAGCAAAGGAATCTGGAACTCACGGTCCTTCAGTTTTCTGCTGTTCTTTTTCCTGTGAAAAAAGATAATACGCAAAATTAATGGATTAATGTAACTAATGAAACAGAGAAAAAAAGGATCTGTAATCGGGGGGGCTAAGAAGCTGTAATTTCATTAGAGCTTATAATGACTGGCAAAAAGATTCAAAAATGGTTGTAGTGCCGGATTGATGGGAAAAAAAGCAGCAGCCAGTTCTTCCTGATGGCTCTCTGGGAAGTTGCAACCTCTTAGACACACTTTCCAAATTGACTTTGTTGTGCTGCTTCACATGATTTAAAATATAGGATATAAACAACTGTATCTGTATTAAAATCAAGCAACATCCCCATGCATTCTTCCTCTCACAACCCTCTTGTGTCTCTGCACAGACACATTTGTTTCATTTTTTATTATCCATAGACTGACTTTGGAGAAAAGCTCAAATGGGTGGAGTGGCAGCAGTGATTTCCTGTACACTTCAAAAAGATCCGACGCCTCTAGTTTTAAGGTATTAATTAAGCAATTTTCTGTAATACTAAACCAGTAATTAGTTGAACTGAATAGAGGAATTTCTTTGTGTGCAGCTCTTGTGTGTAAGGTCAAAAATTTGGACACACTAATGAAGCCACAGGATTTCGTTCTCAAGTATGCTGAAAATGTAGAGGGTCATATGCTTTACCATTCTGAGCAAATCTACATTCTCTGCCATGACCAAAAAAAAAAAAAACAACCACCAAACCCTAGATTTAACCTTTTAAAAAGTAGATGCTTTGAAATGATAGAGAAGAAATACGCTAAACCCTACAACACTTTCCTTTAGCATGCAAATATTATTAGTATGATTGAGAGGAATTATTTCTGACCATTAGGTAATCATTTTACATGCTGAAATGTGAGATTTGATCACTGTTGTTAAAATAGCTTGCACAGCTAAAAATGTAGTTGGGAGTTATAACACTGCAGGGCAGCTCTTCCAGCTGGGGAACCAGCAGCTTCCTCCACTGTTCTCCCTGAAGTCAACTGCTGGCTACCTTAAAACCTCTTGTTTAGTCTGGGCTGTCCGTCATACAGCACTTTGTTCCTACATTTGCTCTTGTCTAGATTTATGTGGAAAAGTGTTTCCAGGTGGTTGCAGGGATAGGTGCGTTCTTTAACAGCATATAAAAGAAATTCAGCTAGTGGATTGCATGTTTCTCTTCTGAGCCTGAATATAAACGCATGGTTTTCAAACCATTACCTTAAAAATTTGTTTTAAGACCTTATGCATGTACATGGATGCAAGTACTTTTTTATGTAGAAAGTCATGGTACTTCAGGTAAAGCCTGCGCAGCATTATAGCCGTTCAACTTGTAATTTAAAACTGATAATTGGTGTGCTATAATTTAGAACATATGCAATAACTGATACAAAAATTAAATATTACACTTCAAGTGGATTAAGGTATCATTTTAGTAGGAGTGTAATTTTTAAGATAAAATCATTTTACATTTCTCCTGTGTACAGTGATGTGATCATATATTGATAAAAAAATCTGACTTGACACTTCCGCTTGAAGAAGTTTTTATTGACTTTGTGCTAGAATCTTAAGAGTCTCTAAGAGAAAGGTGGTGCAGTTTGCAAACAAAGTAGTTAACTTTGAATGTTGTTTCTGGCCTTTTCACTTATCCTAGAAATATTATTAGGAAGTTCCCCTGTGCTAGCATACAGGAATTTATATATGTAAAATTCTTTGATTTATATGTTATATGAAAATTTATTAGGAGTTTTAGAGAATCTTATAGACAGAGAAAATAAACATTTTTATCCTTTTGTAAAAAGAAAGAAGACAGACATGGAAAAATGGAAAGTGAAAGATCATCAGCGTAAATTTATAGTTTTCCTCTGTATGCCGCTGTTAAATGTATGGCATACCGCAGATAACCACAGCTGCTCTTAATCTCTGAAAACTTCTGTAGTTTGACATAATCAGACAAATCTCCTTTCATAGTAATGGTTGTTTTCTAAGTTATCTGGCCATATTAGATTACAAATGTTATTAGAGCAGTAACTCAATTAACAATAATTAAAATATTAATAATTTTAACATTTTTAATTTCATAATTTCTAGTGAATTTGTTGCTCTGACATGTGTCTAAGCTTATAAAGAAAAGAATATTTGGTCCATATTTTTTTGAAACCTAAATTGCTTCTTTTCCCAAATATACCAGAGTAGTGTGAAATACTTTAGCAATAATATATAAGAAAGTATGCCATATTTCTCGTACTGTTAACTCTTGAACACTCGTTCTATGGCATGCCAAACACCTGAAACCATACATTGCCAGGATTTTATCCACGGCCTTATAGCTAGGAGTTCTTTAGTAGAAATTACCCATAAATGAGAAGATGTGTGTAAAAGAATCAGTCTTGGCCATGGTGATATCAGTTTTGGATATCTTTATTATTAACAGCAGAATACAATATATTACAGTTTCATTGTTTACAGTTCACACATAAATCTGTTTCATAAATTTTGGAACCCATTCCGCAGGAATTATCAGTGATGAATAGTATTCACTTATTAAATGGTGATAAGTGGTGTAACATTTCCTTGTCTCACATCTATGAAGGATTTTTCCAATAAGAATGAAGACTATGGGTAGGATATCTTTAGGAGAATATGTTCATAGGATCTCTCTCTTAACCAGCAGGTTTGTGAACTGCTTGACTTTGTGTTAAAACATACATACAACCCACTCCCTCCTTTAAGGTGCTTTCGTATTTCCCTGGAATTTGTCCTCCAGTGCCTGCTGGCAGTGAAGCTGCACTTCAGCTTGTTGTCTTGGAATAGAAAAAATACATATGATTCAGTCCTCTAAAAGTCGAAGACATCTATGGTAAAACACACGTCAAATTACTTACACAAGAGATATTTTACAAAAAAGTATTAATAACAGAGAAGTTTCAAATCAGAAAAGGAAAGCTTAATTACTGAGGTTTACCATTTCTTGTGAGGTGAACCATGATTGATATTTAGAGACCTCATTCCACAGGTTTCTTGTTTCACAGAAATGCTGGTGCGTTTGTGTCGGAGTGTAGCCATCTGGCTTAAAACTTGCACAACCTGTTATTGTTGTAAAATATGCTTTGTTGGCATATATGAAAGGCACAATGCTTCCTGTCAGAAAGAAGTTCCATGGAAACGCTGTAGTTGAATAAGGGAATATGTATTTCCTTACCTAGTGGAATATAGCCCCTACATAATGGAATATCTATTTCCTAATTTGGTCTAATATTTAATGAACCTGTGATATTTGAGATAATTGGATATATTTCTCATTTTCTTATATAGCCTAAGCTTTCATGCATTAGCTTTGCCTGCAGTTTGTGGTGTTTTCTATAGGCTGGTTATTGTCTTGTCACGTTGCAGTGTTTTTACAAGTCCTAATCGTTGGCTGGTGATCACTAATGATAGAGTTCTGCAATTTAATATCATCTTCTTCACTTTTAGTACAGTAATTACAATTTTTTCTTGACTGAGGACATGCCTGTTGAGTAGATATTGATAAACAAATGGTGGTGTTTCTGAGTAAAATTTCTCAGTGTAATCTTATTAAAAATGAATCAGATGTATGCTTTTTGCGATGCAATATTCAGAACAGTTTGAGCAATTGCAAGCTGCCACTGTCTTTGTGCCTTACATGTTGATTCACCACCCATATCAGAGAGTGCTGTCGTTTACTTTATAAAAATGGAAAACTCTTCAATAAAACACCATTAGCTTTAAAAATAGCAACAGCAATAGAAACCCCCTTTTTATTTGTTTTTAGCCAGTTAATTAGATTACAGCTAAATTCCTTAGAGGAAATAGTACAAATTTCTGTATGTGTAGTTACATTTTGTAATTTTGCATCTGCACTTATTAGTGAAAAAGTACAGGAATATATTATAGCTACCAAAGATACTGCTTGCAACGTTCTAAGTAGGGAGCACTTACAGTTTTTCTTCTTGAATTGACCTAGTTGTGAGAGCAGCTGGGCTGTTGAATGTCAGGTCCACTTTGTAACCAAGTGCAAGTTCATCTTAATGCTACAAGAAAACTACCTGAAAGCATCTGTTTTGTTTTTTGGTTTTGTTGGTGTTTGTTTTTCCTGAAAAGCTGTCTCATTTTAGCACGCCACTCTCAGGCAGTTAAGTTTCAACATACGACTCAGTGGCACACAGCCAATCTATGCTTGTCATGGTCTATCATCAAGTATCACAAAAAAGCATGTATACACAGCTTTCCCCGCAACAGGATTTTTCTTCTCTACCACCACCATTCTCATTTCACCTTAATTAAGAGCTCCACTCAATATTTATATTTCTGTTAAAAAAATTCTCACTAGGAGGACAGAAGAATAAAATGTTATGCTTTGAAGGGCCAATTTATTAGGAGAAAAAAACATACCTACCTTTGTTTTCTGGTGACAGCTGACCAGTAGAGCTGAAAGACCATGTCTCTCTCTTCCATACAGCATATGTGTCTGTTTTTAACAGAATCAAATCCACAAGGGACATGAACAGGAGAAACATTTTCTGAACAACCAAATTATTTACTGCTTGTGATGCCTGTTGACTCTACGTACTTTCCTTTGACATAGAAAGCAATATAAAGGAAAGAAGTAGGCTCAGAAGGCAACACTCTCCTCAGATTCTTCAGGAAGGCCACTAAAGACAAGAGTGCAAACACAAGTCTGAAAGCAGCCTTTAGATGTCAGATTTATGAGAATCCTACTTTGTGTGACTGAATTTGCTGTAGGCTGCTTACCTTCCGGGTAAAATAGTAGGTAGTGTCTAGCCCCATCAATAGGTGTCCTTCTGCTGACCTGACTTCAGTTTTAAACTCTAGAATAAAGCTTCAGCCTAAATATAAAGTAATGCCCAGAAATTTTACAATTTATCATAGTTCAGAATCTGATTTTTCTTTGTCATCTTAGGAAGAAAGCCACGGTCACTGTAAAAGTTTCAAAGTTTTCAAGTATTTTTATGGTTATAACCATGGTTCATTCCATCAAGGATCAGAAACAGTAACATGATTTTTAGAAACAATTAAGCAACACACTCAGATTCTGAGTGTTGGATAATACAGTCTATATACTCAGCATCTAAAGACACTGCATTTCCTAAATGTTTTGTTGTGAATTATTCACTCTGCTGTCAGCTATCTGTTGGTTGGTCCCTATAGCTAAGGGACTATGCTAACTGCTTTGATAGGTCTTCCTTTTTCTAATTGCATTTCTTTGCCCTGTCTTACAAAGCATTTTCATTCACCTCTCAGTCCTACTGGTTGGTTGCTCCAGTAACAAGGACTGTCAATGACTGTGGTTAGTAATTATGCTGATGCAGGCAGACAATCCATCATGGTGGATTTTGCATGTGGCGGCTGATAATTAATCATGGGGCCATGGTGCAGAAACTACACAGCATAGTAGAAATTTGTCTTCTAAAGGCCAGTTCAGGGTTGGAGCATAAAGAATAATGAGCCCTTAGCTGGTAGCTCTTGTCTACCAATCAATCTTCCTGTTTTGCCTTTTAAACTCTTCTGTAGGGTTTGATGAAATCATCCATGGAAGTGAAAATAATAGCTCTGTGGAAAAAACACACATTTGAGGATTTTGCTTTGATATTCTTGGGTGAGGTTTTTTTTTTATGGTTCCATCTAGTACATAGTAAAAGGAGTTAGATACTTGATAAATTAGAAACTGGATATATTAGTTTTGGCACCAGGTGAGGAGGGAGAAGTCTGTGCAAGGGTGGAAGGTCTTGTTGCTATACTCATGACAGACATAAAGTATCCCCATAAGACCAATAGAAGATGCCTGAAAGTAACACAAATATTTGCTCTCACACTTTGGCAATATATCTGGAGATGACTGAAGTTCCATCAAGGCATCTCCACTCAGATTCATTGAAAATGTTCTTCCTTCTAAGGATTCAGTATCTTGGCTGCAGGTTATTGCATGAAAACCATTAGAAAGCATGAAGTTCACTGTGGCTTGTTCGCTGAACTTGCCTAGTACTGGGTGGCTAAGGCAGTGTTGTTCCCACAGATGTTGTAGTCCAATGTTTCCATAATGATAGGGTCCCTCAGCCACACTAGATGTAGTCAGGGAGAACAGATTGTACTTAGCTGCAATAATAAAGGTTTATGGAGATTTAGGAGAAAAAAGAAGGGAGCAAGCCAGCATTCATTTGTGTCATTTGACAACAGCATCTCACAGCTTCTCTCTGAAAATTTTATTGGTTTCGTCTTGTTGGTTTTTGTTTTACTGCTAAGTTTCATCTTCCTTGCAGGCTTTCTCGACACTTGCTGATAATTATTCTTTTACTCTCTGCCACCCCCAGCACTGGTTAGTTAGTATCAACTGATATTGTGTACCCTTCATCATGGTGTGTGAAGATAATCCTACAAGAAGATATGTCTCACCTATAACTGCCAGTCTCGGAGCTATTCAGTTTTATCATTTAGTCCAGGATCCCACGTGAGTGCATTGCTGCATCTGAGTGTTATGGCCCAGGATGCAGACACGGCAAGCACTTGCAGAGCAATTGTTAACTTAGTGAACACACCAGAAGGAAATTTGGCCTAGTAACGGATAAAGAAGAGCAGGCAACAATGATTTCACTATTGCAGTCTATGCTTGTTTCTACCTGAAAGAGTTTTGTCACCAAAGGGAGATGAGATGGGATTCCACTCCTTTTTCCTTCCTGATGAACACTCCAGCTGAAGCTAGCCTGGCAGAAAGCCAGCGCAAAAGATGAATCTTTGATTTATTTTTCTTTAAAGAAATATATAAAAAAAACAGTCTATAAAAAGCAGCACTTCAGAAAATCATTAAACTGAGTGTAGTTTTTGTGGTGTTTTAAAAGTCAGTGTCTGTCTGACAGCAATAGGATACTGAGTGAGATGGACCTTTATTCTGACTCAGTATGGCTATCTTATCAATAAGAATATGATCCACACTTCTTTGAAAGCTTCATGGCCACTTATGTTCTTTAGACTCAAAGTTGTAGTGCATCCATTATATCCAGTGAACCTTGAACTAGTCCCTAAATATAACCTAAATAAGCCTTGCCTTCCAGCCCAGTGGGTCGAGCAGGTGACTGCTGACTACAGCATGTATGGCTACACAATGGGTACTTAATGACACGATCCTTTTCTCCTAAAATGAGAGGTGATTGTTTCATCTACTGATATCAACCTGGGCTTCTAATGTTCTGTCACTGTGACATTTCCACCACTGAGTACTTTTAAGTATGCAGGAGATAAGTATCTGCCATAAAAATGAAGTTACAGTTCCTCTTGCCTCGAAGTAGGGGGATGGACTAGCTACCTCTTAAGGGCCCTTTCAGCTCTCTTTATTATATTTTCATCTATATTTTACATAAAACCACAACGGCATCTCAATAGTGCTTCTGGACAAAATTAGATGTATGCATATGTATGTTATTTACTGACACTATATCATTTCAAGGAGTATCTACTCTGCTTCACATGCTTCTTAGACGATTTCTAAACATACTCGTTTTGTGTCATGTAGTTCACTGAATGCGAAGCACCAAGTTCATTGTTTAATTATTGTTCAAATCCCCCCCTTTAATTGTCAGAGTTCACACAATGTGTGTGGACCTTCCTGTCTCTATTTTGAGTGATAACTGTGTAATTCTGCCAAAGTATTCTTTCATCCTCTGTCTTTTCTGTTCCAGTGAAGTCTTTCATAACCTCAACACATTATTCCAGAACTTCATTTGCTTTCTGGGATGCTTCTTTACCTTGCTATTACAACCATTGTGAAGCTTTTTTTTCTCAGATTCTGGATGCTTGAAATCCTTGTTTGCTAGAATTCTCTAATATTGACCTATTCTATATTAAATAGTAATTATTTTTATGAACTAGGGACTTTTTCAGAGATATTATTGTCTGATGATGAGAAAACAGGGAAAATCCAGAATCCAGAGTTCTCTGGATAAAATTTTTCTTCTGGATTTTTTTGTGCAGCTGCTGCCTGATATTGAGCAAGTCACTGTCCTCTCTGTGTTTGTTTTGCAGTTTGTAAAGTGGGGCAAGATTACCCTTATCTTTGACAATTCTAAAAATAAAGTGTTCTTGATTTTTCTATTATTTAGGCATCCTAGGCAAACATGGTAGAACTTTCCCCTTTTCCATATAAATGATTTACCATAAGAAAGACCCTAAATAAAGATTTGTCATCAAGAGGATGAAAGATTAGAGAAGGGTGCCCATTTACTCTTTTACCAGAAAAGTAAAGATCTAAGATTTAGCCTGAGAGCTTAATCAGATCAAAAGTGCTACTCAGCAGGAAAATCTGTCTGTGAGACTGTACAGGAACAAAGAAGGGAAAGTGAAATCAGGATTTGCTCCAATGAAGAGAGAGACGCATCTGGACTCGGTTGCAAAAACAGAACTTTTAATGTTGACAACTGAAGAGATGCATATAGTTTTCTCATCATACGTAATGAGAGGCTGTACATGAGCAAATAGTTCCTTTCCGTCATATGAACTGAGGTGGGTTCTCTGCTGTTCTTTCTCCTCTGTCCTGAACATCACAGAAAGAATTCAATGAAGAAAAGAGGTCATCTCTCCCAAGAATTTGTTCTCCCTTTAACTTCTCAGTTACACTTTACAACTTCTCAACAAACCAACTTTTTTATAATCTGTTTAGAGCCACTGCTGCCTAATCTCTTTCACGTCACCTTTTTTCCTGATCTGCTCACCTCCCTTCACCGTTGCATTATAATGTGAAATGTATTGAATGAAGGTAGGAGTACAACTTGCTGCCCAAGATCAGCTCATCTTGGAATTACCACATTTGTCGACCTTTTTTCTTTTAATTAATAATTTGCCCATATCTTAAGTGCTATCATCATGTCCTGAAATTTTTTTTTTATTTTAGAACAGAAAGGTTTTACAGATTTGAGTTTCATAACACTGCAGTTTTCTCCTGCAATTAAAAAAGCCATGATACTTATTAAAACATTGTCAAAATTGTCATCATACTTCCTATAAGTAATGTCAAACAAGACTAGCCCAGTGGTCTGGATTCACTTACTGGCACCCTTTAAAAAAAAACAAAACAACATAAAAAAGTAGAGCGAGAGAAAGGAAAAAAGCGGGGGGAACACCTTATTTGTTTTCTTGTTCTCTTCAGTGCAAACTGGATAATATGTTTAGATTATTTTCCCATCCCTACACATAAAAATGAGATAGATAGAGATAATAAAGCAGTACTGTTGCACGTACTGACTTTAATCTTTTTTTAAGCCATGAAAAATAGTATTAAATTAAATGTATTATAAAAATTAAAATGCAGAAGTAAAAGGATCACTGAAGAGCATTCACTGATATCACAAGCAGTTATGCTCTAAGGACAGATTTAAAAGTTGCAAGAGCAAGATGCATTTTAATTAAGGCAAAACTACCTGTAAAAAGGAGGGACTGCGAAGTTGAAATAGGCTGTAAAAATATTGTGTAAAACACTGAGATCTTATATGAATTGCAACTACTACACTCCATGTTTATTCCTTCCTTTTGCTTTTTTCTTTCCTTTACCTGTAGCACCCATCCACCTCTCCATCCAGTCAGTCTCTCTATTGTATCTTTCCACAAACCTACAACTATCTAAAAAGGACCTTTCTCCTGTCTACTTGTCTCTCCT
This sequence comes from Sagittarius serpentarius, assembly GCA_034782735.1. Lineage (NCBI taxonomy): Eukaryota > Metazoa > Chordata > Aves > Accipitriformes > Sagittariidae > Sagittarius > Sagittarius serpentarius. Next base: position 1,463,348 of record JAVKLA010000053.1, on the reverse strand, counting down.
CTGCCTTGGCTTGTTTCCTCATTTAGGTCCTTAGGAGCACCGTAAGAGAAATACTAATAGTGACTCTCAAATGTTAAAAAAAAATCCTATTTGTCTTACTCTTTTAAAAGTGAGAGCAAAGAGATGGGTGCATATATCACAAGATGAAGTACAGGAAATATATTTAGAAGCAGCACAACTTGGTACAAGTGTCAGAGGTTGTCTGGCTTATATCAGTAAGAGTTTTACAGATTACTAAAAATTCTTTTGAATTTCTGTGTGTGCGCCATTCACATGCTGTAAACCTACCTACAGGCAATGTTGTCAACTAGTAAAGAGTAAGATTTTTTTCATTTTGTTCATAATTAATACTCCACAGAAACTACCTTGTAGTTTCTACCATTGTAGCATCATGGAAGCCCTTCTTGCCCTTCGTCACTGTGTGTCCTTGCTTGTTGGACAAAAATGTTGAAAACAGTTGCCGTAGTCTGAGAGGTAAAAGTGCTACCGGTGAAGATTGCTTCCTGACCCTTCATCTGGTCACGCTGTAAAGTTACCATCGTGTAATTCAGTACTTTGGCAGATGCCAAGAGGTGACTCTATCACAAGCAGGAGTGTAACAAGAGGATTTAAAATGCATCAGACTGACCTGCATAAAGCTATGTTAATTGAGGTTGGTACACTGTAAACTGGCAAACAGAGTGACATTAGTGAAATGTTGAGGTTAAAAATGTATGAGTTGGCATAGCAGTTATCATTAAACTATAATAAAGACAAGAGCCTCAAAATGTTTTCAGACTACCAAACAACTGTTTGGACTGCACTGTTAGAATAAGATTTGTAAAGACCCAACGAGATTCTGTAGCCTTGTGTATTGTAGAAGTTAAAAATTTGTATGGTGGCACTAAGCATAAAGATTAGAGATGCAGACTGGGTTAGTAATGCCTCATAACCTCAGACAAAATATTTATTTTTTTACCAATATATGTCCTATTTCAGACATGACCCAAAAAAATTCTTAATATTTCTCCCAAGTCACTGAAGTGCTGCCTACCACTGCACTAAAAGTACTAGATTATCTGTTAACGCACAAATGAGAGATCAGTAAAAAATAATACATAAGAACAAAACTCTCAGCTGCTTTTATAAGAGCGTTTGCCCTGGCAAAATAGTTGTTCTTTGGGTGTAGAGGAAGGGTCTAATACCCATTGCATCCTCCTGCTTAGTATTTGTCTCACTGATTATGCACATAGTGTCAGTTGTAAAGGTATGCTGTATCATTTACCCGTGGGGTTTTTCCCCCACCGTATATGCTGCAAATCAGTGCTATCCTACCTGTGTTCCAATTAACTATGGCAATTCTGTTTACACTACTTTTTTTATTAAGAGCTGTTTCCATATTTTTTTGCGGTGTTTGAAAGACACGATGCTGGGTTTGTAGATGTATGAAATGAGGATAAGGCAGTAAGTGAGAAGGGCCTTGGGGCTAGACAGTTGTCAGAGGGGCAGAAGGGGACTAGCAAGCTAACGCAGCAATGAGGCATGAAGAAAGTGAGTTACATGCGCCCAGGAAAAGAGGCAGCCGTGTTGACATCTAGTTTCCAGGGTGAGGTCCCTGCAATGTATAGGCTTTTAAGGGTGGTTCCCAAGCTTCAATAACAGTTTTAGTTGGTGGGGAGACCTAAAGGGGAGCAAAGAGAATGCTTTTGAGTCGGATCAAAAGAAAACTGTTTTAAACAGAACAGCTCCTGGGACCCCTGCAGGATTGCAAGGTAGAAGTACCACGTGTTTCTGGGAACTGCATTGCAGGAAGGGAAAAATAGAAGTTTTCTTCATGCTTAGGGTTGGGAAAGGTGGCAGATATTAGTTGTAGGAAGAACGTGGTGATGAATAAGTTTTGCAGACAGACAGACTTGAAAACTGAACCCATTACCACTTCTTTTCCTTACCCTAGGGAGTTTCTAGGACTTGGGCCTGAAACTTGGTGTGAGACCGAGGCTGGGGTTGGTTAAGAGCTAGCTTCTGATCTTTAAGTCAATTGCTAAGAATTTAGGAAGAGTGAGGTAGAGATCCAAGGTCAGAAAGGGCCATTTGACCTCCTTCTTGCCTTCTGTATTTCTTCCAAGTAGAATACGCTGCACATCTTTTTCTGAAGATTTTTGAGTAGTGATAGCACAGTCTGTCTCAAGAGAAATTGAGAGGATGTTAGCTTTCATTTTTTCATAAAGGAGGACTGGGCAACTACTATTTTAGCAACAAACTGGGAAAGGGCATGGTATTTCCGGGATAAAGAAAATGAAGTGCTTCAGAGAAGAAAGAACTGCTGATGTTTTCCACACTTTGCATTACTACATCCCCATTTGGGGACATTTCTGACAGTGATATTCACATTTATGCCATATTTGTTTCATGCTTATCAAAGTTTTACAGAAATTTGACGTATCTTTGGATGTTGCTCTGGGGACGGTAGAAGTATTTTCATTACCTACCAGGATGTGTGCTAGTTTCTTGGGAGATAATAGAGAGGAGTCATGGTTGCATGTGACACCCCAAGCTGGAGAAGTCAGAAGATTGCTGGCTTTATGTATGCTCTATAAAAATGTGGTTGAAATGGTAAAATGTGTCTCTGGGAGAACAGTTTTTACTTAGGCAGAAAATACTTTTCTAAAAGACACCAATAAACAGAAAAGTACAGTGCCAGTTATAATTCCAGATGTAGCTCTATTTCAAGCACTACTAAAAATCTATGAAAAAAAGCAAACAAATGGCAAAAAAAGCAAGAGGTCAAAACTAATACTTCATGAAATTTCTTACTGTAAGCCTGCAAAATGGGGGCGAGGAGGAGGAGGAGGAATATGTATCCAATTTTCAAGTTGTATCAAAACTCCAGCTACGTAACCCTTAACAAATGTCTCCATAAATACCGTAATTCTTCACTGCTCAGTATTATCACAGCTTAGAGCTTTGTCCTTCTGTTTGGCCTAAGGACAAAAAGTGTAGTAAATCCTTTTGAAACATTAGCAATTATTTTAGAAGCATCGTATTGGATTGCTTCATTACTTTTTTCTCAAGTGAAATGTTTGTTAGCTAAAATACTGAAAATAACTGGTTTGGATTGAATTAAACATTTTGATCACAATGAGATGGTTTGGATTTGAGATTTTGTTAAATATTTTTCAACTTTTAGTGAAATTGTGGCATGAAATTGAAATGAATGATTAAGTCAGAAAATGGAAATGTTTAATTTGCAAATTGGTTTGACTGTACGTTTCAGTGTGTGTGGATGTCACTCCAAACTGACCTACTTTTTTGCTCCATTTGACGAGAACGGCCTGGTAACTCTAAAACTATTGTTAACTCCACGTTTTTAGAGGAAACATATTTTAGTTAGATTTAGTTTTCCGTAATTGTATATTACCATCTATGTTTTTAATCTGCTGTGTCCCCTGTGTTCCCTTTGGCTGAGGTTTGGAAAGGAAGAAGAGGAAATGCAAAGAGACAGTTGGTCTCCATTCTGTCATGGAGCTATTGAAGAACTGCAAAAATGGAGACAGCAGGCTCAAGTCTGCATGTTCCTGGGCCTTATTTAATCCTTTGCACCTTCACAAAATCAATGTGAAGCATAAGCATACTGGGGTTTGTATCATGTCAACTTTTCACTCAGTTGTCACAGAATGAATTACAATGAACTGTTGTCCTTTGGGCAACCAGAGCACAGCATGCTTTAACTCTCTTCTGATCAATAGTAGTATCGTGCATATAATTTTTTCTGCAGCCTGTAAGAGCATGTTAGACTGTTTGCCATTTTAAATAACATTTTTAGTTACAATGTGTAAGTTGTGACCCAGAAGTTTGTTTAATTAGCCTTAGTCCAGCAGGTTCATTCAAAACTAAAATTATGGCATGATCCAATACACTTAAATTAAACAAAGTGTGTAAAAATGGCTTCATAATCAAATAATTAGTTGAAGACTCTCCAGGACATTTATTAAGTGAGACAGTGCACAGAGAGCACAGGCAAATACCAGAGAGCACTCCAAATGTTTTTTTCGTGAGCTTTCCATTAACTCAAAGTAAACTTGATGATTACTTGGGGAAGCATTTTGTTTGATATCGTGCCATGCTGGAGGGGAGTCCACTAAGTAAACCAGGCTTGAGTGAGTCTGCGGAAGGCATGGACAATAAGCTTTCAAGACTTCAAACCATGGTGCAAAGATCTGTGACTGCTGTCCTCTGTGAAAAGAAACATGTATTTGTATGCACACATGTAGTCACATATGTAAAACATTTGGGTGCAAAGCCACTACACTGAAGGCACTAGACAGAGGAAAATCCTATAGTAGAGTATGTGATCCCAGCCATTAAATACCGGGATTCAGTTGTTATGTCCCAAATGCTTATTTTTCTTGGGATGCTTTCAGTTAGAGGTTGCAAAGAAATTAATTGATTTTGTATGGAAATCAAAAATAGTTGAATTTTGACAATGTTTCTTCAAATACTTTAGAATTTGTTTTTCTTAAACAGAATGAAGTGCAAGTATTTTCTGCACTCACTAACAGTATGTATCACATATCTGCTTACTGAATCTTGCCAGTTTCTTGCCACTGTCAGGTGGGCTTTCTGCTTTGTGTTTAAAATATCAACACAGATCAATCTAATTCTGCATTATCCCTCAGGCTTAACTAAATATTTGTAAAGAGAAAACTGACCTGTGCACAGAGAAAAAAAAAAGTCATGCGTTTTTAATTATTAAGACAATTAAAGCAATTTTTTGCTTGTTTGCAGGTATTAATATTAATATGTCCTTCTGGAAATTGCTTAGTACAATTTAATTAATAAAATATAGTCATTCTTAAGTAGAAACCCCTTTAAGTTCTGTAAATAAAATAATTGCATTAATGAGTAACTGAATTAATTACACTTTCCTGTGAAGAATATACTGCTAAAAGAGGAATTTTGGGCATTTGGGTTAAATTCTTGACTCTAACAGCTTTCATGCCTAACTTTGGCACATTTCTGGTTGTCTGTACATCATTCCCTTTCCTCATCTAAAAAATCACCAGCTTCCCTAATCTCCAGCCATGCTGTCAGGAGTAATTCCCTAATGCCTATAAAAGCAAAATGGCCTAAGAATAAATAAACAAACAAAATAGTTTTGACCTGGATTTCCCTAATCTGATTTACAACACAGCTGCATAAATGCTTGTGCCAGCATAAAAGGAACAAGATCAAGCGATGGGCAAATTGCTTCTTTTGGAACTACTAGCTTAAAATGTTCATGAAACATCACCTTTAATGGATCTTAGGGCTCCTGAACACATAAAGAGGAGTCGCTGTCTGTTTTATTCACATATGACCAGTTCTGGCTGAAGTTAGAAGGAAAGCTCACTGTGACTTCAAAACAAGCAAAGTTTTAACTCACCTGAAAAAATAGAATTGCCTAAGCTGTTTCCTATCACAACTCTGTAACACAAGCTTAAAAATGCTTACTAGTATACAAACTCCACACAAGTACTAATCATTTTCCAGATTTGGAAGCTTTTTCTTTTTCTTTTTTTTTTTTAAGAATCAGAAAGTAATTGAGGTTGGAAGGGAAAGGACCAACTTCAGAGGTAAAACAGGTTGCTCAGGGCCTTGTCCAGTTCAGTTTTGAATATTTCTAATGGTGGAGATTCCACAGTCTGTGTGGTCAAGTGTTTGATCCATGAAAAACTGCTTGGACAGAAACAGCACCGGTAGTCAAGCATAAGATTTACATATCATGATAAATCTTTCCTGGCTTATCATATCAGTGATTTTAGAGAAGTTTTTCAGATCATTTGCACGCAGTCTGACTTGTTCCCATTCCTCATCCTTCTTTGAAAATAACACCTTTTCCAGGGTTGCTGGCTTTGCCTGCAGGTTGTCACCTGTGAGGATACGGCAATGTTCAGTAGTTATCATGCAGGAAAGCTAGGGTTAGTTTCGCGCAATTAATTCTTTAAGTGTATCACTTAATTGAAAGCCTGCAATACCTTTAAAAACAGTAGTGTAATAATGGCCCATTTACTAGAAAAAAAAACCTGAACACTACAGTAAATTTCTTTCAGTAAAACATGCAGGATTTAGAAGAGACAAACAGTACAAAAGGCATTTAACAAGATGAAAATTTAAAGTTAATTTAACTAGTGTTTCTTCATCAATTAATTGAATTTTGCACGTTGAGTTCCTTCTGTTAATGTGCCCTTTCTTCTGTCTCTGTCAACTGAATCAAAATGGAATGGTGCTCTGTCTTTGCTTCCAAAATATTCCAAGTGGAATCCTTCTGGTTCCAAATCTTTTTTGACAAGTATCCCAATATGAAGAATTGTCTTTTAACTGTCCCACTCCAGTGTGTTAAGGTATGGCAAGCTGGGTGTTCAAGATCAACTACTGTTGTTGCAATTAAGACAGCTACAATGTGTTATTCACGCTGTAGTAGAAGCTAAACCAAGAAGGGCTAAGGAAACCTATCAGGCAGGAATCTAGTTCTCCAAGCTTAAGAGCTGCATGGGAAGGCTGCATATAAGCTCAGGCATTTGCACCTTATCTCCCTCTGAATTCTGCAGGGGACCTGAATGTGGTCCAACAAGGCATTAGTACTTAGTGTTGTAATATTTACACGCTGGCATGGTTTATGAAAGCTCTCTTAAATATTTTGTATTTCTGTGGGCTGAAATGGGAGTTATAAAGATGCATAATAGCTGTTGGCTTTGCTTCCAGACTATATTAAGATACATTGCTGCTTCTATACTATTTTCTACAGAATATGTGCAGTACTGTCTTTTTATGGAGGGATGAAAACTAGTCTCGCTTTTCTTAACTGTTTTGGAGGGGGAAAATTGTGTCTACTTTTGTAGGTAGTTACTGACAAAATAATTACCCTCTCCCTAATAGGAAACATGTTGTGTACCCATATGTCGTAGCTGAAGAAGCTGTAACTAGTCTCATCCTGAGGTATTAGGATTTTGAAAGAGAAAGGGAATAAATATAATGGATTGTGCTTCTTACTTTTGTGAACGTGTAGATACATTCTGAAGATCAAGAAGGATTTTACAGGATTTTACAGATTTTACATGCAGCTAACAGTGTTTTCCATTTACTAATTCTAAGTTTGCTTACATGTAATCTGAACTTGATACATGTGGGGAAATTGATTTTTCTCTTATAAATTGTGGAATTGATACCATTTTGTAGTAAGCAGGGCAGAAAACCCGACATTATTGGGAAGAATGGCAAAAGATCTATTGGTGTAGATGGCTGTTTTCATTTATCTTACAAAGTGATACCTGAAGTATTTGTGGCAAGGTCTGTAGCTGTAAGCTGAACAGTACCGGGCACATATATGAATACTTAAACTCAGTGATCTAGATGGCTAAACGTTTTAAATTTATATAAGGGTTCCTGGTACAGCTTTAGCCTGAGACAAGCAACCATACAAAACAGTGTCGGGGCATGGTTTGGGAGATAGCAGGGACCAGGACTATTCCTGTTATGCAGTCTGGGGGTTGGTGTGGTTGTTTTGGAGGTTCAGAGGGGTTAATAGCATGGTTGTCGCCAGTACTCAGCTGGCCTGAGGGCAAAATTTGGTAGCAAGTATTTCATTACTATAGATTCAGTCTGTGAGCTTTATGTTACATTGACCCTCATTTCGCAGGCTATGCCTGCTTATGCCTACCTGCTGGCTAAGCTCCTGTACACCACCCCAGTGCCGTACTAAACCAGCAGACATCCTCAGGTGCTTGAAACTCAACCTAAGGCCCTGCTTTCAACTTGGAAGTGAAGGCAGATGTGGATCTGTTCTTGACTTTCAGCCACACCTCATATGCAGTCCACTGGGGCTAGCTTCCCATTCCAGATTTCTACAGCAGAAGAGTCATAACAACTCTGGTAGTAACCGAAAAACAGACAGGGAAGATCAGGGAAAAACCTTAACAGGAGGTACCCTAGCCATAGTCTTGTGCATTAGCGGAAGGAATACATATAAACTTCCATGGCTCCACCTTGCTCTTTGTCAGCTTTGGCAGTCCATCACCACGGACTCAAATGCAGATTCGCTGCTGAATAGCGTAAGAATCACAGCACAATTCTGATCATATGCATAGCAGCATATGATGAAAGCCAAAGAAAACAGTCGAATGCTTATGTGAGACATCCTGATATCCAAGTTCAGTTTGCTCTGGAAGTGGGACATTCCTGCCATTTTAGATGTCAAAGCGGAAATTGCTGAACAAAATTCTGTGATCTATATTATACAAAGAGTCTTGTTAAATGGTAGAAACCATCTTTTCTGGTCCTAAAACTACAGCATTTAGCTGAATGTGAGCTTTTCTGCAATCCCTTCACTATGATATTGGAACGTCTAACAGTTATTAATCAATGCGTTCACACGGCCTCTTAATCAAATAGAATTAAATATAAACAAGTCAGGTTTCAAGAGCAGGAATTAAGCAGCAAAGTTCACATGATTTATTGAAAGTGAGAGAATGTGCAGCACAACCAAAAGCAGAACACAGCACGCACTATTGTGAGGTGCAGTAGACAGATATACAGATACGCATATATTATAAATCAGTTTGCTAGTCCAGAAGGATCGCTAATATTTAATAAGATTGCAGCTGTTAAACTGGTAACTGAAGCTAAACTCTTTGTAGCAGTAACAAATACAGATATCTCTGTTCCTTATCATTATATGTGTGATGTGATGGTTCCTTGCAGTCAAATACAGGGGTATGTCTTTTCCCTCAGACTCTAAGGTATTAAGCCATAGCCAACCATGGATAGCAGGATTGGAAGCACCCTCATGAAACCACCTTGTCTTTCTCCCACTTCAAGACAGGATGTCTGTGCGCTTGTCCCTGCTGACAGAAGTTTGTGTAACTTGCCACTGTGGTGCTCCCAGAATCACCTAGGCTTACTTAATTCCTCTGCTCGCTTCCCATTTAAATCGTATTTCTAGACTCAGTCTCCTCTGTTGCAGTTTAAACCCATTACATCTTTTCTTACATGCCATGGGTAAAAAGAAAGATCATTCTCTTCCAGTTTTAGTTCCAATTTCTTCCATCTTTCCTCATGTATTCTAGGCCCCTGATCATTCTCACTGCTGTCTTCTGGAGCCACTCCAGTTGGCAGAAATTGGTAACAATGAGTGGTATCCAAAACTGGGCACAGCATTGCAGCTCAGATTGTGTCAGTGCTGAAGGCAACTTATGGATCTCTTCTCCTTATTGTGAAGACTAATGTTTGTAAAAGTCTTATATGTTTATATTTTTTCCTGGTTTAATAATTTGACCTTATTGACTCTTATTCACCTTCTGAACTACTATAAATCAGATAAATGTTTTGAAGAACTACTAGAGGAAGGAAACCGTTTCCAATCCAGCCTTTGTACAACTGCTTATTTGTCTCTGAATGTTGGAGGCTTCCCTTTGTTGAATGAAATCCCTTTTCTTTGGTTTGTCTCTCCAGTTTGACCAGATCATTTTGAATTCCAATCCCATAATCTCATATCTTTTAGCATTTTTCAGCTCCCTGTTAATGTGGAAACTTAAATGATATGCTATTTAATAAATGGTATGCCCTTTTTCAAATCATTAATGGAAAAAATAGAGCAAATTCAGGACAGATTGCAGCAAATCCACATATGATACCTGTTACTACTTCATAAAGTTAGTGACTGACGATGAAGAAAAAATAATTATAGAACCATAGAATGGTTTGGGTTGGAAAGGACCTTAAAGATCATCTAGTTCCAATGCTCCTGCCATGGTCAGGGACACCTTCCACTAGACCAGGTTGCTCAAAGC